>JAQFVV010012827.1:0-529913 GCA_028023455.1 Epiperipatus broadwayi
TGAAGGTATAATTAAATTTATTATTAGCTGATGCAATAGCTCATAGAGGGGGTATGACAATTGGACTGTTTGGGCTATATGTGCTGCTTACTGGTGGCTTTGAGGCAGTCGAGTACTAGCTTGCTAAAGCGTACGGACCAGGGGAGATTAGCCTACTAAAGAGTGCGGACAAGTGGAGATTAGCCTGCTAAAGCGTGCGGATCAGTTAATGCTAGCTTGCCAAAGCATTCCAATGGCAAAGATTTAGAAAGTTAAATCTTGTCTCCCGCTAGTCTAAAAAAAAATGGAACAGTATAGATTTGTGAAAAACTATCCGACAGAGAGAAAGGAGAAAATGAACTGTGTCTGTTAAAATTATAATCACTTGGTTATTTCCCCAAAAAGAATTTGAGAAATTAGCATTTAGCAAGGATCGTTAAGTGGAGTTTGGAAAATGATCAACAACTATGGATTCTCAATATGTTTAAATAGAAAAAAAAAAGAAAGACTGAATCATAGTTGGAGAACTGCAATTTATTTAGGATCTACTTGTCCTAATCAGCCGTGTGCGATATACATATATACGGGAGAAGTATACTTACAGATCCGATAATTTGAAAGATGGCTCAATTATACGTTCCGGGTTATTATCCTACCATGGAGTAGACTTTCAGCCGTAGTACACCACCTGTTTGGCTATCAAGTCCAAAGATGCCTTAGAAGAAATAGCAGACCCTGATGACAAGAAAGACTCAAAGTATATTGGTAAATGGAAGCCTTATCTGCCCTATGAAGTAGCCGTGTGGCCCAGGAAGTTCGAATTGAATACAAGAACAAGTTCAGAGGAGCGTGTATAGTTGGTTATATATATATATATATTTTATATTCTATTATTATTTTTTTTCTCTCTCATTTATGTTCTTTGTAAATTTTTTTTTTATGATATATATATTATTACTGCATAACTTGTTATATGGATTTATTACTCTAAAGTGGGAAGGAATATAGGGCTCACCCATTGTGTAATCTTTTAGATATTGTTTTTTTTCTTTTATATATCTTGGGGTCATATGTATATGCATCGGTGGAGGGTAAATATAAGTTAAATATTTTTTTTATATATTGGACTTATATGTATGCATTAGTGGAGGATAAATATAATAATCTGGGGATAATAAATATTCACTTTTGTAATTAAAATCGTTTATAAGTTTTTGACTTAGCTTTAAAATAATTATTAAGTTATTAGTACAGATATATAGTTTTTTTTTTTTTAATCAAAATGCAAATCCACGTAGTTAACCTGAGATTTATAGAATATAAAGTGAGCTAGATAGGGATAACTTACCGGGGAGTTGGATTGTTTCTTTTATTTTTGTCCGAATGTCTCGAAATATTCATATTCGTTAATGACTAGTCACATTTTACACACTCTTTCGGAAAAGAAAAGGAATAAGTATAATCTTGAATGGGAGTGGCACTAGAGACTGAAGGAAATATTCAGTACTCTTAAAGGTGTGTAAGGACACTTTAATTAATCAATGTATAATTAATCGGCTAATGAAACAATTTAACAAGGAAGGTCTGGATGGGCCTAATTTTAGGTTCAATCTACTTCCTCTAATAATTTCTTTGAGGTATTTACTCATATTTAATCAAAAATATTTTAGAGAATTATTATCGATGTCCCAGTCTGTAGCACACGTCACTTCATGCTCGGTGCGTATGAGAGTCTAACCATGCAAGACCACTACAGGGGCGTCGAACCGGTACAGAAAAATGGCGCCTCAATCGTGGTAAAGACGACCTAGGTTAAGATGAATAAAGATAGTATTAGTAGAAATCTATACTATATTTTCGTGGTTTCAAAACAAATTTAGGACAGCTAAGTTAAGAGAAGAACGTTGTAAATGAGATAGGATTTTAATAATTGCGTAAGAGAAGGTTGAAATATACGGTTTTGATTATTTAGTTATAAGATTTTTTCTTTTTCGAGCAAAAATTTATTATCGTGAACGAAATAAATTATTAACAGAAGTTAGATAAATAATTCTGTCATTTATTAGGGCATATAAGTAGAACGGGGCATTTGAAATTTTTTGTTATATTATCACACATTTGAGTAAATTGTCATTAGAAATCAGGGAATGTGCTTGGAGGAAAGGGCGATTAGTAGGGCATAGCGTAGGACGTGGTGTACTGCGAATTTACTATACGGAATTAAATTAAATATTTTTCTGGAATTGAGTTAATAAACGTTAGTATAAAGGTAAGAATACCTTGACTTTCAAATTCAGTAAATCTAAACCCGTAAATGCTTATGAGAACAGGGAAAATCAGAATGGAACAGGCAATAATCAGTAAAACGCTAGTAAACCTGTCTGAAGAACAGGAAGGGGACTGTCAGAAAAACGAACTAGGAAAGGAAAAAGAATGCTTAAAGGAAATGATGGAAGATTTCGCAAACCTTGTGAAAAAGGAAATGGCTAAAATGTCAAAAGAAGTAGAAAGATGGAGAACAGAGAGGGATAAACAAGAGGAAAATTTCGTTCAGAAAATAGAGGAAATGCGAAGCGAATTAGTACAAGAAATAGATTTAAGATTTCAAAAGTGGGAAATGAAATGTGATAAATCTAAGCAAACTAAGGAGGATGAGATAGAAGCAAATATAAGAGATAGTCAGTCAGTTAAGTTAGGGCCAGAGGAGACAAAGCAGGACACAGAAATGGAGTACAAACAAAATAGGAGGGTTGAAAATGTTAAAAATGAACAAGACAACTATATGGCAAATAGTGGAGATCATCTGGATGGTCGTATAGAAAAGACCAATGGAAGTGATCAGCTGCCACAATTAAATATTAACCAATTTTTAAAAATCCGTACATTTGAAGGAAAAGTGGGGAGGCTCCAGTGGAGCATATAAGAAGTCTGGAAAATTACTTTCAGATAAACAAAGTAAATGAAATCAGTAAATTGCTTGTTGCCAGCACTCATATTAATGGAGATGCATTAGCTTGGTGGGAGTCTTTGTTTCATCATCCTCCAACCTTCAATCAATATAAGGATATGATTGTTAGCAATTTCTGGAGCCCAGAATGTCAGGAGACTATCCTGTATCAAATAATGCAGGAAAAATACAAGAGTAACACGAACGAAAACTACTCTCAATTTTTTCGTAGGCAAGCAGCCAAATTAAGAAATTTAAACGCCTGCCAAACATTGGAGGGTCAAATTATTAGAATAATTAGACATAATTTTCCTTTCCGAATAGAACAAACATTGTTGACAGCAAATATAAATACAATGGAACACATGGCGGAGTTATTGAACGTGTTGGACATGAACCAACTGGACAAACCCCCAGATAAATTTAGGGAAAATTCGTGTATTAGTGCAATAGGATGGAACAGTGATGATGATGATTAAAGGGGATATATAAAAACAAAGAAAAAAAATTGGAATTCAGAAACGAATGTCTAATATATTGACAGTCAAGTAAATGACCAGGGAAAGAAATATGGAAAAGGCAGGGGATATAGGCCAGATTCGCTGAGGCCTGGGGGGGGGAGGGTAAAAATAAATAGTAAATAACAGTGTAGTGTAAGTGAGTATGTCGTTTAAAAGTGGAGGTGAGGACTTTGTGGTTGTTTCAGGCATTGCATGTAAGGTTTGAATTATGTCGGTTTGCTCATGTTCTTTGGGAGATGAGAGTTTGGAGGGTTGGCTGCAGATCTTATGTAGTTCAGAATTTTGTGGCATTATGTCAGCGTATGTACCCTGTCACTAATGCGGGGGTACCATTGGGCTGAGAAAAGGGAAAAACTTTTGTTTTCCTCTCGGGGACCTTCTTACCTTGTAATGCGAAAAGACCCTATAAGTCTTAAAAGAAAGAAGCATGGGTGCATTTACTAAGGTATTCATTCAAATTACCTCTTCAAAAACGAAGAGCTTGTTTTTCATGCTCTAAAATGTAAAAGGATCTCATAAGCCTCCAAAGACGTGAGCTGGGATGCATTTATTACACATTTACGGTACTTGACATCTGTTGTTCATCACAGAGTTCTGCATGAAGTAGGGATCTGTAAGATGATGCTCTGGGTTTCTTATGGTCTCAAGGTGGCATGTGGGGGGACGATGTAGTCTGAGCCATGCAGATTGATGTTTAAAGGGCTATGGGTGTATATTGCTACTGAATGAACGACATAACTTGCATGTTTAAAATGTATAATATAAACGCTGAGTTTAAAATGTAAGTAATTAAAGAAGATGTAAAAATAGTTAAGTAAGACCATTAAAAAAAAATGGTTTTCTTTTTAACAGTCTCATCGGGGACGGGGGTATTGTGCCAGTCCGTGTATAATGGCCATGCACAAAATGGCTGTTTGCTGAAGATTCAGCACAGCTTACATGTATCACATGAAAATTATAATTTTAATACAATTTATTAAATTATAATTCAGAGGGGAAGTGGGAGGTATGGATATAGTACATAAATAAATGGGTTTGGGCTATATTATATTCTTATTATACCCACAGTACAAGTGTATGCAGTGTATATATGTTTTAATAATTTATTCGACTAGCAAACCTGTCTAAAAAAAAAAAAAAAAAGGGAAAATAAGTTGTAATATTTGTTTATGTGTAGAACAGTTTTTTTTTTGTTGTATTTTACTACTTATAAATGTTCGAACACACATATATAGAAATGTATTTTTATTTTTTATTATTTTCCTAAAAAAAGAAAAGAAAATTCTAAATAGTTAAAACATTTTGCATTTATTGGAATTTATCTTTTCTAATTGTTAGAATGAGAGGGTTTGAAATTAATTAATTAAATTTGTAAAGGGAAAAAAACCTTTTTGCTAATTACAATCTACTTTCAACCAAAGAAAATGTTTTGCATGAAAGAATTTTTGGTTGATCGTGAATAAAGATAAAATAGATTTTATCTAAGAAAGGAATGTAAGCACAATGGGTGTCAAGTACTCAATATGGAAGCTTGCAAAAGTGTACTTTAATAAATAAAAAAGGTAAAAGAATGTAGAAAGGTATATGAAGGTATAATTAAATTTATTATTAGCTGATGCAATAGCTCGTAGAGGGGGTATGACAATTGGACTGTTTGGGCTATATGTGCTGCTTACTGGGGGCTTTGAGGCAGTCGAGTACTAGCTTGCTAAAGCGTGCGGACCAGGGGAGATTAGCCTACTAAAGAGTGTGGACAAGTGGAGATTAGCCTGCTAAAGCGTGCGGATCAGTTAATGCTAGCTTGCCAAAGCATTCCAATGGCAAAGATTTAGAAAGTTAAATCTTGTCTCCCGCTAGTCTAAAAAAAAATGGAACAGTATAGATTTGTGAAAAACTATCCGACAGAGAGAAAGGAGAAAATGAACTGTGTCTGTTAAAATTATAATCACTTGGTTATTTCCCCGAAAAAGAATTTGAAAAATTAGCATTTAGCAAGGATCGTTAAGTGGAGTTTGGAAAATGATCAACAACATGGATTCTCAATACGTTTAAATAGAAAAAAAAAACGAAAGACGAATCATAGTTGGAGAACTGCAATTTATTTAGGATCTACTTGCCCTAATCAGCCGTGTGTGATATACATATATACGGGAGAAGTATATTTACAGATCCGATAATTTGAAAGATGGCTCAATTATACATTCCGGGTTATTATCCTACCATAGAGTAGACTTTCAGCCATAGTACACCACCTGCTTGGCTATCAAGTCCAAAGATGTCTTAGAAGAAATAGCAGACCCTGATGACAAGAAAGACTCAAAGTATATCGGTAAATGGAAGCCTTATCTGCCCTATGAAGTAGCCGTGTGGCCCAGGAAGTTCGAATTGAATACAAGAACAAGTTCAGAGGAGCGTGTATAGTTGGTTATATATATATATATATATATATATATATATATATATTATATTCTATTATATATATTTTTTTCTCTCTCATTTATGTTCTTTGTAAATTTTTTTTTTATGATATATATATTATTACTGCATAACTTGTTATATGGATTTATTACTCTAAAGTGGGAAGGAATATAGGGCTCACCCATTGTGTAATCTTTTAGATATTGTTTTTTTTCTTTTATATATCTTGGGGTCATATGTATATGCATCGGTGGAGGGTAAATATAATTTAAATATTTTTTATATATATTGGACTTATATGTATGCATTAGTGGAGGATAAATATAATAATCTGGGGATAATAAATATTCACTTTTGTAATTAAAATCGTTTATAAGTTTTTGACTTAGCTTTAAAATAATTATTAAGTTATTAGACAGATATATAGTTTTTTTTTTTAATCAAAATGCAAATCCACGTAGTTAACCTGAGATTTATAGAATATAAAGTGAGCTAGATAGGGATAACTTACCGGGGAGTTGGATTGTTTCTTTTATTTTTGTCCGAATGTCTCGAAATATTCATATTCGTTAATGACTAGTCACATTTTACACACTCTTTCGGGAAAGAAAAGGAATAAGTATAATCTTGAACAGGAGTGGCGCTAGAGACTGAAGGAAATATTCAGTACTCTGAAAGGTGTGTAAGGACACTTTAATTAGTCAACATATAATTAATCGGCTAATGAAACAATTTAACAAGAAAGGTCTGGATGGGCCTAATTTTAGGTTCAATCTACTTCCTCTAATAATTTCTTTGAGGTATTTACTCATATTTAATCAAAAATATTTTAGAGAATTATTATCGATGTCCCAGTCTGTAGCATACATCACTTAATGCTCGGTGCGTATGAGAGTCTAACCATGCAAGACCACTACAGGGGTGTCGAACCGGTACAATACTTAAATACTATACAGGGTATTGCAGGGTGTGGGAATAATTAACAAAGTCCCAACCAAAAGGCATCCAAACGCATGGAAAAAAAATCTATACATAGACATTACTTTGGACAACAAGAATTTAATTTAAAATCATTAATTTTGAACAAAGAATTTTATTTCTATACTCATTAATCTCGTCAGGGGTGGAAATAAATTACAGGCCCCACGATTTGTGCATAGAAACGTGGAAAAAAATACTACATTTATATTATTCATTATTATTTGAAATGGAAAGGAAAAACATTATATGTACATATTAAATGCTCTACAGGGTATTGCAGGGTGTGGGAATATCGAATAGCCACACGATGGGTGTCCAAATGGGTGAAAAAAATATACTATTTAACAGTCAAGTTTGTACATTCACGTAACAGAATTCAGAATACAAGCAAAAGAGACCGAAGCTGACCAGACTAGGAATGTGACATCCCAAGTCCGACCACACTTCAACTCGTAAACCAGTACTCCAAAACTCAAGACCCTACAAATGACCACCTTGAAATTACACGTAGCATACTCCTTTATTTGCGGCCAACATAGGTCAGGGAGAAACAATGAGACTCATAATTAAATTACAAATTGATCATATCTAACAAATAGTTAACTTAATGGAGACCTTTAATAATGCATATTCTATCACATAATGAGAATTGGATTGAATAATGAAACTGAGAGTGGACTAGGTTAATTTACTAAAGTTTAATTTCTTCAATAAGAAGTTTGATCTAAAATATATATATTACAAATTTTACACATGTAAAAATGCACACAGGCATTTAATGGCTGAAGAGTTTGGACAGATTCTTTAGTAAGATTAATAAATAAATTTACAATTTAAATAAGATGAACGCAGCAATTATTCATCTTACAATTTGTATACAATTATTTACGGATTTACATATAATAAATGCATGCAGGCATTTAAATAAATAGCTTATCACTATGCCATGTCTGTCATGTAACATATGCGAACTCCTCTTGGTATGTGGCTGAACACTAATAATTAAACTAAACTTTGGTCAACACTTACAGTAGACATTTCTCGTCTGTTTATATTTATTTATTTAGCCTAAATAGGGCTGCAAAAACTTAGATTGACCGGACTTTTAAAAATATCTCAGCCAATTGCTGAAAGAACTAAAATAGGGAGGTAGAGTTAGCTGCTCTGGATGTACTAATGCACTATAGCACCAGCAATACAATAATAAAGTCACTATGCAGATGGATTGGTAGATCAAGGGTTTCTGCGACAAATGCCGGTACCATGAAAACCGATCATTAAGCTGCATGAAAAGGAACAAATAGTTCAGAAAGGTGGGGGACTTACATGCTAACCTGGCCTTAAACTCAGGCTTCATGACTGCTCTACCCTATGAGAGGAAGATGTGCTGGCTTAACCGAGGCTACATCTTATTTATGTAAATATACGTGGCAGCAAAACGAGAAAATATTAAAGTGAATAAATCACATCCGCCAAGCAAAGCATTTGTAAAATTTATATTCTATAGGCAAGAACAATAGCTTATTAGCTTAATCAAATAGAAGCCAACAATTAGGTAGCATGATAAAATATATGCTATAGATGTTGGTATTATTACAGATAATCTTTGCTGTTTTCGCTTATTCTTATTTATTATTGATCAAATGACAAGTATTTAAAAGGAGGGAAAAGTATATTTGATGGGGTTTACTAAATAACTTAAATAGCAAATATACTTATAAATATTTATCAAGGTTAGTCTATTTCTTAGTATTTAAAAATTAAACCTCACTAAAACAAGCCACATTGCAAAAATTTACAATTAAACAATTATCAAAAAATATTAAATAATAACGAGCGAGTTGTTACTATTTTCTTAAGAGGGTTTCAAAACAGCGTACAGAAATAAGTTTATAAATAATTAAGCGAAGAGGTTTTAATTAATCTCTTCTTAAAATATTAAAATTTAGTATTCGCTGTTTCGAATTGTCAGCATATCATAAAATAAATATAACAAATATTAAAACTATGTGATGAAAAAATAACTAGAGACATGACTGCAGTGATAGTTTAAAGTAGAAACATTAATTAATTTCTTAAAGGAAGGAAATTTTAAAAGCAAGTAAATCATTTTTAAAACAATAACAAAAAAAGCTTTAACATTAAAAATATATTGAGTGGTTAGTTAGCTAACTAGAATTTAAAAAGATAGTTTGAAATTATACATAAAATGTACAGAAAATATATAGAGCTCTGCAGTTTAAAGTGATTTACCGGTATTATTATGTGCTTGAGCTGGAGCTTGGTGAGTTTCCTGGGTGGCTTATGGCATGCTCTTCTTTTACGGGTGGTCTGTAAATATTATAGCAGCATTCTTCTTTTTTTAAAGTTAGATAGTAGATATTATAGCAGCATTCTTCTTCTTTTCGGTTAGGTTGTGGATGTTATAGCGGCATTCTTACTTATAAACCGGGTCGGATGAAAACAAACCCGTCGCCTCCTTACGGAGTGACTGCTAAGACGGCCAAACTAGCCAGACATCTCAGTTCAAAACTAATTTGATTTTTTAAATATAAAATGTGCTTCAAAATGGAGTCTTTTCTCAGGAAATAGATCTCAGTAGTCTCTCTTGTATTATAGCTCTCAGTACCTTTCTTGTATTATATCTCTCAGTAGTTTCTCTTGTATTATAGCTCTCAGTAGTCCTCTCCCACTCAAAATATGGCCCATTTATATCTTTTCCTTATCAGCTTAACACCTTTAGGAATTTTTCTTTGCTTCATGATTAGATTTTTTTAATTAATTTTGCTAACATACAATCTGCTTTCAAATATGCTGATAAGTTTCTGAGGTGTTATAACTTTGACTTAATTCCGTTTTAATTAAATTCCTAAAAACATGTAATTTTGATCTTAAATATTTGATAAACTATTAAAGATTTTTTAGTTATAACTTTTATGGTTATTTTGTAAACTATTTTGCCATAAATAATTTTAATCCAAAAATAACTTAAATGTTTATATCTGACGCAATTTCGATTAGCCAGATTTTAAAATGACTTTTTAATTTGACCAAAGGTAGGTGCGGTCACTAATTAAATACTTGTTTACAACAGAATTTGTTTCTAACCAACTTTTAATTCTAAGACAAAAAATCTTGAAATTTTTAAAGAAGACTTCTCTGCACATTTGAAAGAAAACCTTTTTAACATTTTTAAATAAACATTTTAAAATATTTTCACCTTTTACCATTTTAAATATATAACACATTTTAATGTTTTAAATCACACCACCCCTATATATATTACAAATATAGGTTGGATTATATATCCACATACGAATTAAAATAATAAATTTATTAATAAATTGAACCTTATCATTATTTAACATAATAAAAGTATTTTTTTAAATAATCGCGATATTAATAATAATACGCTATAATTCTATCAAACCTATCTAATTATAGCATTCTTTCATATGTAAATATATAATGCTGTTCAGACAGCCATGACAGCAAATTGTAGTTTTATTTTGCATATTATAGTTTAAATGAGATTCGAATCTAACACAGATGAGTGGGCTACTAGATTGATGATGAAACGGCAAGGGATTAGGAGGTTGCCATTTCACTATTATATACAATCTTTCAATCTGCAGAAGTACTTTCAGTTAATTTCTTACCCCTCTTCAATTTCCATTAAATTATGACATCAACTCATAGGATTCCACTAAGTTTTTTAAATTTAATGGCAGTTAAGGAGGGTTAAGAAATTAAATGAAGTACTTCTGTGGGTTGAAAGAATGTATGTATAGTTAATTACTGTTACATTTATTATTTTTATTGTTATTGCAATAATTTTTAATTAACAGACATTTTATTTGAATATATATTTATATAAAGAGCCTTATAATCTAGATAAAATTTTCTTATGGAATGACTGCTGTATAAGATGGAATTTTGGCGTGAATATAATGTATAAAATTAATCATAATCTTAAATCAAGTGCTTTTGGTGAAAATGATAATATGCCTAAATATTTGAAAATAAAATTTCTTAATATATGTCTTTTTTCCGTTTTTACTTATGGGTTTAATATTTGAGAATAACAACATAGATAACTGATTAAAGTATGGAGAGATGTGATATTGGAACAAAAAGATCAAAAGCAAAATATTTTGGTGAGAGAGAAAACATATATCATGGACATCATTGAAAGAATGAAGAGACTGAAATGGAACTAGATTGGACATATTACTAGAAAACATAATGATATATGGCCAATTGCAACATATTTTGGTTCCCAAAACACTTAAATATGGATTGCATGCAAGATAGCTTCATTAAATAATACCATATTCTACTGTATTTAATAAAAAGGGAATAGAGATCAGAAAACTGGATTAAGATAGAAATACCTTCAACTTGAAAGGGGTTCATAATGATTGAAAATTATTATTATCATCATCATTATTGAGGCTGCACCACAATGCAAACCTATTCAAGCTAACCTGTTGTGCATTGTGTATTTAATTAATTTCAGTTTATTGATACATGTGTACACATTGTTTTCTCTTATATTGTATTTTTCCAAAAAATTGATGGTATGTGTAATATTTAGGTATTCTATTCAATTTTTAGACATAGTATATAAAATGAATATTAAATAGACCATATTCAGAAGTGGCATGTATTCCATAAAATACTTTGGCCTCTATACACTACCTAGTGGCATGAATTCATGCCTATCTGCATATATATAATATATATATATATATATATATATATATATATATATATATATATATATATATATATATATATATATATATGTTTGAATTAAAACTCATGCATCTGTTCAATACGTGATTAAAATATTCTTCTGACAGCACAAGACAATTTTTTTATAGAAAAAAACTCTTGCTAGATGGTATTTCAATTTACCTATAGTACAGATACATGAGTTTTAATCTCAAAGAGATATTACATATATTAAGCACTGAAAGTATATATATATATGATTTTCATTAACTTCTTTTACACTTGCTGCTAACTATTGGTGTCTTTGTACTTCAGAAGTATTTTCTATGTATCATTATTATTTACGTTTGTACTTTTTTTTAATCTGTTAATGAAAACACTAAAATTTTATTTATACCGAATTTATTCTATATTTCAATATCTTCCTTGCATATTTTTTACAGAAATATTTACCGCACATAACAAAATAGTGTCAACATCAAAATCAGAATTTTATTAAACTCCTTAAAATATTACTATACACAAATGCACTGGAGTATTTAGATTTATTTATATTTTATGTAAATTAAAAATATTTTATTATTAATATTTACATGTAGTACGATGGTTTTAAAATGTAATATGTTATTTTTAATTTCAGTTATAACAAAATTATTTACTAATATTTAAATGAGTGAATATCTACAAGAAATTCCTTGACAATACCAGACAACTGTTCGGTAGTAAAAGGAAACTAGGGTGACTTACATATGATAACCAGTTACATGTTTGAACCTATGGTTTATTATCTATCTATCTATCTATCTATCTATCTATCTATCTATCTATCTATCTATCTATCTATCTATCTATCTATCTATCTATCTATCTATCTATCTATCTATCTATCTATCTATCTATCTATCTATCTACCTACCTACCTACCTACCTACCTACCTACCTACCTACCTACCTACCTACCTACCTACCTACCTACCTACCTACCTACCTACCTACCTACCTACCTACCTACCTACCTACCTACCTACCTACCTACCTACCTACCTACCTACCTACCTACCTACCTACCTACCTACCTACCTACCTACCTACCTACCTACCTACCTACCTACCTACCTACCTACCTATCTATCTATCTATCTATCTATCTATCTATCTATCTATCTATCTATCTATCTATCTATCTATCTATCTATCTATCTATCTATCTATCTATCTATCTATCTATCTATCTATCTATCTATCTATCTATCTATCGTACCTAATTAAGTTTGAAATGGATTTTTATATGTGGTAAGATGTCAGTCATATTTTTTTCGTTCTTGTTTGATTTTTGAATGGTGAAAAGATAAATATGAATCATTGAAATGTGTTGCTATAATAACAATAATATTAATATAAAAGTGTTTATTATTAATAGTATTGTAAGATTAATAGTATTGTAAGATTGTAAATTGATTTTATTCATTTTAAAAAAGGAAAATGAAAATATGCATAATAAAGCATATAGTTTGAATGAAATTACTATTCTTTTGTTATATGTTTCATTTTCATTGCTGCATTCACTATACAAATTAGAAATAATACAAATGTTTAATATTTTAAATATATTTGTTCTTTTTATTTGTATAATATATTATACTGAGAAAATACATATAAATTATATTTCCAGGATAACATATTGAAAATGTAGTGTAAATTGTTTAACTTTTGTTAAAATGAAAGATTGTGAAACATAAATTTTTGTTGTTTATAATAATTTTAAAATATTTATTTTTATTTGTTGTATAACACACATTTTATTAGAGAGGCACTACTAGAAATTGCTTAAAGAGTGAAAATGGAAGATTGCTATAGGTACACTGACATCAATGGAAAAAAAATCATTTAAAGGGAACTGAATAGTTTGAACTTTAATGCACTCTTGTTTTTGCTTTAAGTGGAAGCATGCATATATTTCTTTATATAATTTCCTTTAAAGTATTTAGTTAACTGGAAGAACAATATTGTGGAGATTGATGGTGTATCGGACAGAGTGGCAAGATTAGTTATACAACTTAATAGCAGATACCAAATGCAGATAATTCAGGTTTATGCCCCAACAAGTTCATATAGTGATGAAGTAGTAGAAGATTTTTATATGGATGTACAAAAGGCTTTTGATCAGAGTAAACAACATTTTAAAATTGTTATGGGAGACTTTGATGCTAGAATTGGTAGACAAATGAAAGATGAAATTGCTGTAGGTAATTTTGGTTATGGTAATAGAAATGAGAGAGGACATAGACTTGTGGAGTTTGCAGAAAAAGAAAAACTTTATATTATGAATTCATTTTTTGAGAAAAATGTTAAAAGGAAATGGACATGGAAGCATCCAAATGAAGGTACAGCAGAATTGGATTATATTTTGACTAACAGAAAATACATATTTCAAGATTGTAATGTTCTAATAAATTTAACACAGGAAGTGATCATCGATTAGTAAGGTGTAAGTTACGTGTTAATGTAAAACTAGAGAGACAAAAATTATTAAGAAAAACAATATTTACAGTTGATATTCCTAATCTTCAGAAACATTCTAATAAATTTAAATTAGAACTTACAAATAGGTTTCAAGTGTTAGGAGATTTTGAACATGATTCAGATTTGAATGAAATTAATATGAAAATAACTGATACACTTTTAAAAACTGCAACAAACATAGCTGGTAGAAAAAAGCAGCAATTGACTAATAAAATTTCTACTGAGACTAGAGAATTTATGAAGAAAAGAAGGAATATGAAGATATACAAAAATGATGTATTAAAAAGAATTGAATATCTCGAATTTTGTAAAATGGTACGGAAAAGAGTTGAAAATGATATAAGAAAGAATAACTGTGAAATAGCAAGGAAAGTTGTAGAAGAAAATAAAAGTCTCAAAAATGTTAAACAACATTTTGGTATTGGTAGGAAATTTATATCTGCAATAAGAAAAAAAAGATGGAATTATTACTAAAAAGAGAGAAGACATCATGAAATTGGTAGAAGATTTTTATCAAGAATTATATAGTAATAAAAAACAAGTACCTCCTATATCTATTACATCTTCCGAATTGCCCAAAATTTTAAATGAAGAAGTGAGACATGCAACTAAGTGTATGAAGAAAGGAAAGGCTCCAGGAAATGATGGAATTATAATTGATATATTAAAAAAAGCAGGTGAAGAAATAGAAACAATTTTAGCAAAGTTATATACCAAATGTCTAAATGATAAAGATGTACCGGAAGATTGGAAGAATGCAGTAATAATATTAATATTTAAAAAAGGTGATAAAGAAGATATTAGAAATTACAGACCTATCAGCCTTTTATCAGTTTTATATAAAATTTTTACCAAGATAATTACAACTTGTCTGCAGAGAACTTTGGATTTCCACCAACCAAGAGAACAAGCTGGATTTAAAAGTGGTTTTAGTACAATAGATCATATTCAGGTATTGAGAGAAGTCATAGAAAGGACAAATGAATATGAGTTGTCATTATGTTTTGGATTTGTAGATTATGAAAAGGCATTCGATTCTATACACATTTCTTCAGTGATTAAAGCATTGGATCATCAAGGTATAGATCCAGGATATTGTCATATTTTAAAGAATATTTATAAAAATGCAACAGCAACAATTAGATTACATAATGATACTGGAAAAATCAACATTGAGAAAGGTGTAAGACAAGGTGACTCCATATCTCCAAAACTCTTTACAGCAGTGCTGCAAGAAGTATTTTGTGGATTAAAATGGGAAACTAAAGGAGTGAAAGTAAATGGAGAGTATTTAAGTCATTTAGATTTTGCAGATGATGTAGTTGTTTTTGCAAATAATGCTTCAGAGCTGCAGGAAATGTTGCAGGAGTTAGCAGATGAAAGTAGAAAAGTAGGACTAAAGATAAATGTTAAAAAGACTAAAGTAATGTTTAATCGATTTGCTCAAAATATGAAAATAAAGATTGATTATGAAGAATTAGAAGAAGTTAACAGTTACAAATACCTTGGTCAGATTATTAATACAGATGGAAACATAATGGAAGAAATTAATCATAGAATTAAACTTGGTTGGAGTGCTTTTGGTAGAAATAACTTGATACTAAAAGGAAATATGCCTATGTGTTTGAAAAGGATGGTTTTTAACAAATGTGTTTTACCAGTTCTTACTTATGGATCTGAGACTTGGACACTTAATAGAAGAGCGATACAGAGACTTCAGACCACTCAAAGGAGTATGGAGAGATGTATGTTGGGAGTAACAAGAAGAGATCGAAAACACAATGTATGGGTAAGACAACAAACAGGTGTTACTGACCTTATTGAAAAAATTAAAAGATTGAAATGGAGTTGGGCTGGACATATTGCTAGAAGAGATGATAATAGATGGACAATTGAAATTTTAAACTGGATTCCAAGAGATTGTAAAAGACCCAGAAAGAGACCACATGTGAGATGGATGGATGAAATAAGACAATGTGCAGGGGTGTTGTGGAGAAGAGAAGCTAAAGATCAGAGAAGATGGATTAAACTTGGAGAGACCTTCATCCTGCAGTGGATTGATAATGGTTGATGATGATGATGATGATGATGATTTAGTTAACTAAACAAATGGAGGAATAAAAATCAATATTGTCTGCTCAGGAAACTGGCATGAAAATTTTATAGGAAAATGACAATTTATTATAAAAAAGAAAAAATCATCAGAATTATTTCATTGTGTTATAAACCATCAGGATATTTTAATCCTTTAACTCTCATGAACTCCACTAACATTCTGATAGATTTCTTTGTTTTCACTAGATTTAAGCTTTCAACTTTCATTTTAATATTAACCATCATTATTTATCAGAATATAATAAATTTGACCTCATTAGATAGATATTTTTGTTTAGAAATAAAATAAAATTAAATAAATCACATTGGACTTTGGGAATTATTTTAAAAAATAGATTTTAATCAAAACAAAATGCTGACACATCATCAAATTTCAGGTGAAGCAGATTCAATCTTCAAAATAAATGAAATATTTTTTGTTTGATGTTTGTTTTAAAAATCTGAATGAAGTATTTTTAAAATCTATCAATTTATGCTTTAAAAATGTAAATTTTTTTCATAATTTTTATGATATCACTAAATATTATAACAATCTGCTGAGTTGCATCATTTCCAGACATGACCATAATCTATATGCTAACAATATTAAAAAAATATATATTCTTTTATATTTAAAAATAAAACATTTTTATAAAAAAACTAAATATGTAATAATATATATATTGATTTCTAATAATTATTACATAATTACAATGCAAAAATAGTCATACACTATACAAAAAGTCAAGCTTTTAGGTTACTGTAATATATTCTTAAAGTAACCTTACAAAGCTAAAGATTGCCGAATATACAATGATTAGACATCATTGTGTGATTTAAGATATTTTGAAATTCCTGATTATTCAATTTTCATGACATCTTTTGAATTTTATTGAAATTAAAATATTAGAAAATAAATATGTATGAATTTTGAAGCTGTAAAAGAATATTAACAACATTTCTCAGTAGAGGGCAAAAATGCAAATTTAATTTCTAGATTTCTCAGATGTGGGTCTGTTGCTTGGATAAATTGCTTAGCTAAAATGGATATTATCTATATTTTAAAGATGGAATACAAATGCCAGAGGTGTAGAAAGTCATATCTACCTCCTTGTGCAATTTTATTAGATTGATTGATCAATTTTTTTAAAATATGTATCAGTTTAATTTCCCATCATATTGTCCTAGATAAAACTAGAATCCAATCATTCATAGTATTTTGACTAATACTTGCTCATGAAAAGACATTTCTTCTTATCATCATAAATATAAACTAGTTCATATATGTATAACATCATATAAAACAAATAATTATTCTTTGAAATAATAATTTGTATGTATATAAAACATCAGAATCGATAAAGGTATTTTGAATTTAAAGATTTTTGCAAATATATTATATCTTCTCTGGAAAAAATATATACTATTGGTTTGTAGTTTGAAATAGACATCAGAACTATAATGCCAATCTGAAAATACAGTATTTAAGACTCTCATTTAAGTCATTTATATATATATATATTTGTCATTATCTATCTATCTATCTATCTATCTATCTATCTATCTATCTATCTATCTATCTATCTATCTATCTATCTATCTATCTATCTATCTATCTATCTATCTATCTATCTATCTATCTATCTATCTATCTATCTATCTATCTATCTATCTATCTATCTATCTATCTATCTATCTATCTATCTATCTATCTATCTATCTATCTATCTATCTATCTATCTATCTATCTATCTATCTATCTATCTATCTATCTATCTATCTATCTATCTATCATCTATCTATCTATCTATCTATCTATCTATCTATCTATCTATCTATCTATCTATCTATCTCATCTATCTATCTATCTACTATCTATCTATCTATCTATCTATCTATCTATCTATCTATCTATCTATCTATATTTGTTTATCTTCATTTAAAAATATATTGTACTTATTTATTAATGGCATATAATTTTAAGATAAATTGTAATTTATTTCCATACCAAAATATAAGAGAGTAACATTTTTCTAAGTTTAAACTCATATTTTATGGCATAGTAATTATTATTTTAATATTTAAAAATATTCATTTTTAGGTATTTATTGATTTTAAATTAACTTCAGGTATATAACTTGTATTATATGTTAAAAAAAATGATTTTTTTCTTAATAAGTATTCATATTATTTCATTATCTTAAATTCAAATTAACAAATAACTATATATATATATATATATATATATATATATATATATATATATATATATATATATATATATATATATATATATATATATTAAACTTACCTTGGAAAGTATGAGGATTGTGCAACATATTTTATGTTACATAGATATATGTTTCACATGTAGTATTAAATAATTGGAGATTGATAGGAAATCACATATTTAAATATGAAATTAATATTGATTGATCATTTATCATACATTTAATTAGATTGTATCTGTATATAATGACTGCTTAAGATCTATTTATCTTATATATATATATATATATATATATATATATATTATTAATATTGATTTATTAATATGTTTTAATTTAAATTAAATCAAATAAACTTGTCTGATTATTGTTTGATTGTGCAATGTGAATTCATTGGCTAACCCACTTATATTTCAGAAGACAGAGAAATGTCTTTTGGCCAATTCACCTGCTGGTGAATTTTTCATAAGTATTATATGTGAAAATCATGTACAAAGATATATTTTATTATAATAATTTTTTTTCCCAAAAGTTTTGCGATAAAAGGCACAAAATTCAAAATTCCCACTCTTACTATAGACATAAGCCCCTCCCTGATATTTTCAGCCATTGTCTGTTGCCAAAGGTATAAAATGTTCAGCATTTTATGACATTGTAGTTTCCAATGATGCAAAAACATGTTTATTTGCAAATCTATTATGATTTTAGATATTTTTTAAAAATAATTTGCACTATATTTATTAGATGTCAAGAAATATAAATTATTAATAACTTATTTTGACTTGAAATACTTTATTTTCAAAAATATAATGTTATATTAGCAGCTAACATAAATATGGCCTGCAGCAAATTAGAAGACTAGCTTTGACATAAACAATCTACTTATTTACAAGTAAGAAAATATTGCAATTTTGCAATAAATATTCAAAAAATTTAAACTTTTAAAGAATAATTTGTTAGATATAAGAGAAATAGATAATTATTTGTTGGGATATATAAAAATAATGAGAATTAAAAAATATTTCGTTGATTTTATAAACTGAAAATAATCTTTTTAGAAACGATGATGTATAAAGTCTTTGCTTTGAATACATCCTCATTTTTTTAATATTTCCAGAAACAAAATGTAAACATTTAAAATTTACTTCAGTAGTAAACAAAAATATCTATCAAGTGAAGTCAAATTAATTGTTTTCTAATAAGGAATAATCATTTTATCATATATTTTACATTGACATGTAAGACAAAGAAAACATCAGAAATAGCAAAATTCAACAAGGTTAATAACATTTGAGTGTGAAAGATAATGTGACTATATCATAAAATTTATTTGAAATAACTATAACACATAATTCAGAAATCAAATCTGAGCATTGGTAAGTGAATCTGCTTATATCCTTTTTATTGAATTGAATAGTTATTATCTGACTGGATATAAATTTTAGATGGTTATCCTAATCAAGTATTTGCATGTTTTATGTAAATTATTATTGTTTGGATAAATACTGCTTTGAGTTCATGGTTGGACAATTAATATCTTAACCTTATTCAATTATAAAGCTGATAGTAGTATATTTTGTTCTGTTATAAGTTAGAATGATTTACTTTAATTATATTTAAAATTTGTTTGATGTGGATTATAAATCCAATTAAATATTAAATTTTAATATTCATATTCAATTATAATAAATGTTAATAATTCTTTTAAAATGTTTGATTATTATAATTTACAGGAAATTTAAAACAAATTGATATGATTAGTTAATTGTTCTTAAATAAATATCTACTAAAAATCTGTTTCTTTTATACATTGATATGATTGGATATTATACATTCAAGATTATCTTACAGGTTTATTGTCATTACATCATTATTAAGTGCTTTAAGTTGTTATAAAGAGCATGATTAGCAAGAGTAACATCAATATAAGAATATGGCATGGCTGAGTTAGTATTATTTATCATTTTTTAAAACTAGCTTTAAATTATTTATTCAGTTATATATTTATTTAGATATTATGAATATTGTAAATTTGTAAGACATACTAAAACTGTTATTTCAATCTCTAATGAATTATTTTATTTAGAGATGAATGTCATTAAATTTTAGTATAAGTTTATATTATTATAAAAAATATTTGATTCATTTGGTATATTATAATTTGGTTGTTGAATGATTTATCATATATTATTTTAAAACAGGGATATTTGGTTTAATTGCTTTATTTTAATCTATTTTAAGTAAGATTTATATTTAGAATATTTGAAGTGATGATTTTGTTTGTTTTCTGTTTATTCTAAATGCTGTTTGAACTCTTGATGTTATAATAAAAATTATCATCACTGTTTTGTTTTGGTATAGTTAACAGTCAGATATATGATTACATAAGGGTTATATTAAGTTCTGAATAATTATTTATTGACTGGTATTCATTTAGCTCAGTTTATTGTATTCATTTTATTATGAATGACACTATTTTTCATGGGGTATTATACCATTACTATTCTTTTTGTTATCATTTATTGAAGCAGTCGGATCTGAGTTCGATCCTAGCTTCATGTTAGTTACCCTAATACTAACCTTAAATTTCCGATGCAATGGGGCTTTAAACGTTCAATCCACGCTAATTTCCATAATGAATAATTTATTTCAAATGTGTATTAAAATCAATTAGTTTCAGTTTAAAATTGAGCAATTCTCTTAATAAATTCATGATAAAATATTCATGAATTTATATATATTACAATTGCGTGGATTGTGCGTATATATTTGTAAATATTTAAATATATATAATTTTCGAAAGTTTCATTGCGTCGGGAATACTTGTTTTTTTTTTTTTGTACTTTTAAATAATTTGTTAAAGTTTGCGATTAAAAGCTACATTCCTTCCATGGGCTTTCAAATTCTCAAAAACAACAGTAAAGTTTTATTAATTAAAAAAAAGATAAGAATTCAATTTCTAATTAAAATCATTTCAGATTTTAAAAATTAGTCTAATTAGGAAAGGAATTCAATAATTAGTTTGAAAGCCTTACCGAAGGAATGTATTGGAAAACAACTAATTGATAATAAAATGAGCGCTAGCCTTAAGGCATCTGGACAATATATATAGCCCTGAAAAGTCAGAAAAAAAAAGATCAAGCTTTGTTGTAGAGTAGTGCAGTGAACTCTGTGCGTATAATAATTGTATTTCATCATGATAGTCGGCTAAAACGTCAGGAATCTGGCTACGGTTCCTAAAGTCCCGAGAAATCATCACTGGAGCTGCTGAACCTTTTCCGGATCGATCATTCTGCTAACATCATGAAAAGCTACTAAAAATGCTATTCCAATAATCAACCAAATGGTGCCTACGTTTTAACAACCTGGAGGTGTGACTTAAGGACCAGCACGGAAGGGGTAATATATGTTTCTATAATGAACGTTAAACTTTCTGGCCAGTTCGAACTTTATTTTACACTCCTCCTTATTAAGAGCTCTTTTATTCTTTAATGTAAAATCTTTGTAACACCCTTTATTTCTAAAATGCTACTGTAAATATATAACGTAATTCTTTAAATCTCTAGTCTTTAAACTTTTCTTTTTTTACCTGGCGGTTCGTTTAATATATATATGTTAGTGTGTTTTTTTTAATGTCGTATTTAAAAATTATATGCCAATAATCTTTCGACTCGATGAGCTCCTTGATTCCATTTGCCTCACGCAAATAACATAACATTAATTTCAAATAGTAATTCTCGCCCATTAGAACTAAATTGATAAGTTCTATTAATCATCGAGTCGAAAGAAAATATTACAGGTTTACTATTTTTACATTTAGCTAATAATAAATTATTAGCTCAATTTTTCACCTATGTCCCCAGCTCCTATCTAAGTTATAAGTATTTATATATATTCACATAATGTTAAATGATTTTCTTGTTCCACTAATATTTATTTATGCAAATATAATCTTTAATGTCTTATTGCAAAAAGGGTCGATAAAGGGTTAAATGTATTTTAATTCCACTTTAGTTATTTTATATTAATATTCAGGAAGGGCACGATATTAAGGCATCGTTAACATAGTTTCCAATACTTTCAAATAGTTTTCTTAAAGCTCGTTTGACTTTAATTAATTGGTCAAGTCATCACGTAGAGCATTCTACATGGGTTTTATTTTCAACGATGACTACCAAGTCATCATCATCAAACGTTGCTGACGTAGGGCCATCTTCCGCTCCGTTAGGCTGGTCGGTGATCATTCTCTTATTTAAATTTTTCCAGGAAGAAAGTACTTCCTTTCCGATTCATTAGTCAAAGGGCGTAAGACTTGCCAAATGCAAGCCGCCATAAGACTTCGATCATCGACTAGCGATCATCTTTAAATTTGACTCTCTGCCTCGTAATTCGTCAAGCACCGTTGCATTTTTGTCCCGGTAAAACCCGCTCCGTACTCGTAATTCGTGATGAAGTGATTTAAATTAAAGTCGAACCAATTCTCAAATATGTTTAATTAAATAAGTTTTCAAATAAAGATTAAAGTTATGCCCTAAATTACGTATCTTGCTCTTCATGAGTAGATTTTCGAATGTGAAAATAAATATCACATTCTGTCATAATAAAATTAGAGCAATCATTTCCTTATTAATGAATACCTTTATCTGCCTTTATATTTCTCGTTGGGGGCATAGACATAGAATTCCATGTTGTGTAATACTTGTTGGCATATGATAAGGACCGCCACTCTTATTATAATTGTAAGATATCTTAAAGACTAGAGGTAGTTAATGTATTTTATATTCTATGAAACAAAACAAATTATTCTTATTAAATACTTTCCAACATACTTGGTTTCTTAGTTCATCATTCTTT
Organism: Epiperipatus broadwayi; assembly: GCA_028023455.1. Lineage (NCBI taxonomy): Eukaryota > Metazoa > Onychophora > Udeonychophora > Euonychophora > Peripatidae > Epiperipatus > Epiperipatus broadwayi. The sequence continues at coordinate 23,283 of JAQFVV010012827.1, forward strand.
TTATAATTATTTAAATGTTAATACTCGCTGTCTGTGTTGGCAACCCGAACATACATATGATTTGATTTAAAAAGTATTCAAAGTAATTAATTATTAGATATTCATGTCAGTGCAAGGGTCTCTAGTCCTCACCAACCATTGAACTAGTTCTTGGCGCATAGCACTGTGCCGTCGATGACTACTATCTGAGCTGTTGGGTTGGGTTTGAATTCGGTTTTGGTTAAGCTGAGTTTGAATCCGATTTGACATTGGGGGTGGTGGTTTTCGACCGGTACATTATTCAGTTAGAAATGACATCTAACTTTATGGCTCATTTTTATTCTGTTACATAAGGTGACCAATAACTGGGCTCTATTTTATTCAGGCTATATTAGAGTTATTGTTTCCCATTGCACATTTTTGATCTGTTATAAATGCCACCCCTAGTAGGGTTATAACAAAGATTAGCATATGCACATATTTATTCTGTTACCAATGGCACTGCAATTTATAGGGCATAATTAAACAGGATCACTCTACCATGGCCTTGTCATATCTGATCTGTTACAAATACCTCCCAAATCTGTGGGGCATTAAGAGAAAAGTATACTACTCTCATTTTAACCAGTTACAAGTGGCATCCTAAATTTAAGGATGATATAAAAGTTATTCCATCATTATTTTTCATTTGATTTACAAAATGCTGCCTAAATCTATAGAGCAACTTTTTATCCTGTTCGATACAGTGTATCTTGTTAAAGTACATGCTTTGGCAAAGATATGCTGAATCGAAAGCTTGAATCATCAATGAAACAAATATTGTTTTCTACCAAAGATTTATTACCATAATAATTCATAATTATCTACATATATATAATTCCACCTTTATTGTTTAAAGGAAGTTGCCTTGACAACAGTTTGAAATTGTTGATTGTTATCTATATTAGGATTATCTAAGTGTTAAATGGTTTCTAATGGTTTTATATATATATATATATATACGTGGGTGTACTTTAAAACTAGCTTTTGTTTGAATATAAGCATATTCCGTTAAGTGTAAACAAAAAATAAAACAAATATTTATTTTTAAAGATGGCAAAAATAAATTATCACTTTTAAATATTCATAAATTCATAATAAATTTTTTATATAAATTAAGTCAGCAATGATCTAAAATCATTCATAACCAAAGCTATTTTAATATACAAAGAGGGACTAATACAAATAGTTATTTTAAACTTGAAATCTCCTATACCTGACTATATAAGAAATAGAATCAATGCATATCTCTAGCTAAAAATTCAATTATAAAATATCTATCACACCCTACCACACTACATTTCTTTGAATAGTTCTCTTATATTTGTATTTAGAAGTTGTCAAAGTTTAAGATGACTATTTCATGAGTCTTATAAAGTAAGCATGCTTATTTATGGCCAATGTAAGACTATTGCTAATTTCATTTTAAGCTCCTTGTTTAAATAAGACTGAATTCCAATTTATATAACAATTTTTTAGCATACAAGCAAGAGGTTACTTGTAGTGTTGAATTCAAACTCTACCTTTGTTATTAAGGTACTGAAAGAAATGTAGTGGTGAGGGGTGATAGATATTATATATATACACACATACAATATAAGATTTAAGCCCTAAGAATTATAGAATTAAAAAAAATGGATTTTTTAAAATCTCAATAGAGATAAAATTTAAAGTAGATTTGTATGAATATTTGTTTCTTAGAAATACAATATATATAATTAAAAATCAGATCGTTTTATTTCACCTATGTTTCATTAGGACAATTATTACTTTTTCAGTTGAGTATTGAATACATATTCATCTTCCGAACTCAATTGATTATCTGGCAGCAGGTATTTGGGAAATATGAATATAGTGGAATGATTTAGGCTTCTGATAGAGATACTCTAGAAAGATAATCATTGATACAATAAAGTTATATTGAATTTTGAATATTATTAAAATAATAACCATAAAGGACTTAAACTTAGACTTTCAAACTCCCTTCAGCTATCCACTCTATCTTATACAATTGATACATATGTCCACATATGTATGAAAAAAATAAATGATCTTTAATATATGTACTTCATGCTGAACAAGCACTCATCAGTTGGCAGACCATCATCTCTCACACATATATGCATTCAGTACGTGGTTTATATTAAGATAGCAAATCTTCAAACTTTTATAAACATGCTTTCTTTTACTCTACCCTCCAACTCTTCAGTCATCCATATCATTGAAGATATGTTCATGGAACAATGGCATGAATGGCTGAAGAATTGGAGGGTGGATTAGTTTGAAACCTGTGCATTAAAATTTGAAGATTTTCTATGTATATGTGGGGGAGATGATGATCTGAACCGACTGATGAGTACTGATTCAGCACTAAATACATATATTGGAGATCATTTATTTTCTTTATGTATATGTTATTATGGGTATTGGTTGTATGAGATAGAGTAGTTAACTGAAGAGAGTTTCAATGTCTGTGTTTAAGTCTCTTAAGGTTACATCTAATCTCCAAGTATACGAATTATACTTGTATTCAATCAAATATTCAAAATTATAAAATTTTTCATTGCTCTAAGATATATAAATGTGTGCGTATAGTGTAAATGTTTAATCGCATAATTTTTATTTTTGAATTAATAAAATTATTATATATATTCATTTATGCTTATTAATACTTTCCTTTTTTTTTTTTTGCATTTCTTTAAGAGAAAGCTAAAAATTGTCAAAGGCATAAAAACGCGAAGATGTTCTGTGAAAATACGCTTTCAATTAACTTCCTTTTAAGATTTTCGAAAGTTTTTAAAAGCTTTAAGCAAATTGTAAAACTTTCCATTCTTTTAGTGTGGTCAAGCTTCCTTTATTTCGTCTTGTTTTCCTGCAGTAGATATCCCCTGAAGTTATATGTTATACTTATTCGGATTAAGACGCGTGCTGCGACTTTAATTAAAAATGACAATTCACTAATTTACGTGGAAGAGTTTCCAAATTAGTTCAATTTTCTTGAAAGAAATCTATTAATCACGCAATTGCTTCATATCAAAACAGTATATATATATATATAATTAAATCATAAGTTCACCTTATTTATGCATGGTTTATTAATGGTGAAGCTGCATTAATCTGCCTGCCCATTGGAACTTCTACGGCCACTATTAGCCAAATTCGGTTAAATATTTAATACTAGACGTTTTAGTTATAATGACTGCAGTTTGATTTATATATATGTACCCAGACTTTCAAGCTCATTATGTCATCCACTCAATCTTATACAACCGACATTCACGACCACAGACATGCGAAAAGGATATATTATCTGCAATACACGTATTTCATGCTAAACCAGCACTCATCAGTTGGTCTAGATCATCATCTCCCACGCATATATACAGTCAGTGCTAGGTTTATATTAAGATAGCAAATCTTCAAACTTTAATGAACAGACTTCTATCCTCTTCAACTCTTGACTGAAAATCTGATGAAGGCATGTTCAACCCCTGTTGCCAATTTTGTTGTAATACTCATGTCCTTAAGGCTTCTGATCCCAAAGATGCAGGACCTTAAGCCCATTAAAATGTGGAGAAAAGGGATGGGTATAATACAGACTAAATATCTAATATTTAATACAAGTATGACATAGATACTTTTAAGCTAGTTATAATTAGAAGTTATTTGAATCTAGACTTTCAAGCATCCTTTAATCACCCACTTCATGACTAAAAAGTGCTCAAAATTCTTGGTTCTAATCTCTTTTAATTACATCTAACTTAAAAGTTTATATATATGTCATATTATTATTATTATTATTATTATTATTATTATTATTATTATTATTATTATTATTATTATTATTATTATTATTATTATTATTATTATTATTATTATTATTATTATTATTATTATTATTATTATTATTATTATTAAAAGTTTATTATATATCATATTATTATTATTATTATTATTATTATTATTATCATTATTATTATTATTTGTGGAACATTCCGTGTAGTGAAACAGATAAATGCTGATGTTTCAGTACAATATCAAGTATCTTCCTCAGAGCGTCCTCTTTTTCAAATCATAAGAATGCATGTGAGATTTAAAATCGTTTTTATCTTTTTCTTTCTCCTCATATTTAAATTCTATTGGTTGAGAATTTTTAAATTTTATTTTCTCTTCCAATAGCTTCTTCCAAATGTTATTAATCTTTTATATATACATAACTAAATAAGAAATAAAAAATAATTCAAAACAATACACAATTACTTCTGTTAAAATTGCTTTAAGGTTTCAACCAGCAGAGTGACTTAAACTATCACAATTCATTCCAACCTACATACTACATCACTTTTCTTTTTAGGTGGGTGATCAGGGAGAGGTAGAGACTATTAAAATTAGATTACAAATATATGACTTCATTGTGGAAAACAAGATGCCTAATAAAATGTATATATAAAATACAAAAACTTTCTTAGTAATAAAGTTACAAATAAATAAACAAAAGAACTGACGACTGCTGAATTTGGTTGCTAAATTTAAAAGAGAGTGTAAATACATTAACTGATGATTATATGTCAAGAATTTAAAGTATTATATATATATATTGTACCGGGTCAAACCGCTGAAACCACCTACTTATACGTATATATAAGTTTTGGCCGGTTTCAAACTCCTTCATAATACATTTATAATATTATAAAGGTTACATGAACGAACCGGCACGTTCGAGCAAAATGGGAGATCTTATTAATAGCTTTAACTATCAACAATGGCCCATCTCGGCTGCTAGATTCAAACCCCTACTATCCAAACACTTTATTTGTTTCGGAGTAAACTCCAGGCGCCAGCTATCTATTCAAAAGAATAAACAACGTCTTTGGTCAGTAGGCTCATAATCCAGCGCTCGAAACCATCCCATAAACTAGCCCAGTCTAATTTTAATCTGTAATAAATTATACAAAAATTGGTGGTGGAAATAATTAATAAAAGGTTGGTAAGAAGAATTGACCGACAAATAAAGTTTAAGTTTAAAGATAATTTATTTTACTTATCATTAATTAAGTTTTAAAGATAATTTATTAACTAACATTAACGCATTATAAACATTTCTATAAATCCAATTTTAACACACACACTTTTTTTTTTAAATTAACACATGATAATATATTTTAAGAAAAAAGCATAAATAATCTTTGACCTTTAAATCTTTTCACATTCACAAACATAATACTAAAGCATTAATAGCATTTGAAACTTACACACACATATCAATAGTTCATTTTATGTATGATAGAGTTCATAGAATTTGAATCTTGAATATTTACGGATTACAGTGGTGACTACTACGTATAAATGATAATAATAAAATATATACCTAGGATTTTTTTTCTTGTCGTCAGCTGCTTCTGCTGCTTCTGATGGATTATATCTAACCGGTTAGATTTTGTTTATTGAAGAGAATTTATGGTAATCCGTTGGTTTCTTCTTGGAGACAGTTGCACGTTTTGACGGAGGGTTTCCGAGTTGTTATGCCGACATTATTTCACAGGCAGGTTGTGATGATCTTGTTGGACTCAAAAGGCTGAAGCACAAGCGTATATTTCCAAGGCCGCTCAACAGTGCATGTTGGTTTCTGTATACATAATAGAAATTGTACTGAAGCAAACTGTCACTGGAAACTAGACTGAATTGCAAACTCAAACTGAATGTCCGATAAAATCTAGCTATTTATATCTGTGAATTGTTTTCGTTTTCATATCCTCCGGCAAAAGGTGCAATAGGTGTTGTCGAAATTCCATTAGTAATTAATCCTATGACAACGTGTTTTTGTCGATTGTTTAATTTGTAGTAGCTATTTTAAAACGTGTTGTTTTCATATCTTTAATTAGTAGTCCACCACTGTGTTTTTAAATACATTTCATTTCAATATTTATTTTTTTTTTAATATTATTCTAACACACATTTATCTTATTAATGAGCTAACATTTATTTCTATTTACCATCGCACATATATACGCATTTATTCTACTAAACTGGAATGAAAAGAGATTTTTAACTTTTAATTTATAATAATAACACTCTTTCTTTTATAAACTCTTAGTTTGTTTTTTTTTTTTATAGGAAAACTCCCTCTCCCCTCTTTAAAGTAATTAATTGTAACTTTCAAATTCTTTTTTCCGAAAGATTTTGATAATAATTTTTATACAAAATTATTTTATATACATGTGCCAATTTGGCATTGGCACATTACACCCCCCTCCGTTTTAGAGTAAAATGCGTCATTTTTGACCATTTTATCTCTTGCAATTTTAATTGTTGACTGTAAAGATTTATTAATTTATTATTTTAGATAATTCCTACACATGTGTATACGTGCAGCATAATTCTACACCTACTAATATTCTAGATATCGAGTTATTACTGGACTTGCTTACAGGGAATCTATAATAAATAAATCCCTTTTTGCACTCATCATAAGGTGCAGCAGTACCAAGAAAATAACTAAAAGGATATCTGGATAAATACATTTAAGATACTCATCATAAGGTATCGTATTTACCGAATATTACCAGTGTATGTGCGCGTATATACCCATGTATACTTACACACTCTTAATACACATTAGATTGACTTTATATTTTTATTACTAATCTTATAATATTATTTGTAAATCGTTACGAACATCTTTATTTAACACATGTGTATACGTGCAGCATAATTCTACACCTACTAATATTCTAGATATCGAGTTATTACTGGACTTGCTTACAGGGAATCTATAATAAATAAGTCCCTTTTTGCACTCATCATAAGGTGCAGCAGTACCAAGAAAATAACCAAAAAAAGGATATCTGGATAAATACATTTAAGATACGCAGCATGAGGTATCGTATTTACCGAATATTACCAGTGTATGTGCGCGTATATACACATGTATACTTACACACTCTTAATACACCTTAGATTGACTTTTATTTTTTTATTAATAATCTTCCAACCTTATTTTTAAATTTACACGAACAATATTTTACACTATTCATTTATATTCCAGTATTATTTATAACCCTTAAGAAACATTATTTAAATATTTCTTTACACTAATCTTATAATATTGATTTTTAATCATTACGAACATTACTTTAAATATTAGTTTTACGATACTATTTTTAAACCATTATTTTAACTTCTTTATCTATGTGCATGTATTCAGAAAAACTATTTTTATTATATTACGATCCATTATTTATTCAACTTTTATTAACTTGCGTATATTCAAAACTATTTTATTTTAATGTGCGCGTACTCAGAAAAAAAAAACTGTTTTACTTTATTGCGATTCATTTGTTATGCAAATATCTAACTTGATTTTATTCTAGAAATCCCGTTATCTTTTTCATTTATTTAATTCTACAAACATTTTCATTTTGCTTGTCTATTTTGATTTTACACATTTTTTTTTTGTTTAGGTCATGCTCCGCTATGTTCTAGACTTATGAGCTGGGATATCAATAGAATCGATAAGACATAATCGAGGGTTTTTGACATAATCATTTTGCTTGTCTAATTTGATTTTACACATTTATTTTGTGTATGTCACGCTCCGCTATGTTCTAGACTTATGAGCTGGGATATCAATATCATCGATAAGACATAATCGAGGGTTTTGACATAAATCGTTTTATCGTTGCTTTAACATTTTAAAAACTCTAAGATTATTATTTATTTACTAAGACTACCTTTAATCATTTTTAATTATTCAACTAACTTGATACTCATTTTTTCATTTATTTCATTAAACTTTGTTAAACATTTTCCATTATTCCGAGTCCATGGTCGTTAATAACTAGGTCAAGCCAGCGAATCCATCAGATTAATATTTTTAATTTTTGTCTGGCGGTTCTTTATCATATTTTTTTTCTGCATATAGCCACTCATGCTGGGGGATTGAGAATCACCCCTGGGCCTTTCCTTAAATCTAGTACGAGAGATGTCAGGATCGCTGTCGGTTCTTCGAAAGATTTTTGTTCTCTCGGGACTATTAGAATAACGTCTCCTCCGGGGACTCCCCGAATTCGACCTATGTCTATATCTTACGGCGTTTACAGCCGGCTCTCTAAGTTGGGGTTTGAATCCTCTATCTCTCGTATCAAAAGTTGGTCTAGCTCTGTCGAAAGCGCTCAACAATTCCGCCATTTGTTCCACTGTTTTCCTTTCAGTTCCTATGAGCATTTGCTCGACATTATGAGGAAAACTATGGTGAACTATCCTGACGATTTGTTGTTCAGATAGTGGGTCTGCTGTCAAAGAGCGTAATTTTGCCACTTGCCTTCTAAAAAAAGAAACGAACGGTTCACCAGGTCGCCATTTATCTTGTGAGATCTGGTGATGAAGATTTTCCTGATAATCTTCGTTCCAATAACTAGCTAAAACAGCACTTTTATATTCGGCAAAAGTGACAGGTTTTTTATATAAAGAGTCCCACCAAAATTGAGACCCCCCTTGTAAATGGCTACATGCTATTGCGATCATAGCCTCCTCACTGAATTGATTTAGAGTGAAATAGCGCTCCAAACTATTTAAATGCTCCATAGGAGCTTCACCTTGATGGCCAGAAAATATCCGTATTTTCAAAAACTGGTTCACAATTGCCGGATTGTTTATAATGTGCATGTTTGCACTCAAGTGGTCACACTGTTTTATTTCCGTTTGCGAACTATTTTTACTATCCTTTTGATTTACTTTCCAAGCTAAATCCGTCATTCCAACTTTTATCTCTTCAATTACTTTTCTATCTTCTATCTTATTTTTTTCAATTGCTTGGTAAGCGGTCTCTATTTGATTTTCTACTTGTGTTTTAATCTCTTCTATTTCTTCCCTAATTTCTTCTTTTATTTTATTCTGGCCCATTTCGATCTGGTCCTTTAACTTTTCAAGCATTTCAGCTTGCCCTTCCAATTTACTCTTCATTTCATTATTTTGGTTTTTAAGCTCTTCAGCTATTTTTTTATATTCTTCGGCTGTTTCTTTTAGTTTTTCAAACATGCTAGTTAATAACGCTATGACTTCCCTATTCTCTTCTTTTTGCTCAACCTCTTTTTTGTTTTTATCTTTTTGTTCCTCACTAGAGGCATTCTCTACTTCTTTCGCTTGAGTTTCTATCTTTTCTTCACTGGGCATCTTTTCTATTTCACTAGTTTCGGTTTTATTTTGTTCCTCGCTGGGAACATTGTCTGTTTTTTTACCTTGAGTCTCCATTTTAGGTTTATTTCTTGTCATATTTATAATTTTAAACTTTACTTTTTTATATTATTTTTCTTTAATATTATATTTTATTCACGCTCATAAGTTTACTAATTTCTATTTTATCGATTTCTTTCTAAACTGGAAATACACGCTGGCTCCGCCCTCCTTTGTCTGTTTATCCTACCCGATCTTAATGCTTTAACTCTGCCCAAACACCCAACTGTCATTTATTTAACAGAACGTAAATAGCACAAAATCTCTTTTCATTTAAAGAAGTAAGAAAAAAAAAATTTCGGTCAATTCTTTTTTTATTTTTAATTTAATACACTTTTACCTACGTAATTTAGATTTCTTTAAGGTTTTTATTTTTAAACAAGAAACAAAGCATTTATTTACTGTTATTTCTTAGGTTCAGCCCCAAACGTTGGGTAAAGCCATTTATGTACCGGGTCGAACCGCTGAAACCACCTACTTATACGTATATATAAGTTTTGGCCGGTTTCAAACTCCTTCATAATACATTTATAATATTATAAAGGTTACGTGAATGAACCAGCACGTTCGAGCAAAATGGGAGATCTTATTAATAGCTTTAACTATCAACAATGGCCCATCTCGGCTGCTAGATTCAAACCCCTACTATCCAAACACTTTATTTGTTTCGGAGTAAACTCCAGGTGCCAGCTATCTATTCAAAAGAATAAACAACGTCTTTGGTCAGTAGGCTCATAATCCAGCGCTCGAAACCATCCCATAAACTAGCCCAGTCTAATTTTAATCTGTAATAAATTATACAAAAATTGGTGGTGGAAATAATTAATAAAAGGTTGGTAAGAAGAATTGACCGACAAATAAAGTTTAAGTTTAAAGATAATTTATTTTACTTATCATTAATTAAGTTTTAAAGATAATTTATTAACTAACATTAACGCATTATAAACATTTCTATAAATCCAATTTTAACACACGCACTTTTTTTTTTAAAATTAACACATGATAATATATTTTAAGAAAAAAGCATAAATAATCTTTGACCTTTAAATCTTTTCACATTCACAAACATAATACTAAAGCATTAATAGCATTTGAAACTTACACACACATATCAATAGTTCATTTTATGTATGATAGAGTTCATAGAATTTGAATCTTGAATATTTACGGATTACAGTGGTGACTACTACGTATAAATGATAATAATAAAATATATACCTAGGATTTTTTTTCTTGTCGTCGGCTGCTTCTGATGGATTATATCTAACCGGTTAGATTTTGTTTATTGAAGAGAATTTATGGTAATCCGTTGGTTTCTTCTTGGAGACAGTTGCACGTTTTGACGGAGGGTTTCCGAGTTGTTATGCCAACATTATTTCACAGGCAGGTTGTGATGATCTTGTTGGACTCAAAAGGCTGAAGCACAAGCGTATATTTCCAAGGCCGCTCAACAGTGCATGTTGGTTTCTGTATACATAATAGAAATTGTACTGAAGCAAACTGTCACTGGAAACTAGACTGAATTGCAAACTCAAACTGAATGTCCGATAAAATCTAGCTATTTATATCTGTGAATTGTTTTCATTTTCATATCCTCCGGCAAAAGGTGCAATAGGTGTTGTCGAAATTCCATTAGTAATTAATCCTATGACAACGTGTTTTTGTCGATTGTTTAATTTGTAGTAGCTATTTTAAAACGTGTTGTTTTCATATCTTTAATTAGTAGTCCACCACTGTGTTTTTAAATACATTTCATTTCAATATTTATTTATTTTTAAATATTATTCTAACACGCATTTATCTTATTAATGAGCTAACATTTATTTCTATTTACCATCGCACATATATACGCATTTATTCTACTAAACTGGAATGAAAAGAGATTTTTAACTTTTAATTTATAATAATAACACTCTTTCTTTTATAAACTCTTAGTTTGTTTTTTTTTTTTTTTTATAGGAAAACTCCCTCTCCCGTCTTTAAAGTAATTAATTGTAACTTTCAAATTCTTTTTTCCGAAAGATTTTGATAATAATTTTTATACAAAATTATTTTATATACATGTGCCAATTTGGCATTGGCACAATATATATATATATATATATATATATATATATATATATATATATATATATATATATATATAAACATTACAAGCATAAAGCTAAACAAGTCAATATATAATTAAAATTACCCCAAATTCAAAATTCAACCAGACCAGCAATTTAAGAGTTCTTTTAATATTAAGGATAGATGGGAAGTAAATGGATTTGCGGGTAATGTTTAATATTATATATATTGTGTAGTTTTTGTAGTTCTTTACACTTGGAAAGTCTGCTTGTAGCAGTGAAACCTTTAGTTGTGTTTTAATAGTATTTTGGCTGGTCTGGTTGAATTTTGGATTTGCGGTAATTTTATATATATATATATATAAGTTGACTGCATGACATTTTAATTTGTGATGATATATAAACAAGGAATTTCAACATTCACAAATATATATTTTGGTGGTGGATTTGATGTTCTCTAAGCAGATATCACTTAAGCAGGTATGTGATTCTTAGCAAAACAGCTTTAAATGAGAGTTAATTCTCTAATAAATATGATTAGAATAGATAATTGCCTAATTCATATGATCATGACCTACCAATGCCTAAATATCAGGGTTAAACCTGCACAAAAAAATAAGAAAGTACCGGGTTGCTATGGTAATAAAATAAAATAAAAATAAAATAGAATAAGTTATGGAATGAAATGTCTGCAAAAGCAAAATATAAGAAATATCATCCTGAACTTGCAGCATCGTTAAACAGAAAAGTTAGCAACCACATGCATTAAAGAAATATCACTCATCTAGAAAGCTTAAGAAAGCTCTTCTTCTTTCACCAAAAAATGAGTATGATAAAGAGAAAGATGAACAAGTCCAGATAGATTATATTCATTTTTCTTTCTTACATCGCTATCTTGAAGGTTTCTATCATTCTTTTTATAGAGATGATCTTTCTCCAAATTTTCTGTTGATATTATAAACAGCAAAACTATGGTAATATTTGTTGGTAAAAGACAATACATTATGCAAGATGACTCTATTGGACTAATTTCAAGCCACACTGCAAAGACATTTTTGTCACCGCTATATCATACAGTAAATTTTGTTTTTTGACAAATGCTTAAGATTTTTACATTGTAAGCATCTTTTTGAAAAGTTCTCCCATTGAAAAGTGCTCTCAAATATATTTAGCACTATACTGGAAGATTTTTGTAAATTATTAGTTTCTACAGATATAAAATCATTTTTATTTATGTCAGAAATCACACTTTTTTCCTGATGTGAAAAGCTTACTCTTTGAAAATCTGATGCAATATTTTTCATTAAATTGCTTATTTGAAGTAAATTTCTTTTATTTAAAACATCTTCATTTAGACCAAAATTAACTGCTTTATAGTCATTTGTATTTTGAATATGGTTTTTTTAATTATTTCACCAACTTATTTTGATTCTCTATTATTTCTTTCTGATATATTCACATTATACTTAGAACGAGTTTCATATATTACACATTTCAAAAACAGGTAACTCTAATTTAGTAGATAAAGGAGCATGTTAATGGTTAAAATTGCTCTTGGCTTATGCACTTACAACATATGTGATAGAAGTACAGCTCAAAAATTCATCAAATTCATTATCAAGATGATCACCATCCTCAATTCTGGCAACTGATTCTTGACTTTGTTCATCAAATGTTCTATTATGTCTAATGTCACTAGGTATTGAATAAGGTACAAATGGGGTTGCTATTGGATAAAACTCTGTCTCTTCAGAATAATCAACCTGCCTTCTTTGTCCACTAAAATATGCTTCAAAAGGTGATTCTGCTTCATGATGTAGCTGTCTTCTAAAGGGAGTTTCTTCCTTATCATTATGCTCATGCTCTTCTCTTAGATTCCAAACTTCTTGGTCATCTTGGTCATATTTTCTGGGTTGATGAATGAATGATTCCGACATCTTGACACTATCATAGATAACTCCCATGAGTCTCTTCTCCATTTGTTCTGCTCTCTGCTCCATTAGTTGTGATTGCCTTCTCATTTGTTCCAATATTTCAAACAACATACTCTGCTCAGCCTTTTTTTTGTGATGACCTCATTCTGTGGATAAATGACTTTATTGAGTTCTTTGAAAATGATTTCTGGGCTTTGTGTTTGAAATGAGTGTTCTCCTAGATGTCCACTAATATCAACTTCAATGTTCTTTGATTCAATATCTTCTTCAAGTTCTTCACCAATTTCGGCTTCAGATGTTTTTTGATTCAATGTCTGCATGAATATCCATTTCCATGTTTTTCCAATTAATATTTTTTTTTAATTTTTTTTAAAATGACCATTTCTCAGAACCATACTCCAATGAAGCAGTCATTAGTGGAGCTTCCTGTTTTCTTCTTTTTCTAAAGTCCTGTGTTGCTGATATACTGCAAGTTTTATCTACATTGAAAAAATCAGATTCCACTACTAAAAAAGTTTCTTCTTTTCTATCTCTCTTTATATAAGTTAAGCCTCTAATGTGGATGAAAAATGTTTTCTCTTTCTTTGCTTCAACCTCATACAAATATAAAGCATTGGTGTCAAAATGCCACAATAAAATCATATTAAAAAGATAATTATAATTTTTTTTAAATTTGGGTTATTTAATCTCAGGAGTTCATGATTTAAGTTCAAGTCCCATGTTCACAGCATTATATTCTGATGAAAACCAGTCTGCTGGTTGAGATATTAAAAGTTTTATAATGAAGTAATTGTGTTATATATATATATATATGTCCACAGATGGCGTCCTACCAAGACTGCCAATCAAGCGTGTTTTGTTTACATAAACGTCAGAGTAGTTAGTATTCACTATCTCTAACTATAATTCCACTTTCAGATCATGATTTCAAGCTATTTGCTATCGTCAGTGAAAGACAGGAATAAAGAAACTAGATCTGAATACAAACTCTGAGCGTTTATGAAACAATTTCTATTCAGCTTGCAAGCGTGAATTTTTTAGACACGTAATGTCTTCAAACTCAGCATAGCAAACCAGATAGCTACATGGGTCTGATCTCAGTTCAGCATCACCACATAGTAGAAGCCTCTGCAATCTATATCATTGCAAGAAAGACCTCAAAGGTACATTTATGATAAACAAAAATGCAAGTTAAAAAACTTGCTAACGCTTGTATTTATGTCCACAGATGGCGTCCTACCAAGACTGCTAATCAAGCGTGTTTTGTTTACATAAACGTCAGAGTAGTTAGTATTCACTATCTCTAACTATAATTCCACTTTCAGATCATGATTTCAAGCTATTTGCTATCGTCAGTGAAAGACAGGAATAAAGAAACTAGATCTGAATACAAACTCTGAGCGTTTATGAAACAATTTCTATTCAGCTTGCAAGCGTGAATTTTTTAGACACGTAATGTCTTCAAACTCAGCATAGCAAACCAGATAGCTACATGGGTCTGATCTCAGTTCAGCATCACCACATAGTAGAAGCCTCTGCAATCTATATCATTGCAAGAAAGACCTCAAAGGTACATTTATGATAAACAAAAATGCAAGTTAAAAAACTTGCTAACGCTTGTATTTATGTCCACAGATGGCGTCCTACCAAGACTGCCAATCAAGCGTGTTTTGTTTGAGGTCTTTCTTGCAATGATATAGATTGCAGAGGCTTCTACTATGTGGTGATGCTGAACTGAGATCAGACCCATGTAGCTATCTGGTTTGCTATGCTGAGTTTGAAGACATTACATGTCTAAAAAATTCACGCTTGCAAGCTGAATAGAAATTGTTTCATACACGCTCAGAGTTTGTGTTTAGATCTAGTTTCTTTATTCCTGTCTTTCACTGACGATAGCAAATAGCTTGAAATCATGATCTGAAAGTGGAATTATAGTTAGAGATAGTGAATGCTACTCTGACGTTTATGTAAACAAGACATACGCTTGATCGGTGTTTTTGGTAGAACGTCATCTGTGGACATAAATACAAGCGTTAGCAAGTTTTTTAACTTGCATTTTTGTTCTTCATAAATGTACCTTTGAGGTCTTTCTTG
Organism: Epiperipatus broadwayi; assembly: GCA_028023455.1. Lineage (NCBI taxonomy): Eukaryota > Metazoa > Onychophora > Udeonychophora > Euonychophora > Peripatidae > Epiperipatus > Epiperipatus broadwayi. Next base: position 38,629 of record JAQFVV010012827.1, read on the forward strand.
CAATGATATAGATTGCAGAGGCTTCTACTATGTGGTGATGCTGAACTGAGATCAGACCCATATAGCTATCTGGTTTGCTATGCTGAGTTTGAAGACATTACGTGTCTAAAAAATTCACGCTTGCAAGCTGAATAGAAATTGTTTCATAAACGCTCAGAGTTTGTATTCAGATCTAGTTTCTTTATTCCTGTCTTTCACTGACGATAGCAAATAGCTTGAAATCATGATCTGAAAGTGGAATTATAGTTAGAGATAGTGAATACTAACTACTCTGACGTTTATGTAAACAAAACACGCTTGATTGGCAGTCTTGGTAGGACGCCATCTGTGGACATAAATACAAGCGTTAGCAAGTTTTTTAACTTGCATTTTTGTTTATCATAAATGTACCTTTGAGGTCTTTCTTGCAATGATATAGATTGCAGAGGCTTCTACTATGTGGTGATGCTGAACTGAGATCAGACCCATGTAGCTATCTGGTTTGCTATGCTGAGTTTGAAGACATTACGTGTCTAAAAAATTCACGCTTGCAAGCTGAATAGAAATTGTTTCATAAACGCTCAGAGTTTGTATTCAGATCTAGTTTCTTTATTCCTGTCTTTCACTGACGATAGCAAATAGCTTGAAATCATGATCTGAAAGTGGAATTATAGTTAGAGATAGTGAATACTAACTACTCTGACGTTTATGTAAACAAAACACGCTTGATTGGCAGTCTTGGTAGGACGCCATCTGTGGACATAAATACAAGCGTTAGCAAGTTTTTTAACTTGCATTTTTGTTTATCATAAATGTACCTTTGAGGTCTTTCTTGCAATGATATAGATTGCAGAGGCTTCTACTATGTGGTGATGCTGAACTGAGATCAGACCCATGTAGCTATCTGGTTTGCTATGCTGAGTTTGAAGACATTACGTGTCTAAAAAATTCACGCTTGCAAGCTGAATAGAAATTGTTTCATAAACGCTCAGAGTTTGTATTCAGATCTAGTTTCTTTATTCCTGTCTTTCACTGACGATAGCAAATAGCTTGAAATCATGATCTGAAAGTGGAATTATAGTTAGAGATAGTGAATACTAACTACTCTGACGTTTATGTAAACAAAACACGCTTGATTGGCAGTCTTGGTAGGACGCCATCTGTGGACATAAATACAAGCGTTAGCAAGTTAAAAAACTTGCTAACGCTGTTTATCATAAATGTACCTTTGAGGTCTTTCTTGCAATGATATAGATTGCAGAGGCTTCTACTATGTGGTGATGCTGAACTGAGATCAGACCCATGTAGCTATCTGGTTTGCTATGCTGAGTTTGAAGACATTACGTGTCTAAAAAATTCACGCTTGCAAGCTGAATAGAAATTGTTTCATAAACGCTCAGAGTTTGTATTCAGATCTAGTTTCTTTATTCCTGTCTTTCACTGACGATAGCAAATAGCTTGAAATCATGATCTGAAAGTGGAATTATAGTTAGAGATAGTGAATACTAACTACTCTGACGTTTATGTAAACAAAACACGCTTGATTGGCAGTCTTGGTAGGACGCCATCTGTGGACATAAATACAAGCGTTAGCAAGTTAAAAAACTTGCTAAACTTGCATTTTTGTTTATCATAAATGTACCTTTGAGGTCTTTCTTGCAATGATATAGATTGCAGAGGCTTCTACTATGTGGTGATGCTGAACTGAGATCAGACCCATGTAGCTATCTGGTTTGCTATGCTGAGTTTGAAGACATTACGTGTCTAAAAAATTCACGCTTGCAAGCTGAATAGAAATTGTTTCATAAACGCTCAGAGTTTGTATTCAGATCTAGTTTCTTTATTCCTGTCTTTCACTGACGATAGCAAATAGCTTGAAATCATGATCTGAAAGTGGAATTATAGTTAGAGATAGTGAATACTAACTACTCTGACGTTTATGTAAACAAAACACGCTTGATTGGCAGTCTTGGTAGGACGCCATCTGTGGACATCGGAAGAGCGTCGTGTAAGCGATAGCAAGTTTTTTAACTTGCATTTTTGTTTATCATAAATGTACCTTTGAGGTCTTTCTTGCAATGATATAGATTGCAGAGGCTTCTACTATGTGGTGATGCTGAACTGAGATCAGACCCATGTAGCTATCTGGTTTGCTATGCTGAGTTTGAAGACATTACGTGTCTAAAAATTCACGCTTGCAAGCTGAATAGAAATTGTTTCATAAACGCTCAGAGTTTGTATTCAGATCTAGTTTCTTTATTCCTGTCTTTCACTGACGATAGCAAATAGCTTGAAATCATGATCTGAAAGTGGAATTATAGTTAGAGATAGTGAATACTAACTACTCTGACGTTTATGTAAACAAAACACGCTTGATTGGCAGTCTTGGTAGGACGCCATCTGTGGACATAAATACAAGCGTTAGCAAGTTTTTTAACTTGCATTTTTGTTTATCATAAATGTACCTTTGAGGTCTTTCTTGCAATGATATAGATTGCAGAGGCTTCTACTATGTGGTGATGCTGAACTGAGATCAGACCCATGTAGCTATCTGGTTTGCTATGCTGAGTTTGAAGACATTACGTGTCTAAAAAATTCACGCTTGCAAGCTGAATAGAAATTGTTTCATAAACGCTCAGAGTTTGTATTCAGATCTAGTTTCTTTATTCCTGTCTTTCACTGACGATAGCAAATAGCTTGAAATCATGATCTGAAAGTGGAATTATAGTTAGAGATAGTGAATACTAACTACTCTGACGTTTATGTAAACAAAACATACGCTTGATTGGCAGTCTTGGTAGGACGCCATCTGTGGACATAAATACAAGCGTTAGCAAGTTTTTTAACTTGCATTTTTGTTTATCATAAATGTACCTTTGAGGTCTTTCTTGCAATGATATAGATTGCAGAGGCTTCTACTATGTGGTGATGCTGAACTGAGATCAGACCCATGTAGCTATCTGGTTTGCTATGCTGAGTTTGAAGACATTACGTGTCTAAAAATTCACGCTTGCAAGCTGAATAGAAATTGTTTCATAAACGCTCAGAGTTTGTATTCAGATCTAGTTTCTTTATTCCTGTCTTTCACTGACGATAGCAAATAGCTTGAAATCATGATCTGAAAGTGGAATTATAGTTAGAGATAGTGAATACTAACTACTCTGACGTTTATGTAAACAAAACACGCTTGATTGGCAGTCTTGGTAGGACGCCATCTGTGGACATAAATACAAGCGTTAGCAAGTTTTTTAACTTGCATTTTTGTTTATCATAAATGTACCTTTGAGGTCTTTCTTGCAATGATATAGATTGCAGAGGCTTCTACTATGTGGTGATGCTGAACTGAGATCAGACCCATGTAGCTATCTGGTTTGCTATGCTGAGTTTGAAGACATTACGTGTCTAAAAAATTCACGCTTGCAAGCTGAATAGAAATTGTTTCATAAATGCTCAGAGTTTGTATTCAGATCTAGTTTCTTTATTCCTGTCTTTCACTGACGATAGCAAATAGCTTGAAATCATGATCTGAAAGTGGAATTATAGTTAGAGATAGTGAATACTAACTACTCTGACGTTTATGTAAACAAAACACGCTTGATTGGCAGTCTTGGTAGGACGCCATCTGTGGACATAAATACAAGCGTTAGCAAGTTTTTTAACTTGCATTTTTGTTTATCATATATATATATATAATTGAATATTTGTAAACATTAAGATCACAGAATAGTGGGAAAATGAGTCTTTCAAAGCTTTAGTTGACAAAGATTTCTGGGATAATCGAAAGCACTCCTAAGTGGATAAAAAAATTTAATTATTTAGTTACTGTATTTACAAATATTCAATTATATAATTACATATTTTGCTTTAAAAATACAGACATTGAATAATAATATTATATATGTGATGTACTGTAGCTTCTTAAACGAAGTCAAGAATCTCAGAGAAACCTGTTAAATTCTTAATTTTACATTCACCAGTCTAAGTTTTCACATATTCTGCTCCATCCCATTTCCACAACATAGTCATTGTTAACTCTATTGCCTTTATATCCAAATACCCCCTTATCTTTTTCCAAACCCAGCATAAAAAGCAATAATCCACTTTCTGTATAATCCCTTTTTTCATATGTATTTTTCCATAACTTCATTATATGTGCCCTTTCTGTTTTTGAGCATTTACATTCAATTAACAGATGCTGAATATTTTCTATTCATTCCTTACATAATTTACAGACTAAATCACCCATATTTTTCCATTTACATGTATATTCTCTTGTTGCTAAAGATCCTGTTCGAGCCTTAAACACTAAACTACTTTCCTTACTATTATCATATATTAACTCGAATCTTATATATATATATATATTAATTCTAATATTTTCACGGATAAAAGATGTCATATTATTATTACTATTTGTGGGATATTCCGTGTAGTGAAAAAGCTAAATGCTGACGTTTCAGTACAATATCAAGTACCTTCCTCAGAGCATCCTCTTTCTCAAATCATAAGAATGCATGTGAGATTTAAAATTGTTTTTATCATTTTCTTTCTCCTCATATTTAAATTCTATTGGTTGAGAAGTTTTAAAATTTATTTTCTCTTCCAATAGCTTCTTCCAAATGTTGTTAATCTTCTTTAATTCACACCTTTCATTTATGCTCTTGGGCCTTTTAAAAATCTCTATAGCTTCTCTTAGCAATCTCTGGTCATATTGTTCAATTTTTGCTAAAATATTTGTTTTTTTCAAAATTGATATCATGATTTGTTAATTTTATATGAGAATAAATAGCTGATGAATTGGATTTTTCTCTCACTGCCAGAATGTGTTCTTCCTTTCTAATATTTATTCTACGATTAGTCTGTCCTATATATGTATGTGGACAGACCCTACATGGAATTTCATATACACCATGACACTCCAAAGCAATTTTATCTTTAGGAAGTGAAAATATTTCACTAATTTTTTTATAAGTAGTGTAAATTGTGTGAATATTATTATTTTTTAAAATGTTACCAATTCTATCAGTTACTCCTTTTATATATGGCAAAATTGTCTTAATTTTTGATGTATCAAAATCTTTTTTCTTTTGATATGTATAAGCCCTATTAATAATGTTGTAATTAAAACCGTTATGAAGAAGCATTTTATTAGTAGCAAAAAGGTCCCGGTGAAAATGGCTATCATCAGAAAGTCTCTTTGTTCTATTCAATAATGTCTTTGCTACTGAAAATAGTTGTGCAGGATGGTGATGAGAGGAAAAATGCAGATATCTCCCAGTGTGTGTTGTTTTTATATATACCATGGGATAAAGAACCATCTTCCCTTCTTTCAATCAAAACATCTAAAAAAGGTAATTGATTATTATTTTCTATTTCCATGGTAAATTTAATATTGTTGTGAAAAGAGTTTAAAAAATTAAAAAAGTCATCAAGAGCATGCTTACCATGAGGCCAAATAACAAAGGTATCATCAACATACCTCAGCCATATAGATGGTTTTTTAACTGCTAAAGTCAAAATTTTATTTTCCAAATCCTCCATAAAAATAGAAGCTAATGCTGGAGAAATTGGTGAACCCATAGCTAGACCTGATGTTTCTTTATACATCTGCCCATCAAAAACAAAAAATGTATTCGATAAGCAGTGTTCAATCAAAACCACAGCAAAATTAGGCAACTGAATATTTTTTAAAACTTGAATCGCTTCATTTACAGGTACACTAGTAAAAAGTGAAACAATGTCAAAACTTACCAAAATATCATTCTTAGTCAATTTAATATCCCGGATAAGCTCAAGAAAATGATTAGCATCTTTAACATATGATGACATCGTTAATAAATGCGTCCGTAAAAAAGAAGTCAAAAAACGAGCTAGTGTCTGTGTAGGTGAACCAACTGCACTTACAATCGGTCTCAATGGAATATCATGATATCAATTTTGAAAAAAACAAATATTTTAGCAAAAATTGAACAATATGACCAGAGATTGCTAAGAGAAGCTATAGAGATTTTTAAAAGGCCCAAGAGCATAAATGAAAGGTGTGAATTAAAGAAGATTAACAACATTTGGAAGAAGCTATTGGAAGAGAAAATAAATTTTAAAACTTCTCAACCAATAGAATTTAAATATGAGGAGAAAGAAACTGATAAAAACGGTTTTAAATCTCACATGCATTCTTATGATTTGAGAAAGAGGACGCTCTGAGGAAGGTACTTGATATTGTACTGAAACGTCAGCATTTAGCTTTTTCACTACACGGAATATCCGCAAATAGTAATAATAATATGACATATATATATATATGAGATGGTAAGCTTCATCTAGTGATCATTAAATGAAAGCTTAAAAGTAAGTTATGAAATTTATGACTAGTTTTATTATATATATGGGTGTGTGTTTGTAAAAAGTTTTGAAAAGTACACAGATTTTTGATGAAAAACCATTAATTCAAATATATTTGAAAATTAGATTGTGAACACATTATAGTCTAATAGACAAATAGCTAGAATATAATAAGGTCTATTAATATATTTATATTTAGAAAAAAAGTTGATAAGACAATTGATTTAAAAAGTGGACATGTACTCTACTATAAAGATAAAAATATTGGTGTACAAGTGGAATAGGATTCATTATAAATAAAAAGTGAAAGAACAACTTTCTGGAGATTGATGGTGTGTCAGATAGAGTGACAAGATTTGTTATTCAACTTAATAGTAGATACCAAATGCAGATAATTCAGGTTTATGCCCCAACAAATTCTCATAATGATGAAGTGATAGAGGATTTTTAAATGAATGTACATACGACTTTTGATCAGACTAAATAATATTTTAAACTTGTTATGGGAAATTTTAATCTTAGAATTGGTAAACAATTGAAAAATGAAAGTGCTGTAGGTAAATTTTGTTATGGTTATAGAAATAAGAAAGGACATAGAGATATGAAGTTTGCAGAAAAAATAAAAACTTTATACTATAATTTCGTTTTTGAGAAAAATAAAAAAAAAATGCAGATGGAAGCATCCAAATGAAGATACAGCAGAATTTTATTGTATTTTACCTAACAGAAAATACATATTTCAAGATTTTAATGTACTTAATAAATTCAACACAGGAAGTGATCACCGATTATTGAGATGTAAGATACATGTTAATACAAAAGTAGAAAGACAAACATTGTTAAGAAAAACAATATTCAAAAGTTGATATTTCTAATCTTCAGAAACATTCTAATAAATTTCAATTATATCTTGCAGATCCTTTTCAAATAGTAGTAGATTTGAACATGATACAAATTTGAATGAAATCAATAGGAATAAAACTGATAAACTTTTAAAAACTGCAACAAAGATAGCTGGTAGAAAAAGCAGCAATTCATCAATAACATTTCTACTGAGACTAGAGAATTTGTGAAGAAAAGTAGGAATATAAAAAAATATAAAAATGATGCAATAGAAAAGATTGAATGTCTCGAAATTTGTAAAATGGTTAAAAAGAAAGAGTTGACAATGATATAAAAATATAATTGTGAATGAGCAAGGAAAGCTATAGAAGAGAATAAAAGTATCAAGAGTATAAGACAACATCTTGGTATTGGTAGGAAACATATCTGCAATAAGAAAAAAATGAAACTATTACTAAAAAGGGAGATGACATTATGAAATGTGTAGACATGTTCTATCAATAATTAGGTAGTTATCAAAACAAGTACCCTCTGAATTGCCCAGAATTTTAAATGAAAAAGTGAGACATGCAATTAAATTTCTGAAAAAGGGAAGGGCTCCAGATAATGATAGAATTATCACTGACATCTTAAAAGAAGCAGATAAAGAAATAGATTTTTTTTTAGTAAAGTTATATACCAAATGTTTAAATAATAAAGATGTATGGGATTATTGGTAGATGACAGTATTAATATTTAAAAAGATGATAAAGAAGATATTGGAAATTATAAACCTATCAATTTTTATCAGTTTTGTACAAAAATTTTACCAAGATAATTACATCTCATGTACTGAATACTTCAGATTTGAATCAACCAAAAGAACAAGCTGGATTTAAAAGTAATTTTAGTACAGTGGATTATATCCAATTATTGAAAAAAGTTATAGAAAGGACAGTATAGAAAGGACCAACAAATATGAGTTGATGTTATGCTTTGGATTTGTAGATTATAAAAAGGCATATGATTCTATAAGTAATTCTTCAGTGATCAAAGTTTTGGATCATCAAGATATAGATTCTGGATATTGTCATATTATGAAAAATATTTATAAAAATGCAACACAATGAGATTACATAATGATACTAGAAAGGTTAACATTAAGAATGGTGTGATCAGGGTGATCGTTAAATCTTTTATCCAGCAGTGCTTCAAGAATTATATTGTGGTTTAAAATAGGAAGTTAAATGAATAAAAAATAAACAGAGATTATTTAAATCATTTAGAGTTGTAACTAATAATTTAAGCACATACTCATTACCTAAGCAATATATATATATATATATATATATATATATATATACGGATGAACCCGCAAAATATGTATTTTATATATATATATATATATATATATTAAGGCTATAACCTTAAAACTCTGCACCTAAATACAACAGTAGGGACCTCTACAAATCTTTAACACAAGATTAACAACTTTAAAAGACAAGAGCGATCTCTTATCTTCAACCTATGTTTTTATTATATAGGCAAATCTAAAGCATTTTGAATTGCAAGTGTGAAGTTAGCCTGTAATAGAAATTGTGGACTTAAACAGTGAAATATTCAATAGCTTCATGCTCACAAATCAAAATGCTTTAGATTCATCAATATAATTAAAAAGTATGTTGAAGATAAGAGGCCGTTCTTGTCTTTTAAAGTCATTAATCTTGTGTTAAAGACTTGTAGAGGTCCATACTGCCATATTTAGGCACATAGTCTTAAGATTATAACCTTAATATATACTGTTTAAATCATTTATACTGTGCAGATGATGCAGTGGTTTTTGCAAATAGTGCTTCTGAGCTTCAATATACATTTCAAGAGTTAGCAGTTGAAAGTGAGAAGGATATTATTCTTCAATTATTTTTTTAAATCTAATTAACTGTAAATGCAATTTAGTAAATTAATAATAAAGTTCAATGAAAGTGCCTTTTTAAAAAATATCCTGCCATCTATTGCTTCTACTGAAAGTTTTATATAAGAAATATTAAATGGTTTAAAATTTGATCCATCAACATTGCTATTCTGAACCACAGCAAGACAACTCTAAGGTATTGCATTGTAATAGGGTATAATCATCAATACTTATTACATGCACAAATTTGAAGACAACTTGTTCGATAGCACAGTGTTAAAATCAATTGCAAAGTTTGACTCAAATGAACAACAAATGAAATTTTTTAGTTAAATATAAACATTTAAAAATTATATTTCAACCTTTCAATTATAGGGAAAAAATATGAAGTGAAATAAAGTAAAATACATAAAGATGGCAATTATTTTTGTCGTATTAAAAAATTACCACAACACCAGAAAAAACATCAAATTAATAATATTAGTAATCAGGGTTTTATTAAATAAATTACAAATTAGAATAAGATCATTATTTTACTGTGACATAAAAAAATCTGATAATTATCCTTTAAATGCAATCAGACAAAAATAAACTACCTTAAGCATACTGTAATGATCAATAAACATCTCCCCTACAACTCAATTGAAGCCACAGCTGTTGTGATTTCTTACTAACCATGGACCATTTAGTTGAGACTTCTAACAAGTTGTGGCCCATTTAATTGGAATTTCTCCCAGTCATGACCAATTTAGTTGAGATTTCTTACCAACCATGGACGATTTAGTTGAGACTTCTAAAAAGTTGTGGCCCATTTAATTGGGATTTCTCCCAGTCATGACCAATTTAGTTGAAATTTCTTACCAATCATAGCCTATTTAATTCAGATTTCCAACTTTTTGTTATCTATTTAATTGTAATTTCTCATCAATCATGCTTCCACATTGCATGCCAACTTATATATAACCTCTAAAAACAAAGATAATACATATCTATAAGTACACAAAATACTTTAAATGATAATATTGAAATGGAATGATCCAATCCATCAGCAGATATTAACAATGATCAATCACAGTTAATGGTCAGAATAATAACACTATAGGCTGAATAATAATATCATTTATACAATTGCTCAAAATAATTAACACTATGGACTCAGCTCATAGGGCTTATTAAATGCCATATGTTATGATAATAAGATTAATAAAAGTAAAGAATAATAATAATAACTAAGCATTAATAAAGGAAAATATGATTGGGTAAAATTTTAGAGAAGGAAACTTCTCATACTTACTCTTATAAATTATTTTAGATCTTATTATCAGTAGCATATTCCTTTAAAGGTTAGGCTAAATTTAAAACTCCACCTACAACACTTCTTGTAATCATAACACATCTGACAATTATAACACATGTACTAGAAACATGATAAGATTCACAACCAAATTCATTTCATAAAAACAAAAGCATATTTTATTATATTTTACCATAGTGAGGTTAACAATTTTTACTTAAAATATTCTTCTATGAATTATTATCTTAGGTTTCATTTAAACAACAGTTTAATTAATGTAAGCTTTATTCTTCAAATAGTATGATTAGAAAAAGAATTGGATTCTAATAATTTTATAGTGATTATATACCCTTACCTTTAAGACAATAACTACCCACAATTATAATAATAACAATAAGCATTTATTTTATAACGTCTTGCGTGCGATTATAATTACGATAGAATGACAGCCTGTTAAGCTAATTGTGCAGACGCTGTGAGAATGTTATTAATAAATGAATACCTTCGAACAACCACATGATATAGTATTTATATAAGAGTAAAAAGGAATCCTCTTACTCTTACGACTCAAATGTTTATATATGAGCAAATCTAAAGTAGTTGTAACGAAGGCGTGACTACATAATAGTCACTTTAAATTACTATATATAATGTCTGTATGAATGACGCCAATGAAATTTTTCTAGAATTTACTAAACGCCACTCTAAACGAAACTAAATCATATACATGAATAAGCATTTATTTTATAACGTCTTGCGTGCGATTATAATTACGATAGAATGACAGCCTGTTAAGCTAATTGCGCAGACGCTGTGAGAATGTTATAGGATTCCTTTTTACTCTTATACAAATACTATATCATGTGGTTGTTCGAAGGTATTCATTTATTAAAAACATTCTCACAGCGTCTGCACAATTAGCTTAACAGGCTGTCATTCTATCGTACTTATAATCGCACGCAAGACGTTATAAAATAAATGCTTATTCATGTATATGATTTAGTTTCGTTTAGAGTGGCATTTAGTAAATTCTAGAAAATTTCATTGGCGTCATTCATACAGACATTATATATAGTAATTTAAAGTGACTATTATGTAGTCACGCCTTCATTACAACTACTTTAGATTTGCTCATATATAAACATTTGAGTCGTAAGAGTAAGAGGATTCCTTTTTACTCTTATACAAATACTATATCATGTGGTTGTTCGAAGGTATTCATTTATTAATAACATTCTCACAGCGTCTGCACAATTAGCTTAACAGGCTGTCATTCTATCGTAATAATAACAATAATAATTTTAATTATTAAAAATAAACATGATACACTCTTAATTTGGAAAAAAATTATTTACTAGTAAAGCATTCAGATATAATGAGTGAATAATGGATATTATGGCCATTCAGAATATCACTAATACATCATACACAACCACTTTTGAACTTAAACAATTCCATCATTTTATTTTATGACAGATAACTAAAATGCATTTCTAAATGAAATAAAATAATTTCAATACAAAGCCAGTGATCTTTTAAAACATACAACTGATTATAGTGATCCTTTAATAATGAAAAAATAAAATAATTTCTTAGATACTTTCATTTTCATCTGAAATAAAATTTTCATAAAGTAACTCTTATATCAAATAAAATATATTCATGTACTCATAACACATCCAATCAAAGATAAATTTATAATAAATTTTGTAATATTTAGACTTCTGAATAATATATGTGTGAATGATGATAAATAATGAAAAAAAAATCAATGGTAAAATTAATATTTATTTTTAACAATAAAGATATGTAACATACAAAACATTAATACCTACAATATTATCCGAGCAAACCATATGAATTATACAATTCACAATGAATGTAAAATTATAGCCATATACTTTACAGAAAAATGTATAAAATACTAAATAAATATGAAATTAAAACCATTATTAATTGGTTTATAAAATTTTCTGCAATGCTAATAATATATGTTTTCAATCTTAACATAATGTGATCACCATTTCTGGCTTGCACTGGGTGTCACTGCTCTGTGGAGAGTTTTGTCTGTTTTCTCAATCTTAGAGCCCAATTATTCCATTATAATTTTTCTTATAAATGTATTTAATACTTTACAAATATCACTTATTAATTCAATGGTAAAATAACTGTTTAAAGAAATGTATATTATTTATTGATGCCAAAAATATACTTTTATTTCTAAATTAAATGCTTATCAGTTTTACATCCTGAAATATTGGTAAAGCACAGCAATAAGGTCTATTCATCAAATCAATCACACCCCACACTGATTAATCAAGAGTGCAATTAAAAATAAAATGACATTCATCAGTACTACAAAATATATCAATTGCTAGGATAGTTATGGCAATAAGCTACACATGGCTTTATATAAAAATACAATTAAATAAATCCACATTTAAGATTATAAGGTCAGGGGAAAAGCAAATAATTGTGAGAATTCAAAAAACTAAGCACCTACATCTGAGGGTAATTTATAAGCCATGTCTCTATCTCTAGACAAATAACTATGAAAATGAATTATAAAAATGCAATAAAAATACTAATATTTGCCTTAAATAAAGCATTTTATGCTTAAGTATGAGACAAATAATGATATAATTCACAGAAAATATGACATAAAAAAGAGACAAAGTTAAATCTTTTTAAAAACACTGGCGAATAGGAATATATGTCAAAAACAAGAGCGACTAACATTGCAATCTCGTAAATAATACAACAACAAACTGATGTGGAAAGCTGATAATATAAACAACTATTACAAAATATGGCCTAATAAAAGTAATCAATTATATAACCATCAGCTGTCATTATGTTTATCGTAAGCATATACATTCAAATAAATATCTTCATATAAAGGGATTAAACATAGCACTTTTAATATACAAGATAAAATGGAAATATTTGGAGAACTGTGGGGTAAATGCAGATTATAATAATTTATACAATTATACCCAAAACAATGCATAGAATAATATGAAAAATATATAGCACAATACAGCATCATAAATATTGAGACTTAAAACTATACTTTTTTACCAAGTAAAAATAAACATAAAAATCATTCATCCTTGGCATTTCAACCATTCAATAGGACAGTCACTGTAAATGCCATTCTGAAACAGTGAAGATTTCTCCAATTTATTTAAACAGAAAAATTCAGACTACAAGTAAAGCATTTTCAAACAAACATTAGCAATAAATTTTCATGTAACACTAGCATAAGAATATATTTATGTCCATTTATTTTTCAAAAAATATATTTTAAAATAAACACAAATACTAATGTATCATTAATTTTTATAGTATGTTATAATTTTTTTTCATATATCAAAACATCAGCTGGGAAGCAAACCCATAAACCCAGGGCAATTGTTTGTAAGGCTGCTGTGCTGACCATTCAAACCACCAACACTTGACATATTAATTTCTCTTTATATTTTAAAAAGCACATATTGACAATAAAATTTGAGGAGCATTTATTTCTTTGAAATATAATGTATTCCATATTAAAGAAGATTTTTGGCTAATAACAATGAAAGAAATAAGCAAACATTTATAATAAACATAATAAGTTTATAATATTTGTATGAAATTAATTGATAAGCATTTATGTTTAGATCAACTGCAATTTAACTTATTCTAGATACTGAAGAGAAGAGCAAATAACTCAAAGACAATAATTATCAGAGTATACTGTTCATAAATATCTAGGAATATTATTCTCTAATGACATAGAATAAATAAATAAAGTTCTATCAAGTGATAAATGTCAATAAGCTAAATATTATTAATTAAAGAAAATATTTTTTTTTACTTTTATTAAATTATATATGCCAATAATATCTAGTGGGCAAAATAGCTTCAACACTGCCAATGTTAATATTAAAAAACAAAGCAGTCTTTTTTAAATGTAGTAGCATTTAAAATAATTTATATTTTCATAAATGAATGTTATCCTTTTTAAATTGACATTGATAATTTATAGCATTATATATAATTTAAAAAGTCATTCATTCTTTTTTTTTTAAGTGTCATAGCATCGGCCGGGACGCGAACCCGCAACCCAGGCAACTGCCTGCAAGGGCAAGGCAGTCGCGCTGACCTCTCGACCACCAATGCAAGACAAGTCAACATATATTTAAAATCCATTTTAACTATTCAAAGAAATATAACTTAGATTAAATTAATTATTTCCATGTTAGCACATAATTAAATTCAATAGAAATCTCTATAAATTCTTTCGATTATAAGGCAGGTTCTACTATCTAGAATTCAATATATGATTATGATATCCAATGAGACAATAGCATGTACTCTTCCAATGACAATAGTAGACATTTTCATTAATGAATGTTATCCTTTTTAAAATGACATTAATAATTCATAGTAATACATATTATAATAATTTAAAAAGTCATTCATTCTTAACCTACATCTAAAATACATTTTATTTATCCAAAGAAGTATAACATTATTAACATATATCTAAAATACATTTTAATAATCCAAAGAAATATAACTTAGATTAAATCAATTATTTCCATGTTGGTGCATAATTAAATTCAATAAAAATCTTTATAAATTTTTGGTATTATAAGGCATGTTTTATAATCTAGAATTCAACATTCTACCATTTCAAAATAATAAGTCAAGAATAAATTCCTTTCAAAGTACAAAAATATTTTCTTCTTAAATAAAAACAGCTTACAAATATTTAAATGGTTTAAAGTTTTTAACAGTCTTAATATTCCTGTATGTTATAAATTTAACTTATAAAAATGTTTGAACTAATCTACTCTACTAAATAATTTTAAATTTACCATTTTTTTCATAATATCTATTAACCTTCTTTTACTAACATTACCAGGATCTGTTTCTAAAAACATATATTTACCATTAGTTATTTATTTATACATTTTCTCCCTAAACTCATTTCCTTTTATAATGACAAATGGGCTAGCTTTGTCTTGATGAGAAATGATCACTTCCTTAGAAATGAACCTATCCTTATGATGTCTAACCTCAGGAGAATTAGCAACACATTTTTCAATCCTTTTTAAGCTTTTAATTAAAACCAATTCAATGCCATCTCTTGTTATCACTCAAATTATTAGATTCCATAGATGAAATTGTATCAAAACTATATTTTTGAATGAAATGAAATAAAATTAGGACTTTTACCAATAACTTTTAATTTTCTATTATTTAATTTCACATCAGTCAGATTAACAACTTTATTAATAGAAACATTACTCTTAATTCATTTTTCCAAACAACCATTTTAATTTTCTTTCATATTTGCTACAATAGATAGATATTTGACTTATTTTGCCTAAACTTTCTCAGGCAATTGGATATTTGGTAGTTTGGATTTTGAAAATATGTATCAATAGGTTAATAGATTAAGCAGTATTGATGTTCTTATGTCTGTTCTGGTTAAATATGGATCTCTGTCAAAAAATAAAATTAAAGTTATTAAATATTTGCTTTTATTATTAAAGGTTTCTACGTATTTTAATTATAATGGTAATTTTTACAAGATTAAAAAAAGGTGGATAGTAGATTATATTATTTCTCTTTTAATTTGTTCCGTTTAAATTAATTATTTGGAAGATGAAATTATTATTAAAAAGGATTGTTTATATTTAAAGTTATTTGTTAGATATGTTGATGATTGTTTTTTTTTCCATATGTCATATCATCGGCGGGATGCGAACCCACAACCGTCCGCAAACAAATACTTGCTTATAAGATGGTTGCGATGACCTGTCGGCTAACAACGCTTGACTTGTTTGTTTGTAATTGAGAATGATAAATTGAAAGAATTTGTAAATGAGTTTAATTGTTTTGATTCTTCTAAAAATATATTGTAGAAGAAGTGGGGGAGTAGATTTTGTTAAAATTAAAATTTTTAGATTTATTGATGATTCAAAAAGAATAATTGTTCGGTATATATATAGTCATTATGTTATGAGAAAAAAGTTAAGATCCATAATTAAACCTGACAGATATTCTGTTTCTTATAAAGTAGCTGTTTTAAAAAAAAACATTGTTATAAAAAATAAAAAATTAAAATTTCTAATAGATAGCTTTGTTTCAAAAAGATCAATTTTATAAAGATTATTTGAGTGTTGACTACTCTGATAAATTTGTTACAATTATATTGTTTAATAGTAATATTATATTTATGATAATGTAGAGGATAAAGAAAAATATGATTTTATTTGTTTGCCATTTAAATTGTCTTCTAGTAGAATTATATGTAATAATAGTAATTTGTTTGGAAATAAGAACATTGCTTGGAAAAGGAGTATTACTTTGATTAATTTATTAAATAATACAAAAAAAATTTTTGATAGAAAGGCTCTTTCTAGAGTAGTGTATATTATCCCTTGTTTTTGTAAGAAGATATATATATATAGGTCAGAGCATTTTGAGCTTAAATGAAAGAATAATGGTACATAAAAGTAGGTTTGAAATAAATATCTTAGTTGTGATTTATATATCCATAAAAAATACTGGTCACATGATTAATTTTGATGAGACTAAGGTTGTCTTTTTTGAGAGAAATGAAATAAAAAGAATTAAATAAGCATTATTATTAAGATTTTATGATTCTGAAACAATTAACTTATTTAAAAGCTCTCTTAATGTGTTTTAGAGTTTATAATTTTTGGCTAGTCTAGTTGAGTTGTGAATTTGAGATAATGTTGATTATTTTGATGATTAGTTTAGCTTCAGGCTTTTAATGTTTATATATATAACTTCATAAAAACAAAATAAAATGTCCGCTAATATTAATAATACAATAACGGAACTTAAATATATTCCAAATAACGGTAAACAACTTATAATATAATATAAATAAAAACTCATAAAGAAATATTTTCCATTATATTCATAATCATCAACTCAACTCAAATTTCAAAATGAAATCATCTATTACCAACTGGTAACACATGTCGATTTAAATATTCCACAATTAATTAATTCTAACATTTGCTGACTGCCTATTTATTATCATATTTTTATACCTATTTTTATATAAATTGCCTCTTTAATTTTTATTTTTTCATTATCTCTTTTTTGACCTAAATTTTTTATCTTTTTTATATCAAATTTAAAATTACAATTTCTATCATGATCATAAAAAAAAAGATTCAGTATATAACTTTACTTCATTATTACTATCACTATATATCTGTACATTTTTCAAAAGTCTTTTATACAACAATTTATACTCTTTAATTATTTTCTCCATATTACATCTAGATTCCCCCACATGTGACAAGTTACACCCACAAAAAATTCTATAAATTACATTAATCACATTATTTTTTCCTAACTTATTCTATTTAAATTACCTGATCCATAAAAAAAAACCAGTATATATTCTACTATAAAACTTTTTCATAAATTTTACTTGATTATTATTATAAAAAGGCAAAGAAATCCACTTCTTACTTTCAATTTTTTCATCAGCAACATTTCTATTAATTTTCTTATTAAATTGCCAAATCACCTCATAAGTTTCTTTTATATTATACTCACACTTAATAATTCACCCACATAATTTGAAATATTTTTCTTTTTATCACATGAATATTTACACAAAATATTATTTCTATATAAAAAAGACCTAAAACCAGCCATTTTATAATTATGTGGTACTTTAGATAAATATGGAATATACCCTATCATTTCAATAGGTTTAATAAACAATTTATAGTCAATCTTAGAGATAATGAAAAAAGAAAAATTAAAGAGGCAGTTTTTATTAATAGGTATAAAAATATAATAATAAATAGACAGTCAGCAAATGTTAGGATTAATAAATTGTGGGATGTTTAAATTGACACATGTTTCCAGTTAGTAATAGATGATTCCATTTTGAAATCTGAGTTGAGTTAATAATAATTATGAATATAATCAAAAATACTTCATTGTGAGTTTTTATTTATATTATATTCTAATGCTGACTAAAATTATTTATATTATATTCTAATGCTGACTAAAATGAATGTTTATTAATTTCGTGAATGATTTGTAATTTTGTTCCATTATTTATCATTATTCAAATCTCTATTAAAAAAATTCCAATCATTTCCATAGATCTTATGGATTGCAGTATAAAGCATTAGAAAAGTTTTATGTAAGGATACTTGCAATCATGTTTTTTTAGATTAAATGTACATGCACTCCCCTATCAATGTGTTTTAAAAGCATAAGCGAATCATCTATGCTTAAAGCTTTTTCTTATATAAACCATCCCTTGTCAGTACTTAAACTTATTTCAAGCCTGATATTTCCATTCTCAAATTATATGTACAAATTTAATTTATATGTCATGGAAAAGAAAGTTTCTCATTTTTAAGTATCTGCAATTTTGAGTTATATTAATTAGAGTATATGTAAGTAAATGATTCAGCAATGTATATAATTGTAATCATGTGGAAGGAATTAATCTTCACATATTCCATTATACTAAATTTGCATGCATTCACTGGCAGGATAAGAAAATCAATCAATATATTCTTTAACTTGCAATATCCACTAATGGAAAGTTATACCATCGTTGTGTGGGATAAATAAAGCAATGAATAAGACAAGATTTCCTAAAAAAGTGTTTTATGGTTAGCTTGAACATGGTTTTAATAGAAAATGGAGATTTCATTTATGTTATAAAGATTATCTCAATAACATTCCACAGACTTTCAATGTCTTCACTGAGAAGATACAGAAAAGAATAGAATACAATTGGAAAGCTACAATTGAAAATGGTGTTGATATATTGCATCACAAAATATTAAATAACTAAGAAAATGTTGCAGCATTTTACATGTGTGTGTGTGTGTTTGTGGTTAAGAAATTACTTTGTATAATCATTGCAAAACTCATATTTAGAGTAGATACTATTGTTTATGGGGACCTTTTGTGCATATGTGTATGTAGAAGATCTTAATCAAGAATAAAATGTTGAGTTTCTTGTTTTATCTAGATGTGATTAGCCTTGATATGGCTAAAAAGATTTGGTGGGCTGCTGCAAATGTTTAGTGAGTGAGTGATTGTCTAATGGTCAGTTTAGTTACTGGTTCATGTAATAAATACTGTATTTTAAATTTCTATGCTGAGATTTTATTATGATCAATAATAAAAGAGTACTACTACATAAAATCTCAAAAAAATATTTGAAGAAAGAATTGGAGAACTTAAAAAATTTTCCGGTCAAGAGTCAGTTATACCAGCTTTATATCATACCATTATATTACAGGCCACGAACCTGATTTTAATAACACTAAAATATTATGAAAGAGTCTATCAAAATTCTGAAAAGGTAAACAATACAAACAAATGTAATGAAGCATGGAGAGATATATGTTAGGAATAACAAAATATATCGAAAATGAAATACGTGAGTGAGAAAAACAAACAGAATTGCTGACAGCCTTGAAAGCATTTAGAAATGAAAATAGAGCTGTAATGAACATATTGATAGATTGATTGATAATAGATAAATAATAGTTTTAAATTGTATTTCAAAAGATTATAAAAAGATCAAGGAAAATGAAAGAATGAGGTAAGGCAATTTGCTGATGAGTAAGGGAGAATAAAAGTTATATTTGTGACAAACTGAATTTAACATTTTTGTGCAGCAATGAATATATAATAGTTGAAAATAATGTTCAAGAAACGTCAAAACATTCCAACCATTTGAAGGCATAATATTCTATCAGTCTTCAACCATTACCAATCATTTTTCTTATGATAGATAAGCAAGAAACAAAGGAGAATATTACTCAAACTTATGTTAAAGTGCTCTGACTGCAATTAGCAAAAAAATGAAAAGCTAATTGAAAAATTAATTAGTACACATTTTTATAATACTTGAACAGCAATAGTAATTCAAGGCATCAAAGCGATTTAATAATGAGAGAGACATCATGAAAACATTGGCTATTTATCTCTACCAAAACAAAAAAATAGTCTGTGTCTAACCGCAATCATTTGGGGCATTCTTAAGAAAAAATTCTTTTGAAGTCTTTAAACAGGTTTCTTTTATTCCTGATCATTGAAATATCTTTCTATAGGAGATTGAAACTTGAATATTTTCTAAAGCATGGTTAATTTATCTTTAACTGTGAAAACCTTTGTTACAAAATATATATACCAAACATTTTGAATATTTTATCACCATTGACATCAGTAGAATATGTTTTTTTAAGTTTTAGTACTAATATATATATATACATTTTACAGGTTTAACTTCAAAGTATATGATAATAGAAAAAGTGTTTGCAAACTAATAAATTAACTAATCTTCAATTTTTAAAATGATCATATTTTCTGTAAATAAATAGATAGGTAGATGGATGGTTGGATGAATCGTTAGATTGTTGAATGGATCGATCAATAGATGAATAGATAGATAGATAGAGATAGATAGATAGATAGATAGATAGATAGATAGATAGATAGAATAGGTAGATAGATAGATAGATAGAGAGAGAGAGAGAGAGAGAGAGAGAGAGAGAGAGAGAGAGAGAGAGAAAGAAAGAGAAATAAGACAAAGAGGGAACGAAAGAAAAGTAGATTTAATAATTACAAAATAAATTATATCAAGCTTATTTAATTTACGTGAATAACAGCTTTAAAAACTCAGAATTACGTATATATTACCTTTTTTTTTTAACTTTAAGTTTTATTTTTCTACAATAGTAATTTGCATAAACAATGACTTTAACTTTGAAAATTGCCTTTCTTGATATTTCTCCACATTTGTTAATAGAGTTACCGATGTTACAATTCATGAGGGAGAAGAAAAACTACTCGTTTTTGCAAGTTTTTTTTTGAGTTTCATTTGCAGTTCAAAATCTATTTAAACGTCGAAGATTCCAGTGATGAATTACTGCAAATCTTTTGTCCCCCCTAAAGCTTCAAAATTTTAATTTGAAATCATAAAAACGGTTTTGTTCTAAAGTTATCCGATACCATAATTGCGACAACTGAATTATATTTATCACTGACAAGAGTTCAAACGAGAACTTTATATAGATCAAATATGTAAGCATATACATCCAACTCGATAGTGTATACCTCTGATGTTTTTACGCAGCCTTATTCCTCATATTACAATATTACTGCTGGATTCCATCAACTATCCACCCAAAGATGTTGTTGAGTCTTCTAAAAATCAGGCATTGAATAAATTAACAAGATGTTTTATATTATTAAAAGCAAACTGTAAAACAACGAAAATCCAACGGTCCATAATTTTTCAAATTCGTGGCATTTTAAAATCAATATATTTCTATTTCACAGAATTCATATATATATATATATATTGTAATAATGGTCAAGATTGTATAATCAGTCAACAAGACTGAAAGACCAAACAGGGACTCTTAACCAGCAGACACAGGGTCACCTCATGCCCCTAGTTTAAACCCCTACCTGGGCTCACCAACCTCAATCACATAATTAACATCCCTGATGTCACATAGTTTCCATTTTTCACACAGTGCGATGTAACTAAAGGTTCAAACATGGACTCTCTCTCAAGGTTCTCCATAACTTCGGACATGACACACTACTAGTACCTCTTAAATCTTACATAAATTTATTTACATTACCATTGTAGGGTGATTTAGGGGTTCAATCACTTCTAATGTTACAGAGCTATATATATATTATAAAATAAAATGTTGCTGATCTAGTTATGCAAGTAACTGACTTATTTAATGGTATCTATAATGTTTAAGAAATAGTTCCAACTCACAATAAAGATGTATAATTAATGAATATGAATAATATAAGTTATATTATAAAATTAAAATAATACAGAGAGAGCAGCATACAAATATTAAATTGGGATGATCTATTGGGTTTTACATTGTATTATAGAAGATAGTGGTAGCTTACAATAAGGATATGGGCTCTATATAGCTTAATAGGGAAAGTATAATCTACCGGCCCATTCCAGATTTGAACATGCAATTAATGACATATTTATTTAATGGGAGGTCACCGAGAGTTGCTGATGAGTGTAGGGGAAGGCTAGAGATAAACATTAATTGGGAATTGCAGTACTACCTATGAGAGTGAGGTCAATGGCTTATAAGACAAGGATGATAAATTTAGCGATCTCATGGTGTGGTTCATCACTAAAGAGTGGATGTCCCTGGTCACAGAGGTAGGTCTGCTTCTAATTGAGGGCACATATCAGTGGAGAGAGCATAGATGTGCTAAATCTCTTGGGGTCACAGAGACTCTGACTCCTGCAGGACCTTGACTGGTGCTAATCTATGGATTAAGAACCCGGACATGTGGCATCTGTTCTGTCCTCACACATTTTGACTATGATGCATGAACCATTCAGAGAGTACATGAAGTGTAATAATAATAAAATGACCATTGCCATGCCTATATGGAGGCAGGAATGCAAATATATATAGAAAAATAACAAATTATTAAGCCTTCCACCCACATGAATAAACATTAAGAAATTTGTTGTGTACATATAAACCATGAGCACTCCCAGTTAACCATGTAAAATTCATTTTGATAATAAAAAAAACCTGTTCACAATAATTATTTTAAAGAATCTTAAAATTTGAAATATACTAATCAAATAATATTTAGGTCTAGGGGATATTATTTACTCCTGAAATAAATTGATTGTGCAATTCATTAATTATTATATAGCTTATACTTGAATTGCATTTTTACATTATATAAATATTATATGATATCGATGAGCAATGCAATATATACATTTTGAGAACATTATTTATGTTACTTCTTACATAGTAAATGTTGAATTATAGATATTACCACATTTGCAATAGTTTGTTATAGAGAATGTTTTTTTTTTTTTTTATCAAAAGAGCATTATTGTGCATTGGTGATCAAGAGGTCAGCAACAGCTACTTTACAAGTAGTTATCTCAGATTAGTGGGTTCACTTTCTGGCTAATGCTATGACACATGAGAAAAAAAAGCATTATTCGTTTAGCAGTACGTGAAGTAATAATTTAAATTGAATCAATACATTATATTATGAGTGTTTTTAATAAAATAATTTTCTAAGACTTAAGTTAGGTTACACATATATAGAGCAATATAATAAAGAATATACACCTGGGTCTCGTTTTACACAATAGATAGGTTCCTCAGAAAACATGCGCAAATGAAATCGTGCAAAAATAGATGTAACTTACATTGAAAAAGGAGGGATGTCATCTGTGATTTTTAAAAATTTGCATAAAAGCAAAGCACCAACATAAAATTACTTTAAAATTCGCGCAAAAAAAAAAATAAGGAAATAAAATATGACTAATAAAAAATTTCAAATTTGAAAAAAATTGATACAAGACAAACTTTTTTTAACTATAATATTTAATTTTATTCAAAATAATATATTTTTATGCATAATTTACAGTACAGTAATTTACATTTTTTTATACACGTTTTAATTATTATCGCTATTTGCAAACAACACGTTCATTTGCAAACTGGTAAAAAATCAAATTCTAACAAGATGAAATACAACTAGCACCAAGTTCACTCTCATGTTGTGTTAATGGTTTTCTGTTGACAACATAATTAGTAATTAATCTTTGAGACGATGATTTTATTAATTGTTTATGAACTTAGACTTATGATAATAAAAAGACATTTATTCACCACTGCTGGGAAAAATTAAATTAAACCTAACAACTAAAAATTAAATTCTTATTTTTATCTTTAATTTTCAATTCCTTCATTTTACATCACATTAATTTCAAATCACCATAAGTAATTTTTAAATTGTTAATCACAATTAAAAATCAGACTTTAATTTTTAATTTTCAATTTTAATTGTGCCCACTGCTATTACTCACCTTTTAAAAATAAACTTGCAGACACTAAATGATTAATAATTGATTACATTCTTTTTTAAAAAGCAAAAACAGAATGTGATTTAAAATGCAAAATTAACATGCACAATGTTTGAACAAATTTACATTATAATCTTATAAAATTTAATGTGTGTATACATAAAATGTGGAAATTATGATTTTAATTTTATTATTGCATAAAATCTTACTATTATAAAGCACTGAAAATATTGAAATTACTAAGATGAAAGTCGAATTACAATAATGTGCTATTACTTTCAATATAATGTAAGTGCATGAAATTTATTATTTAAAGTAATAGCGCATTATCGGAGTTCGACTTCCAGTGAAGCATGAATCACGTAACTTCAAAATCGTATTAAATAAGTCCACATAAAAAGAGACCCAGCTGTAATGAACAAAAATAATTTAGAACTTAATTGAATAGAAATACGCTCACCATACTTCATTTATTCTGTACACAATTCTAAGAAATAAATATAACTTTCCTTGAAATGATGGGCAGGGTGTAAAAAGATAAACTTTAAGAAAACAATTTATATATGTCTTCTGTGTGCTCCATCCCTTGAAATTTTGAGAGCAGATAAGCATAAACACAATTAACACAATTAATGGCTTGAAATTTCTCTCTCCATCATTCGAGGTAATAAATACATAAATACATTTGCAAAATATAGATTTCTAAATTATTTAAATAATTAAGCCAGCAGATTTAACATAAATAAATATAAGGTAGATAATTTATGAGGTTAAGACTTGTTAATAATATATGTTAAATAAAAATAAAATTGCAGTTAAGATTTGGGATAAAAATTAAAGCATTTTTACCAGCAGTAAATGATGACTTCAGGATTTCTGCTGATGTGTAGGTGGATTTATGATTTTCAGGCTTGCATTAAAATGATGAGATGTGGATGGATCTTCTACATTTTACTGGTACTTTCAGGATTCCCACTCCATCAATGACCATGGAGAAGCTGACACCTGACTACTCACACATGCCAGGTAAGGTTAACAGTTTTTTTTATTTTCTTCACAGGTACTGGGTAGAAATTCAAGCAGGATGACAAATTTGATAATCAGGAATAGTATAGAATTTAAAACAGGCAAAACTCTCTATACGTATTGCCATTCACTGCAAGCCAGAGTAATCAATGGAATCCAGATGGCTTGTACATAAAATACCAATCTAGTGCCTACTCATCCAATATCCCAAGACTAGTTTCGGTCTTGTGGCCTTCTTGATTGAGGAGTCTTGGATCTGAGATCACTGCATCTAAATCTTAGGATCTAATGCAACCCTCCAGAAGTCACCTTTTATCTCTACTTAACTACACAACTATGAGTCTTAAATTGAAAACCCTATAATATTTTTTCAATCCAAACTCATTAATTTATATAGTCATATAGGTCTAAACTCAGTCTTGTGCCCATATATTTTGTTGACTTTGGTTTTTTAATAACCATAGCCACTACTATCCTATTAGGCAGAATTAATTTTAAGCCAATAAACATCACATGATCACCATTTCTTATGCTTGCTTATAACTGTTATTGAAACAAGCAAAACTCTCAATACATTATTAACACTCAGTGTAAGCCAGAATAATCAATGGATGCCATAAGGTTGGTGAATAAAATCCCCATCTAGTGCCTACTCATACAATATCCCCAGACTAGTTTCTGGCTTGGGGCCTTCATCAGTGAGGAGCCTTATAACTGAAAGCATTACACTTAGATCTTAGAATGTAATGCAACCCCCCTCCCCAGCAACCACCTTTTATCTCTAATTAACTACAAAACTATGAGTCTTAAATTGAAAACACTATAATATTTTCAATCCAAGCTTATTAGAGAGTTTTGCCTGTTTTAATAACAGTTATAAGCAAGAATAAGAAATAGTGATCATATGATGTTTTTGGCTTAAAACTAATCCTGCCTAAAAGGATAGTGGTGACTATGGTTACTAAAGAACCAAAGTCACCAAAATGTATGGGTACTGAACTGAGTTCAGACCCATATGACTCTATAAGCTAAAGAGCTTGGATTGAAAAAAAAGGGTGGCTGCTGGAGAGTTGCATTAGATCTTAAAATCTAGGTGAAGTGCTCTCAGATCCAAGACTCCTCACTGACAAAGGATGCAAGCCACAAACTCATCTGGTGATATTGGATGAGTAGACATAGATGGGGATTTTATTCCCATGTCTTCTGGCATCCATTGATTATTCTGGCTTGCACTGAGTGGCAATTCAAGAGTGGAAATACATATAGAGAGTTTTGCCTGTTTTAATAACAGTTATAAGCAAGCATAAGAAATGGTGATCATGTGATGTTTATTGGCTTAATAGTACAGAAATGATGGTGAATTCTATAGGATAATGCACAATTATATAAAATAATATGCAACTTCAATACAATGCCCCTTTCTATCATTATATGTTATATTACAGCAGGGGTTGTACCTCGTGAGTTTTCTTACTGAAGTTCAAAGCAATTTCTTTAATTTCTGTTTCATCAACTCTTTGCTTTCTGATTCCTCATGTGTTACCCAATTGTTTTCCTGTTTCTTGCCTACATATAACACCTTAATGTGTCTAAAGGTGTCCAACTGTGACTATTACACTTGATGGTATGTATTGATAGAGAACTATGGCACTTATGCTCCCTTCCTTAACGGCTACCTACCTCTCTCCCATTGTATAAAATATGATTCCAACTTTCATAAAATATTTTTTTTAAAAGAAAATCGCATGATTTAAACAATCAGCCTTTAACTTTAGAAAATGTGCAATATTGTACACGCACTCAAGTATCTAATTACTAATGTGTGCGGATATTAATAAATACATTATATATGTAATATGGGAGATAGGTTAATTTAAGTAAATATGAAGCAAGTATATCTGCATATAGATATGCACTGCTTCAATATATATATATAACATAATTTGCAAACCTCTACACATCTTGATATGTCACTTTCAAGATAATTTTATTTCTCCTCTTCTTTAAATTTACATCTATAAATTTAAAGTGGATGGGATGCAGGTCCCCTTAGAATAATGATATCAGAATGAACAAAACCTTAGTTAATCATGTACTATAATAATTCTTAAAAATAAAAATAGCTTTGAAGAAAAAGTATAAACTTATATATCTTTACCGTATGTGACTTTACATTATATAAATAAAGTCTCTATATTTTCGAAAACTGTTTGATACTATGCAGAATAAATGTGATGACAATCGGCCAGTATTTAGTGCAATATTAGACAAGATATTACTATATGTGGACTTTGACCTTCAAAATCTTCTATTTGCAACCGCAGAAACCACACAGAACCGTACATTAAATTAAAGAATATTAGTTTTCTTTTTAATATTAGCGTTTTCTTATTTTCACTATTTCAATATTTTTTTTTTTCAGCAGCTCATATCATTAATAATAAACAGCTTCTCATTTTTTTTCTCTTTATTTATTTTCTTCCGAGATCATTTTCGCATTTTGTATTATTTACAGGTTTTCTCATTGTTGTTTAACTGCAGTCGTCTTAAGAATCAATGTCTTTGCAGTTTTTTTATTTTTTATTATTATTCAAGGCTTTTTGTCAAATGAAGACGAAACATCTTGCTTAAACATTAAAGAAGCCATCAAATCGTCAGTTACTTAAAGATGAGAAGAAGCTCGCTTCTTTCATTTATATTTTTATTTTTCGCGCGCACACACAACTCATGATAATAAAATAAAAGTTGAAATTTAAAAAAAGGCATCTTCTTTAGAAAAAGAAAGTCATATAAGTTTTAATATTATTCGATGGATTTATTCTTTTAAAATACAATTGACAACTCCAGAGAATTTCGGTCACGTGGTATACCTAGAGGTACTAACATAATTTGTAAAAAGTAGAATGATTTTTTTTTTTTTTTCATTTTTCGATTTATAAATAATGTGCTTGAAAAATCAGACGCAGAAAAAGCTTTCTCTTCATCTATGCATGTCTGTGCTATATGTAAAATAATTTTATCGATTGAAACAAATATATATATACATTGGTATGTTACATTTAGAAACATGGAAAGGATTACATGATATCAATGTTATATGAATATAAATATGACAAACGTAATTTACCTTTGAACATAGTTCACATTTTATACAAATTTATTATATAAGTACATGGTGTGGGTATTATGAACTACTTTTTAGTTCATTGTCCTAAATTACAAACTTATAGAAGAGTCATAACCAATCTACAAAACCATAAATATAACGATTAATATTACTTTGAAGATTTTAAGATTGTATTTTGCCTTCAATTCCAACATAAGCAAAGAATTATTTGAGAGCAAATTATGCTCAGTTAAAATAAGTTCTCACTGTATTTAAAGGGAATTTGAACACAGACATTCAACATCTGTTCAGTTATTTACTCTATCATACATAACCAGTACATATGACTACATACATTGGAAAAATATAAATGATCTCCAATATATCTATTTTGTGCTGAACCAATACTCATTACTAATGTTGGTTTGGATCATCATTTTCGGCAAAGTTTATATTAAGATAGAAATTATCAATTGTTACGATTAATCTAAATATATATGTAGAAAAAACATATAAAGACTAGCTCAAGAAAATATATACAAAAAAACAAAAACAAATACAAACAAAATTACTTGTATGTAAAACTATTTTTATATTTCAACCAAAGGACTGGATTTCAACAGAAAGAAAGAATACAATAAAATGGCGGTTTGCAAAAATTACAGGTCACATTGCGACATATTTGTCAAAAAAAAAATTATTGGTTAAAATATTTTACAAAGGAAATTTAACCAACCAATGAAAATTTATTTTAGTAAACATTTTAAAAAAAGCTGCAGTATTTACTAATCAAACTACGCAAAAGACTGCAAACTTAATTTGAAAAAATAAATTATTGTACACATATAAAATGTGACACCAGAATAGAAAAACTTCAAAAAATGTGACACCAGAATAGAAAAACTTCAAAAAATGTTAATTACTAATACTATTTTGCCAAACTTTTTTGGCATATTGAAACTGCTCAGTGCCAATATGCTACCATGCGTCTGGTACATTGTACCAAAAATGCTTGGAAAAAATAGTATTAGTAGTTAATATTTTTTGATTTTTTTTCTACTCTGGTTGCCACATTTTTTACATGTACAAAACGAAAATAAAAGAGGCATCTTTTATCGAGGGCAATAATAATGCAATAAACAGACGTGACACCTGCTTTGATATTTCTAAAAATGGACTACCTAACTTATTTGTATTTAATTTGCATATCTTAAGTCTAATGTAAACAATAACACAGTTTTAACATGGCTATGATTATAAAGCATGAATCCCCGAAAGCGCTCAGCCTTAACTGAGTTATTAATATTTTTCATTTTTATAACTTCTGTAACTTGCGTATTGCATGCGCTTTGTAGATTATTATTATTATTATTATTAGGTGTGAGTTAATATATGATAATAGTAAGGAAAGTAGTTTATTGTTTAAGGCTCGAACGGGATCTTTAGCTACAAAAGAATATACATGTAAATGGAAAAATATGGGTGATTTATTTTGTAAATTATGTAAGGAAGGAATTGAAAATATTAGGCATTTGTTAATTGAATGTAAATCTTTGAAAACAGAAAGGGTACATATAATGAAGTTGTGGAAAAATAAATATGAAAAGAGTGATTATTCAGAAAGTGAATTATTGGTTTTTATGCTGGGTTTGGGAAAAGATAGGGGATTTAGATATAAAGGTTATAGAGTTGACAAAAATTATGTTGTGGAAATGAGATAGAGCAGATTATGGGTAAATTTAGAGTGGGGAATGTAAAAGAAAGTGGCTAACAGGTTTATCTGGGCATAATTGCTGAGATATTCTTGACTTCGTTTAAGGAGAAGCCATAATACATCACATCACATCATACAGAGTTATTGTGTTATTTATTTATTATTTTAAAAAATACACAAAAATATCCATATATATATATATATGATTGTATAAATAAACAAATGTTTATATATGTATACAAAAATTATTCTGTATTCATATTAAAATTTGTAAAAAAGAGCTAAATGGAATATTTATGCATATTAATTAAATTTACAAATAATACAAACTAAAATAAATATATATTAATAATAATAATTAAAAATTAATTTTAAAGAAGCATATGTATATCTACAGACACACATATATAAAGTTAAATATACAAAAGTAATAAAAACATAATAAAAGAATGCATTAGGAAACTGGGTAATTTAAAGTTGTAATAGTGCCTACGGTTAAGTTCATTCCATGGGAGCATAATGTCTTAAATTTATAAATAAAACACTTTCCATTTTTCTCTCTCATGAAAGAAAAATCATGATGAAGTATCACCACTATCAAATCATCAAATAAATAGTTTAATGAATTGAAATGTTTTGATATGGGTCTCTCTTTATTTTTATGTAAAATGTCAAATCTATGGTTTGCTATTTTGACATGTAGGCTGTTTACTGACTCACCTACATAAAGGTTCAAAAGTCTATTATGCACTATTAAATATATTAAATTAACACTTTTACAAGTGAAATAGGAATATACCATTTAAAATTATTACTACTGCTTTGAACTACTTTTGTCACAATATGTTTGGGTGTAAGTCATCTTTTGTAAAATTAATATTGTTATTTGATATCTGGAATTAAAAAAAAATATGTTTTTATTATTAAGGAAAATTCTATTCCAGGTACATATATTTAGTTAGATACAATTGGTTACATATCTTTGATTTATTTATCAAGATAGCAGTTTATGGTTTTGGCAATGGATTCTGAGACTATGTCATTTTGAGTTTGGTAGACTTTCATTGCAGTTGCGGCTCCTTCTGCAAAATTTGAGTTGCCTATCAAATTTCCACTTCTTGATGTCTATTTATGGCTTCTTGGTAATTTTACTTGAGAGGTTTAGTTGCTACCCAATTATTGATAAGAATATATTTAGATTGGACCACTATTGCTTGTATTTGAGGTCATTCCTATTTGTCATTCAATATTGATGTATTCTAGTGATTATGATAGAATATGTTTTGTTGTTTTAGATTTTTAAATATTTATTATTATAATTTATTAAAAAAAATTTTTTTGTATTTTTATTTATTTTTGATTTAGAAGAATGCTAGACATAAGGTGGGAAAATTAATAAAATTTATAAAAATTATTGCCTGCTTTATAAAAGAGCATGACTTTAGATTTAAAAAAGGAAAACAGTCAACTGAATACCACATATCTTTAAATCTCCAATTTTAATACAGAACTGCAATGATAAACATACATTTTAAGTGATCAGAAATCAGAAACATGGATTGCTAAATGAACAAGTCAGAGAAGTGGGTGTATCCCCTTATTTTTTATAATATTTCCTCAGAGATTGGATGAAAGAATTAATATGAAATAATTCAATCATACAACACAAATCTCTCTTTAAAATTAATGGAAATCATAGCATGGAAAGTATAGCATTAACAATCCAACATGGAATACGTATTGCATAATACAAATCTCTCTTCAAATTAAAGGATATATCATACTTTTGATCAGCAGGGAAACCAAAGAATAAACAAATATTGGTGAAAACAATGTTGGATATGGATTATTAATGAATAATAATAATAATAATAATAATAATAATAATAATAATAATAATAATAATAATAATGATGATGATGATGATGATGATGATGATGATGATGATGATAATAATAATAATAATAATAATAATAATAATAATAATAATAATAATTCTACTCAATTATTTCTTTCTCATTTTGGTGGATTATTGGTGGGCCTCTATAGAAACAAATACATGAAGACAATTAACAATATTTATTCAGTATCACATTGTCTAGGATAAAAAAATGATAATAGTTTTTTTTTTTTTTAAATCTAAAAAAATAATAATTTCCGAATACATTTTTTGTAAAGTAGTTTTAATAATAATTGTGTTTGACAAATATCAATGATAAATAATATTAATTAATGCTTAATATGCATACACGAATTGATTATTAAGGTGATTGTTTTAATTAAGTTACTTTTTTTTTCTTATTTATCTGACAAATTTATTTAATCAATAAACATGATTACAGGTATTAACGTTTGCTTTAAAGATGTATAACATAAAACAAAGCCTAGATTTTTATATTTTAACTATTATAATATGGGGTCAGTTAAATATTGTCAACTATTAATGAGATATACTTCTGCTATGTTTCACAATTAAAATATTCCACTGAAAAATACAATCTAAATTGTAAATAATAAATATGTTTAGTTATTGTAATTATCGTATAAGAATAAATTTTAATAAAAAAAAATATGAAATGGTATTTTATACTATTACACCAATTTATTTCTAACAAAAGTAAAATATATATTTAAGATTGTAAAATTATTAATGAATGTATATAAGGCGTGTAATTATTAATTTATGTTTTTTATTATGCTTATTTTGTTTTAATCATAATAATCATAATGTATATTTTGTATAATAAAATTATTATTGTTATCATTTACTATCGCATCTTTGATCTCTAAATTTATATATTCAATTTTATTTTGATGTTAATGCAAGATCTATGTTAGGTATTGCATTTGGGTTTGCAACATTTATTTATCGTGCTACTCTTATTTTAATATTCTAATATAGAGATATAAAGCACATACTACAGGCCGTAAGGTCATTATAACTGTATTGTTAAGTGGAACCCACCAGATGCATATAAAATATCCAGCTTGCATGTTGTCCATTGTCAATATTATCAAATTATAAACGCTTGCAGATTAGAATATATGTTCTTGATCTCATACCTCATTTCCATGCATTTATTTATTTATTTCATTACAAATTTTATGCCTAACATTAGTCAAATCAGGGTATTCCAACCCTAGTATATGAACAAATATGAAAAACCAGGAATTACATCTCTGGTATCTACTCTTTATTGACAAGTCCAGGAATTTATCATTTGGCACTCTATCAATATTTGCAAACATTTCCTTATGAGCATAATTTTACAAGTTACCTACTCATATTTAACATATCATTTTAGCTTAATAACTTTTCCATATAAAAATGCACCTACATATATTTGCATATAAAGTTATGTCACATACCTCAAACAATCTTCATGGGAACATAGTTTTACTCTCAATTGATAAGCATGATTGCTGGCACCATCAACAAGACCAGTAATTTTACAATACCAAATTCCTTATTACATCATCAGATTTATGAATATATACTTCTACAATACAATTCTCCCCCAGTATATAACAATCTACACTCCTATGTTTGGTAATTCAAAATTGTAATGGTGTAAGAGTATATAACACTTCTTTCTCAGGGTACAATTTTATTGAACCAATGCCAGCGTTTGTCAAAATATAAATAAATGGAAGTAATTACTTTTTTCTCTCAGAGTATAAGTTTATTGATGTCCTAAGTTGAGTGCTAAAATCTGTAAGGAATGAATAAATAAAAAAATGGAAATGAGCTGTGGTATCAAGATTTCATATATTCTAACCTAAAAACATTTATAATTTTATAATGATGATGATCAGCATCATACAATCTGGCTGTTTTGTGTGCTTCCCAGTGAATGCCATTTAATTACCCTATTACATTAGCCTTATGGTCTATAGTATATATATGTACAAGATATGAATGCCTTAAATCTCTATATTAGAATATTAAAATAGGAGTGACACCATGAATAGATTTAACAACCCCAAATACAATACCTATTATTCACAGATCTCACATTAAGACCAAATTCAAATAGAGAACTAAATAAATTGAGAGATCAAGAATACTATGGTAAATGATAACTAATAATTTTATTATACAAAATATTCATTATGATTATTATAATTAAAAGACTAGATAAGAATAACAAACACCATAAATTAATAATTATACTTATTTATTTTCATTAATAATTTTACAATCTTAAATATATATTTCACTTTTGACTTAAATGTTAGAGTCAACCTAAGAACTGTCTCACAGCTTGTTAATGAATTACCACAAATGACTCGTATGCTTACTAAGGGCAATATTACTATCCAGCTGATATCGGAAGCTTATATTGCCTTTAATCATTTACATCTGATTTCCCTTCCTGCACAGACTGCTTTGAAGGCATTTGTTGACACACTCAAATACCTAATCAATAAATGTACAATTAAATCTCCAGTTTGTATGCTTCATGAATTGGACTGCATCACCAGAGACCTCAGCTTACTTCCTTATGAAGCCCAAAATATCTCAAATATTTTGGCTCTAAAGACAAAATATAAGCACATTCAAGAAACCATTTCTGAATATCTCTTGATTAAGAGGGCCTGCCAATACTTTCACTACCAACATTTTTGGACCAGAGACTGTGAGAAATGGGCTCTGGGCTCTGGCAAAAGGTCTAAAGCCCCTAGGTCAATTGAGGTTCAGAGCAATGTATACTCTGATTCTTCCATGTTGGCCAAAATTTATGAATTTTATTACAAAAAATTCCAGCCTCTGGTAGTATTTAATTCATGTAGGACTCTCATCAACAGGGAATCTGCTCCACATAAGATAACTGAAGCTAAGATCCTGTTGAAATTAAGATCATTTTCTGGCAGAACTTATCCTGGCCTGCATGGCATTCTCAAGTTTTTGCTAATACACATTTGTGCCTTTATGTTTTTGTTTGTGGTCCTAAAGACATTATTGATGTTCTTTTATATAATCTGAATAATTTAAACAATTTAAAATGGACTATTGAGAATGAACAGAATGGAAAAATAAAATTTTTGGATTTACAAATATTTAGAGATGCTACTGATTTAAATTATAAATTAATTTTTAAACCTATTGGAGAAAGAGGATATATTCATTTTAAATCACGTGTTTTAATAATGCATAAAATGGCAAGTCTGAAATAGTTTTTTGCATCACAATGATAAAATATGTAAATATAAGAGTGATAAAAATTTAAATATTGAACTCTTTGCTAATGAACTTTTAAAGGTTGGTTATGATAAAAACCAAATCTTGTGTACAGTAAATTCATTTAATAATAAGAAGAGGGTTTGCAATGTTACCTTAGATAATAAAAAATGGATATCTATGCCATTTATAAATAACATACAATCTAAATTAATTAAGAATATAGTTAAAGAAAAGTATCATATTTCATTTTGTGTTCCTCTGAATATTAATCGATTGATTTAATAATTCTAAGAATATAATTCCTAAGTTGCAAAGAAGTAATATAATTTATCAGATTTCATGTGAATATCAAAAATTATATATCGGTGAATCGAGATGCTCTGTGGGAAAAAATGGAAGGAGCATCAATTATTATATAATCAAATTAAAAATAATGTAAATAGTCAATTTGGTACAGCTTCAGTATTTTTTGACTATGAAAAAACTTGTAATTATAGGTTTACATTTAATAGTAATGAAATAAAAATATTAATGAAAAAAAGAAATCATAAAAAGAGGAAAATTAAAAAGGCAATTTTGATCAATAAATATAAGGATGATATAATTAATAGGAAAGTTGCAAATATAGCCATACACACTTTACAGAAATATATGTAATGTTAAGTTTAAAAAAAATTTGAAATTCAGTTAAAGCTGATGAGGATTACTATGTAATCAAAAGTGCTTCAAAAGAATTTAAATTACAATATTGTTTATACCATTAATTATTTAAGTTTATATATATATATCATACAGACATGTGGTATAATAATTGATAAACATATTTGAAATGTCAAATAAAAATAAAATAAATTTTAAGTTAGCACATTTTAATGATGTAGATACCTCATAAATGGTTTACATAAAATACATATATATTACAACGAAAGATGCATGGTATAATTGATTAACATATAAATGAAATTAATTTTTATAATATATAATTAATGATAGATTTAACATATATGTGTGTGCATGCTGATATTTACACCATGAAATTTTAATTTATGTAAATAAAATTATTAAAAATATATTTTTTAAATAACTGCACACATATAATATGTGAAGATATAAAATATAGATGATATGTATTAAAATTATTAATTAGCTTCTTTTTTATGGTCAGCAAAAGTTTTTTTAATCTAAAAATATTTTTCTTTTCTTTTTTTAAAAATAAAATCATCTATGAATCAATAAGTTCATTCAAGCAAATTTTTACTTGTTTTTTTTTATATTAAAAATATATAGATTTTAAATGTCATTTTTACTAAAGAAATTATTAAAAATTTTGTTCTCATTATATATAATGCTACTCACCAGCTGTGTTCATATATATATATATATTGTAACCATCCGATCGCCCCTTCAACTACCCATCGTGCCGAACCCGCTGCGGCACTCAAAATTGTAACCGTAAATTGTGTGGTCCCAACTACAGAAACGCAAATGCACTAAGAATCGTAACTTCTATCACTGATCAATTCCCATTTGCACATTGTCAGCTATTAAGAGCTGTATCCAAAAGCATATCATGCTATCTATTTTATGCACGAAAGACCACAATCAACATCTGGGGCAACTTACCACAGACCAAACTAATGATCTAACCTAAACTTTTTATGATTTAATTTGATCGCAGCCAGGGTGTACCGCGAAGAACTACCATAGTATTATGATAAAATACTTTAATCAAATTATAAGTGTAATGTTATTATTTTCAAACCTTAATTTGCAATTTTTATTGTATGAGACCCGATGGCCGACCATGTACAAGATGGCATAATTTGTATAACTACATAAGATTATGAAATTTTAAACCATCTATATGATTTCTAATACAAATGCTAGTCTAGGTAAAGCTTTGCAATAAATAAACATAAATACTTGGGTTCCTTTTTATAGTTTACTATATTACTGAGACTCTTATTATACTGACAAATGACAATTTAAAAACGTTAAGTAAATATATTTAATCGTGTCATTATTTGGTAAATCTGTTTACAGGTTTAATAATCAATTTGTATGGTATACTAGAATCAACTACGCAAAGCCAAAATGATGGAAAAGGTAAATGGGATTTTATTGTACCTTACACATCATAAATTACCAAAGACTAAAAGCATCCAAATGTTTTTTCAAAAATATCAATAAACTCTTATATCATGTTGACGATAGTATGTACTTCAATGTATGCTCTATCCAAGGTTTATGATTTCTGATTTTACGAATGACACATAGCAACGGCACAGTAAGTTTAATTATAAATCAACTTTTATTTACAAAATTATGAATAATAAGTAATTAATTCCAATGTTATAATTAAAGACATAAATAAACAAATAAAATAAATAAATTATAATTCCATCGACTTTCTTCAATAACATCTCATAGGTACAGTTTTTAAGAACCTAATCATACCTTATATTTCAATTTGATACAATGAATATTGAGAAAATTATACTAAATTCAGCATCAACTCATGAAATATTTAACGTCATTTCCAGATTCAATAAATCCATACCGTAAACTTATAATAATATAATAAATAATATTATGTCTGTAGGATTTAGCTACAATGCAATCATTAAATAAAGTGATAATTTAAACTTACACTCCGGTAAATAATAATCAACCAACAGTTAATTATTATGAAGTAACTTGAATAGAATGTCCTGCTACAAGTTGATGATCTAACTTATAAATTATGCTTACAAATGAAAGAAGATGATTTAGCAGATTAACTAAAATACTTTGCCCAACTTATATCTATGAAGTAAAACATATTCCTGTGGATGTATTCATCTACACGGAGGAATTAAATAACACTAAACGTTTTGTGGATTTATACACCATCATAAAGCAATAAGTACAAGTACACCATTCCGCGGATTAACCACCAGCGCAGGAATGAGTGTAAAATACAAAAATGGCAATAAAGTAATCTGCGGATTAACCACCAGCACAGATTAATGCCCTTTACATTCTAAAACAACATTACTATTTACTTCACATTAAAGTGCAAAATCATCCCCCTCAGTTATTCTGACCATTCAGAATACACTAACACTTTAGCAAATGTGGGTTCTTGCATAATAAAATGTTACACTAATCAGGACAACTAATGTACTAATTTATCTTGCTTAAAATAAAACATGTGTAATATAATATAAGTAATATTAGTATAGGAATATAAATCTGGAAAGACTAACAAAATAACTCATAAAGATTGATACATCTCATGAATTCATTCAGTACTTTTAAGCTTTTTCGCAAGCGCTATTCTCTTGAATAAATATTTTATTCAACCCCTATTAATTTAAACTTAATAAAATATAACTTATGAACTTCACATGCAAGTTCATATAACGATAAAATTAAAGCAATGAATTATTCATCAAATACATAAAATCTAATGGGTGTGTGTGTGATATAAATTAAATGTATAGCATTTTATAGTTCAATACATGAATTTTAGCAGGTGTGTGTGTCACAAATTAGATTGTATAGCATTTTATAACTCCAAATATGATCCGTGAAATCCATGTACGATGTGTTGAACAATAAATGTACGAAGTAATAGCTATAATTATAGTTGAATTCCAAACATGTAATTTTATCCATTTGTGTTAGTTATTATAATCACTATTAGATTAACGATTTTACGTGGCTCCATAAACAAGAAACAATTTCAAACATGACACGCAGAACTTAAATGAAAATGTTTTTCATAAGTTATTAATTTCTACATTTCTCTATTAAAAATATTCCAAGTTTATCACATCCATGCTAATATTTATTTATCCACGCTTAAATCTAGGAATACCAATTATAGCAATTAATTTAATCATTTCAAACTGACGTTAAAATTAGAAAATAGCTTTGATTAACTATTTTGAAGACGGTTTATTATCCAAATGTTAAACAAATTAACTAGCAAATATATGATAGGCATTGTAAAGTTAAATATCAATTAATACTATATTTTATTAGAATTAGAAACGGAAATATTAAGCTATGTTGACAACTTTAACATTTTACTTTAATTTAAACTTCTTCTTTTTTAAAAAGCAAATTTTCATTTTCATAAAACTTCTGTAATTAAAATACTTATTTAATTTTTCCAAATTGTAGAATAATAAACATTTTAAAACATACCAAACTCTTGCAATTAATTCTTTTAAACTGGGAAGCTCCGACATTTTAAAAATGTAATATTGGAAAATTGTTACCGGTGATTTGATCCACTTGGCCAGCCGACTTGAACAGACTTTTTAAATTTAGCAATTCATCTTAATTAAATACCACTAGGTTATTTTTACGTTTATAGCAAATTTTGTGGTAATCCGTTTACTTATTAACTATTTTAAAATAAGCTTATCAAATTTACACCATTTGCCTTTACCATTTTCTTTTCTTTCTCCCTCCAAAAGCAAACTAACAGACGATCTTCTCTTAAATTCGCGCTCTTTTCTTTTATTACATTGAGACGCATACGTAATTACTGTATTTATTTTTAATAATTAATTTTAATTGAACAAATGGTTTTTTAATTCAATGGAAATAATAATTTAAGATCATTTTAAACAAATAAAAATAAAATATTATTTTTAATAATATTTTACCAAATTTTAATGTGTTGTCAAATTTTTAAAAAGTTAAACATTTTGATATGAGTTAGTATATGGAACGAAGCAAATTTAAATTTATTAAAATAATATAAGAGAGTAATCTGTTCAAAGTGCAAATCAAGCCAATCAAATCACCAAAAGAAGAAAGAGAAATTTTTATACCAGTTACATCAATTAATATATTTTATACTAAAATATATGGTTACAATATATATATATATATATATATATATATATATATATATATATATATATATATATATATATATATATATATATATATATATATATATATTGTGTCCTCTGCCTACATATAAATCAACATACATTATAATTAATTCTTCTGTAAGTGAAGGGATTCTCTTGGTGAGCTGGTTTTGATGAGATGGGCTTATAGTTACCATTGAGAGAGTTACAATCAAATGACTGCTGGTATTCAATCAGTTGCACTTAAGACTTCAGGACAACCACCTAATACTATGTTGGTTATAGAAAATATAGAAAAGTTGGGTCTTACTTCTAGGTGAATACAAACTCTAGAACAGTGAACTAGTGACAGTCATTGCCTTTATTTACATCTTTATGGTAGCTTTTTTTAACTCTGGAAACCAGCTACTTCTAATCTTTTTATCAACCCTTTTTATGGCTAGGGTAGTGTGGAAAAAATTCATTAATTTAAGAATGTGTTTCCTATTCTTTATCAATTTTTTAATCTACTTTAATCCTTTTAAAAGCAGTTTTGAAATTTTATCAAATGTATAATCTACAAGTTTTACTTAAAAAAATTTCTAAAATAAATAGTAGACATTTTATAAAAATGTTATAAAGGTTTAATTTAAAAAATAAGATTTCTAAAATAGATATTGGATTTTTATAATTATCAGTAGATCTATTTTAACTTAAAACATGCTTGTTTTAATTTCAAAATCAGAATTCAATAAAAATATTACTTAGACCTTTTTAAATATTTATTTATTAGTAAAATTTTATTTTAAAATTGAAAATTATTTCACCCTTACTATTACTCTAGTGAAATGTAGAAATAGCTACAAAAATTTTGACTGTTTTCTACTTTTCCTTTCAACTTTATATATATATATACTATATTGTTTAATGCCATGAAACCCATAGTAACTATATATATATATATATATATATATATATTGTTTAATGCCATGAAACCCATAGTTACTATATATATATATATATATATATTAAGAGCTACCACTTGAAGTAGTAGATCATCTATTTATTACTTTCTGATCTGCAAGCAATTACAAAACAGATACATTTGTTTTTTTTTCATTTGTCAGAATTTAATTCAAGTTTAAAATATTTTTTAGATAATTGACTTATTAACAATCAAATTAATCATCAAATATTATATGATGATCTAGATAATTTAGGGAAATAATTACACAATAATTAAGAAACCGCCCAAATTTATCTCATATTGGTAAACCTACAGTGTTGTGCCTTTTCCATGAGTAAATCATTGTGATGAGCTAACAGAGAAAATGTCTATCTGAAGGGAGCATTTTAATGATTTATTAACCTATCTTCAATATATATATATATATATATATATATATATATATATATATATATATATATATATATATATATATATAAGTATGTTGTCTATACTA
Organism: Epiperipatus broadwayi; assembly: GCA_028023455.1. Classification (NCBI taxonomy): domain Eukaryota; kingdom Metazoa; phylum Onychophora; class Udeonychophora; order Euonychophora; family Peripatidae; genus Epiperipatus; species Epiperipatus broadwayi. The sequence goes on from JAQFVV010012827.1 coordinate 80,246, forward strand.
AACTTAATGTAATTAAAAAGGACTTGAAGTCAAACTTTCAAACTTCCTATAGCTATGCAGTCCATCTTTTCCAACTGATATACACAATAACATAAATGTGAAAAAGATAATCTCCAATTTTCTATATTTTGTGCTGAAACAGCCCTCATCAGTTGGTCCAGATCATCATCTCCCACACATACACACAATACATACACACACACCACACATACATATATAATGATACAGAATGCGAGGATAAAATGGGGAGATAGGAAATCATCATTATCCCCATAGATTTCAGGAGTGAAATAAGGAGATGGTGAAATCATCATTATTCTCATAATATAAACAAATATTACGAGCAAATTTCCACATATCACAAATATATATAGGAGAAATAAGTATAAAAAGAATAAATATAAAATATATAAGAAATGAATAAAATACAGGGAAGGAGCATGTGAGTCAGCATAGACTAATCATATATACTAAGTTATATCAATAGTAAGTTAAAAACTACAAATTACCAAGCATTACACATAAATAGTTAACTCATCAATCAACAGTCAACAATCAATTATCATCTATATAGTTCCATGATTATGAATTTCTATATATGAAATAGAATGACTGCAATAGAATTGGCTATCATGAATCTGATCAGGTCAAGTATTATTTAAGAGGAACAAGTTCATCTGCTTTGCTGTTAGATTGATAAAAAATATGTTTGAAACTCCACAGAAAGAGAATTTTATGCTATAATTCTTGGTTTGCAGAATATTTGTTGTATATCTAGAGAGAGAATATTGATTTGAGAGAAGTATTAAATGGTGAAACTATATCTTCAGTTATTCTAACCATAATTTTTACAATTTTTTTCTAATACTCTTATTTCTTTGATAACAGACTGAGATAAGATTAAAATTTGAAAAATATATTACAGTGTAAAGGGTGGTGCACCCATTCATAAGACATAAAAGTGGGATAAAATCTTGTGCCTGTCTAGTGCAAGAGTGGTACCAGAAATTATTAAAGCTGTCAACAAGGGATGTTGGTGCTATTATAACACTGAACATATTATTAATTAAGTGAAAATTAAGAAATATATTTGGGCTAGAGATAAAGTTAATGAATGATCAGTTACAATCATTAATATAATTGTTTAAAGTAGTTTGTGGCAATGCGGTGAGTACAAAACATTTGCCACTTGTTATCAACCTGTAGTAAATTGCCATCTATAAAATCCTCAATAGATGTTTAAAATATGTGTAAACGAATGTGATTTGGCCAGCTGATAAGTGCTGGTTCAGCATTAAATGTGCATCTTGGGGGATCATTTATTTTTTTTTCAAATGTCTTACGTCATATATTTCAGAAAACTGTAATGAAATATAAGTTGAGAAATATATTTATTAAACACACACACACATATATATATATATATAATGTTTAAATATATGTATATTATCTATACTAAACTCAATCTAGTTAGAACTTGATCTCAGATTTTTAAGTTCCCTACCGCTATTCACTCCATCTTATAAACTGATACACATGATTACATACATGTGAAAGAGTTAAATGATCTCCAACATTCGTATTTCATGCTGAAACAGCACTCGTCAGTTGGTCTACATCACGATCTCCCATACATATATACAATCAGTGCTCACTTTATATTAAGTTAGCAAATCTTCAAACTTTATTATATATATTTATATATGTTGGTTCCAGACGGTTGTGGGTTCGCGTCCCGGTCGATGCTATGACATAGGAAAAGAAAAAAAAAAGATGTACTTGAAGTTAAAATTTCAGTATGAATTTCAGTATAAAATTTCAGTTGAAAAAAAAAGTGAACTGGGCGTTTTGCTAGATGGTTGTAATATGACTGAACTAAAGAGAAAGATGCATTAAGATAAGAATAAAATTTGAAAAATAATATCCATTAATATTAGGTAGTGCACTTTATGTATCTATATATTCCAAAAAATTTCAAATTTTCCATCTAACATAGCTTCCATTTTCAAAATTTCTAAAATATGTCATCAAAATTAACAGCTTTTGTATCTTTATAATTGCAGAAAACTATTTCCACAAAACTGAGAAACTTTGAAAATAGTTAAATAAATACATAGGGTGGATATATTATTAAAAATTGTGGTCTCAATTGTTATATTATTATTGAATAGATGATCAAAACACATTTCTCAACTGTTTGAGAAATTATCCTTATTATATAAAAGAATGCCGTATTATCATTCAAAAATCATATAATACTGTTTTTTTCTTTTCAGTACTTACAGAATTTTAATGTGTCAAAAACAGACTTGTCATAATTAGCAAAACATATATTCTTTGCAGTTTTAATGTATCAGTAAATTTTAAGCATTATAGTCCGTTGTTGAAGTTTTGCTTTCAATCTATATATCTTTTCACGAGCTACCACATGCAATATTTATTTAACCAAGGACGATTTTATAATATATTTTTAATCATATCAATAATATTAGAATCGTGAAGAGGAACAAATCATGATATTTTATATAAGTGTGTGTGACCAATAACAAAAATCATTTTTCTATTTATAAAACCTCTTCAGCAGATTTTCACTTTTCAATAACGTCAATTTTGAAAATCCAAATTAGCAAATTTGGTCTTTTATAGCGGTTAAGTGGTTACAAGTTGCTTCTAATCAAGAAACTTCAACATTTTCTAATAGTATAATTTTAGGTTGAACATATCCACGTTTTATATAGCAATTTTCCTTCTAAAATAAAATGAGACAGTCTATGTATATGTTGTGCAATATTTTAATATCAGCCCACTATTTGTATTCCTAGATTCAATACGAGTTTGACTGATAACTTTAGACTATAATTCTACTTTCTATCAACATAAAAAAACACACACATATATGGAGAAATATTTCAATCAAGGTTTTACTTTTTATTCTAGTTAAAATATGCAAAATGGAATGAGAGCGTGGTACACTGTTCGTGCTATAATACAGTCAAAAGAAGTAAACCCCTTTCAACTGTAACTCAGCAACATAATTGAATGCTTTAATAAATAATATCATGACTGCAGATTTTAATTAGAATTAAAAATGGATTTCTCTTTTATTTTAAAACAACAAAACATTTTTTATGTAAACCTTTTTAATGTCGTACTTAACCATAACTGTTGATAAAATAAATGCAGATACAATTGATTATTTATTTATAAGAGAGTCTTCTCTTGTTAAAAGACACTCTTTTTACTGCACAACTTATCTTTCCAAAAAATAATAAACAAATTTACACCTATGTATCAATTCAGCTAAACTTGTTTTCATTGGAACATGATATTCATTAAGAAAATTTTTTTTTTCATGTGTCATAGCATCAGCCGGGACGCGAACCCGCTAACCCAGGACAACTGCTTGTAAAGCAGCTGTCGCTAACCTCTCGACCACCAATGCTTGACTAATAAAGTTTTGACTAACAAAAATCCTGAAAAGTTCTTAATTAGAAATGATGTCGTTCAGTGAAGGGTTCTCATTCAAGCAAAATTTCGACATTTCATTTCCTAATATTTTGAGAGAAAATTAAAAATATTAAATGTTTATTACTATGACTATTTCCTGATAACTGCCACTTCCCTTAATGTTTTTATAATTATTTTTATCCCTTTGATGTATCATTTTTCAAGCATCAGGTAGATTGTGATTGGCAGATCTTTTTTTATTCTACCTATCTATTAGAATGAAGGATATCTAATTATGGTTGGCCATATATACTATTCTTTGATAAAATAATATACTTATCCTAATGTGACTTAAATTTGATTGACTGCACCATCTGAAGTCAACAACCAAGGATTCCCAAGTTGTCAAAGATTTTGTCAAAAAATCAAAAAAAAATCAAGGTTATACATTCTATGTGGGAAATATATTTTGCACTCACACAAGAAATTCCATTATAATATTAATATTTTTCATTCATATGTCTAATCTACAATCCTTATAAAATATTGGATAATAAACAGGAAAAACAGATTCATTTTTGATTTATGTTGTTCAGATAAATATTACTGCTAGATGGAATGATTTTAATTTTTTAATACTTGTTTATAGTAGCAGATAGTTTGTTTAATTATATTATAATTGAAATTCATTAATATATAAATATATAAGAAATATAAATAAATTTTAATCATTTTTATATTTACTCTAGTTGTTGGTCTATATGTCTGTCTGTCTGCCTATCTATCTATCTATCTATCTATCTATCTATCTATCTATCTATCTATCTATCTATCTATCTATCTATCTATCTATCTATCTATCTATCTATCTATCTATCTATCTATCTGTCTGTCTGTCTGTCTGTCTGTCTATCTATCTATCTATCTACTTACCTATCTATCTATCTATCTATCTATCTATCTATCTATCTATCTATCTATCTATCTATCTATCTATCTGTCCGTCCACCTGCCCACCCGCCCACCCATCTATCTATCTATCTATCTATCTATCTATCTATCTATCTATCTATCTATCTATCTATCTATCTATCTATCTATCTATCTATCTATCTATCTATCTATCTATCTATCTATCTATCTATCTATCTATCTATCTATCTATCTATCTAAATTGACATATATCAATCTACTGTTCAATAATCTTTCAAATACCATTGATTCATTTATTGATCTAATTATCTATCTATTTTCCTCTCTATCTATCTATCTATTTGTTTCCAATGATTTTGTCATTCGATCAATTAATTTATGTATCTGATATGTAAATAATAAATAAATCAGATTGCATGTGGCTGAAGCTTCTAATGAGTTTATTTACATGATATAACTCACTGAAAGCTTCAGTTACTTTTTGTTTAATTGTGTATATATATAAAAGACATATTTTGTGGGTTCGTCTGTGTTAAAAAATTTAAATATTGATCAACTGACATTTTAATACCGACGTTTCAACTTGATCACACAAGTTATCTACTGGATGATCAAAAGGTAGAAAGATGGTTGTAGAGGCACTACAATCACTGATTTGAAAAAAAACATTAATGTTCCACCAATAGCAAAAATGTTAAGAATGTTTTTTAAAAAAATTTTTCCAAATAGAAGAAAGTTTGCATGTATCATCTTGCTTATTGATACAATCTGGGTTTTAAGTATCTCAATGGCTTCTCTAATTCTGCACTGGTAGAGATTCTCACATCCAGATATGATCCTGGTACTAGAAAAATTAATTTTATGCTCTGAATCTATAGTATGGAGTGAGAGTGCTGCTGATGATGAGTGTTGTTTAACTGCATTAGCATGCTCATCTCTCCTAACACTGATGCAACGATTACTCATACCTATGTAAAAAGCTTTATAATTTTCACATGAGTTTTTATAAACATCATTATATTCAATAGGAATTGAATTCTTAGGCTTGGTTATTATATTGCTGATCTTTTGATGAGTAGAAAATGCTGTATTTATATTATAGTGTTTTAATATATGTCCAATACTCTCTGTAGTTCCTTCTACATATGGAACACAAATCCTAATAGCTGATTTATCATCTTTTTGTTTTCTATTTTGTCCATTTTGAGCTTGAAATAAGATTTTTTTAATAAATTTATAATTATAACTATTTTCTAATAAAACACTATTAATATGATTAATTTCTTCTTTCAGATGTGACTTATCTGAAAGGTTAATTGCTCTATTTAATAGAGTTTTGGCTATGAAAACTATCTGAGGTGGGCAATGATGAGAATGGAAATATAAATATCTGTCTATGTGTGTATTCTTTCTGTAAATCGAAAAAGATAAGCTATTTGGTGTTCTGATGACTAGAACATCAAGAAAAGGGAATTTTCCATCAGACTCTGTCTCCATTGTAAATGTAATATAAGGATGCACATTATTTAAATGTAAAAAAAAATCTAATTTATTTTTTCCATGTTGCCATATGACATAAGTGTCATCTAAGTATCTGAGCCAAATGAGAGGCTTTAAAGATGCTGATTATAAAGCATGAGTTTCTATATTTTCCATGAATATATCAGCTCTTACTCCTGAGATAGGTGAGCCCATAGGAGAACCAAAAATGTGTATGTAATGCTGTCCATTGTATACAAAATATGTGTTCAAGAGACAATGTTTAATCAAAGCAATAATTTGGTTTAGTAAATTGCAGTGTTGCGAGATTACATTTAAAGCTTCATCAATTGGAATTTGTAAACAAAGACCCAACATCAAAACTGACCAGAATGTCATTAGCATTATTTTTTAAATTTTTTAATATATATATATATATATATATTGTTACCCTCTGAATGGGCACAAGGAATTGAGAGACTTTGTATCTGTAGTGAATAGTTGTATTGTATTAAAAAAAATGAAATAGCCTTAGAATTTTAAAAATTTTGCTGGAAATTGTTTAAAGCTTTCGATGTTGATTGCTTATGCATTTGATTAACCACTTTATAAGCATTTATTATTATTATTATAGTTAATGAAGTATTTAATGCAAGAAAGAGGGGTTATTTATTATAGGAATTAGTATATTTTGTTAGGAGGATGCAAAGTTATTTTATTTTAGTGTAGTATTGGTTTGAATGGTTTCCTAATCCCTTATTCATTGATACCTATCCCTTTTGTCAACATTAATAGCCATTTCAATTATATTTAGTCAAGATAGTTTAATATTTAGGTTGCAGTACATGTGCATGCATGTATGTCTGTATTGTGTTTCATTTCATTTTCATCTTTTAATAACACTAAGCAATAGTACATTTAACATGAAGACATTTAAATTACAGTAATTATCTTTAATAATTTAACAAATATATATTTTCTTTTTTTCCAATGATTAATCGATATTTGGATCAGTGGATTATTTTACAAATTAAATATATTATTAATCATTTTTTGTTTAACAGTTAATTAATATTCATTTCTTTCAAGTTTGTAAAAGTTATTTTTTATTATTTTTTTTTTTGTCTTGATTTAATTGTAAAAATCAGAATGATTTTTTTTTAAAGAAAAGATTTCTTGCATATGTAATGAGCTTAAGTGCAAAAAGGTGGGAGTTAACCTTTTTGAAGGGAAATGACCTTTTTGATGGGGGGGGAGAGATATCTATTTAACAGATAGTTTAGATTAAAAATTGCTCATTATTGTTGATAATTGCAGCCAGTATATTACACTCCCCTGCTATAATAAATATATATTTTTTTCCTGAAGTCAAATTAATTTTAAAAAAGCTTTGAAGTAAACTTCTGGAAAAGCCATAAGAAATTCATTACAGAAAGGTCTTCAATTGGAATGCAAGGCTAAAATCTAAGAAGGTATATCAGTTTTTCATTCCCTTACCTAATTTAAACATTTGAATTAACCACCTCATACTTATTAATATTTTAAAATGTATATCGATAATACTAAGCTTGCCTTATTTTGTTTACTTATCATTAAGAAGGAAAATAAAATGCATGAACTTTATAATTATCTAAATAATCTACGTGTGTCATATTATATCGTTTGGAAATGTGTGCAGAACAGTTTTACAGAATTTATTTTAATTTTTAACTATATCTTATGTCTTGCTTTTATAAAAGTTAAATATAAAATTTAAAGGATATGTGTATTTTGATATATCATGCCATACTTAAATTTATTACGGAGAAATGACAGTATTTATTTATTTAGTATTCCTAAAATAATATATGTTTTATGAAAGAAATAAAATATGAATTACTCTAAAATAACCAAAGGATACTACTCATTAAATATGTATTTAAATCGGATGAAAGGACAGGAATGCGGTGTATTTCTGTTCTCTTCGATATGGATGCATTTAGAAAATAAATTATTACTAGTTGTGGAATTACCAACGGATTATGATGTATTGATTTGCAATATTTAAAAATAATCTATATGTATACTAGCTTATAAAACATCGTTGGAAAAACAAATGCTATTTAAGAAATTTATCAAGAACAATTGCTTACTTAGTTTTAAAAAAAAAACTACTACGGAGTGAATTAAATAATTTTTGTATAACTGTGGCTAGAAATGTCTTTCATATTTCCATCACAATAAAAATTGATGACTTATGTGTGATGTAGCAAGCTCAAGTAGCTACGCTAGAACATTGGAGATGCTAGATCATAGTTACGTTATGATTATTATTTTTTTTTGGTTAGCCTACAGAAATTCATTTTATGTTCGAACTCAGTTTGGAATCTATCTCCGTATCGTTTAATGAACTCGGAAAGATTTTGCCAGTGAATTTTTTTTTTTGTTTATTTTAAACCAAAGAACAAAATGACTTTCGTTTTCTTTATTTTTTTTTATATATTACTTGTTATCATCACTGTATATAATAGATAGATAGACATATTTATTATTATGTTTTATGTATAATTTTGTGCTATTATGAACTTCTAGATTGTCTCGGGATTGCATATTCACAAATTGTGGATACTGCTGGTACAAATTGATTTTGTTCAAATATGTTTTATGTTTCTTTTATGAAGGTAAAGGAAAGAAATATGTTACTTTTTTTTGTTTTATTATATTGTTAGAGAGAGGTTTATATTTATTTTTGTATATTTTCTTATCTCAAAGTGAGCATTCTGGCCTCTAAATCAACAAATCTATAATAGAAATAGTCTGCTAGAAACGGTGAAGAAATCTCGTTCGTAATAATTATAACTATCAAATTTTAAAAATAGTTTAAAGTTTATTCTAAATTAAAAGTTATACCTTAATGTATTATTTAATTACCGTGTTGCTTGCATAATATATAACTTGGAATTGATTTTTTTTTTCATATATTCTTATTCACGCGTGTGTGTGTCTATTTTTGCACAATTATAACATTTGTTTAATAAAAGTTCAGTTTGTGAATATCTTATGTATAAATTTCAGATGTTGTCGTATTCTAGAGAACTGAAGGGATTTGTAGGTTATCTGTATGTATTTATCTGCCGGCGTATATGTAATGTTAGATATGTAGAAGAGCTTTGGGAATGGAAATTACTCTGAATGTGTTCTATGTTTGTAGGGATAAGAGATTTTGCCTGTGTAGTATTTTTAATAATTTTCCATGAGTAGAGCCTAGTTTATATTATATGCGTATTATGAAAGGATAGTTTTGAAGTAAGTGATGTTTTTTTTATAGTCCTGGTGAATGAGGAAAAAGTCCCACACCAACAGTGTATTTCAGAATTAGATAAGTTTGTCGAAGTGTTAAGTAAAGAGTTTATTTGCTCCTCATGTGGATTTCCCTTGGAACGTTTTTGTTTGTATAATCGTGAAAATATAGCTCTGTGTTATTTAGTATGTGGCCAGATAAATAGTTAAATTAAATTACTGATATAATATTGTTGTCTTATTTTGTTGGTTGGTTTATGACATTGTCCGAAATGAAGTAATTGTTTAATATTTTCTTAATGAATGGATAGTGTGTGGAAAAGATTGTTTTCTATTATTGTTGCTTGGACACACACACACACACACGCGTAATATAAACAATATCGCGGATATAAAAGTATAGAGTTATTGAAATTAAAAACGGGAAATATATGTTTTTGAAACATATTATACTCATTTAATACAGAGTTATAAATCATCAAACCATCAGAATGAATATGATTTATTGTTATGCGTGAAAGGTATATGTAATTGAGAATGATAGAGAAAGTTGCTTTGTTGACGGCCAAATATGTTCGTTTGATTTATTTTATTAATCAATAGAATATCCTCTCATAAATATTTATTGTGCCAATAATATAATATATTATTTAGTTAATGATATGTTTAAATGAAACGCTTAAGCAAAGCAGGTATTCAAAGTTAGAATATTCAAGTTTTGTTGTTAATTTTGATTTCAAAAAGGTATAAATAATGTAATATAATAGGGATAATCCCAAACTGATGTCCAAGGTTTGTTTGAGAATTTAAAATTATTAAGACAAGCAGTCTTATTGTAAATAAGTATATTAAATTAAATTTTCAGTGTAATAAATGATTTGTTTATTTATTAAAAACTGTGTCTTAAGTTATTCTTGTATACATTCGTGTTTCAATTTCCACATCTCCACATTTCATACATCTATTATAAAGTAGATATATTATTTTATAGTTATAATATCAAATTTTCTGGTGTCTGACAATCTTGTTTTCTTAATCCAAACATTATAAGGAACATTTGCTACTTGATAAACGTATTAGAAAGGTTGCCCAATTAGTATATTTGTTAGATGATGATGTGAGATTAAAATACCCTATTTCTGTCATTATCTAATTGTTAAACACAGTAAAACATTTAGTCAATTTATCTCATTACATTTTATTATAAATTAGAATTATAAATTATGGGCCAATGTATTTTATGTAATTCAACTGTGTTTTTAAATTCCCTGAGATCTTATTGTATATTCCTTGATCGGCATTAAGGTAGCCGTTTAGATGATGATATGCCAAGTCACAGGATTGTTTAGTGATCGAATTATATCAAGCTGATATATGTTATACTTGGATGAAGGAAGAAATTAAGTTGAAAGGATATTTTAATAGACTGTACTAATAAACATTGTGATTCTTTATCATGCAGTTAGCTAACAAAAAGGATTTACATTATATTTAATGTTTTATGGTATTTCTTCTTTCATTTACTTATAATTATATATCTTATGAACTTCCTATAACCTCCCACTGAGCTGAGCTGAATGTAGACTTAGGTAAAGAGTCTCAGTAATAATTTATATCAAATATGTTGTTATATTGTTCTATTCATTAATAGAACTGGCACCCTGGGCATTTACTCATATAGAGTGCCGTGTTGGGAGTGTAGGTTATAATATATATATATATATATATATATATATATATATATATATATATATATATATATATATATATATATATATATATATATATATATATATATATATATGCCTGTATGTGTTTGTGTGTGATGCTACCAATGTAAGTGGTCATTTTATATTTGCTCAGTAGTCTAGAAAGAATAAGGGTAGTAAAAATATTGTGATAACATTTTGTTAACAAAAAACAAAAAAATACATACTTATGTTGTGCATCGTAAAACGCTACAGTTTGTTGATATTATAAAACCCAGTCATTATGTAAACTTTTTTGACATTCTGTAAACCCATGTTGAACAATTAAATTATTTATCAGCAAAGATAAAAATATATTTACATAGTTAAGACTTCATATGTTGTATATAAATTTAACATATAATAATTATCTTTACACTTTATACTTTAAATAATATAAAATATTATTCAATCATCTATAGACTCATTAATAACGTATTTATAAAATTACATTAGTATAAGTTATATCAAATATTTTGGAACATGGGTGCTGTACTAAGATTAACTAACAGGCTCCACAAATTGTACAAGAACTTTTAGATATGAAGGCCAACTGAGAATAACAGATAAAGAATGCCCAACCAAAAGTTTTTTTTTTTTCTTGAAGTATAGGTTATTCTGTTTTGTATTTAAATTACTTATTTTTAATTGTAGGTTCTGTTTATCATGAAATTCTCAAGCCATTGGGTATTCTCCTAAACTAATTGCAATAATGGGATTGTGTGCTTGCATAAGCATGTTTTCATCTATTAAGTACATACATTATACTTCTGACTTAATTATCTTTTCTTTCTTTTTTAGCTTAAGCTTTTGAGAATTAAGAAGATCATGATAGAGGCAGACTTAGTAAATTGGAAGCCCTTAGTTGTGATCTTTGTTCAAAATAGTACAATCCCTAAGCAGTTGGCTTGGGACTAGATTTGAGTGAGACCAGAATATTAGATTGCAAATATTGTATGACTAGGAAATACTTGTGTCCTTCATACAGGTAAAAAGAACTAGAAAATGTTTCACACAGTGTGGTTAGGTGATCGTAAGTGGTGGATTATTCATTACAACAATAGAAATAATAAAAAGAAAAATAATAACAATAGTAATGATAAAGCAAGATGCAACATTACTATTAAAGATAAATATTACAATTTATATTTTCAAAACATGGATATATGGAATGTTCTTATCTTCTACTTCTCAATTTCTTTGTATCTTTCTTCTGATATTTATATATATTAAACTTTTCAATATACTCTTCTCATATACACTTCAGTGCAATTTTTTGTATATAATTCCTTCCTTATTTTGCTTACAGTTTTGATTGTCCTGCAGTCTTCATCAGAGCTACAACATTTAAACATAGAATCATATAACCATTATTTTATATACATATCTATATACATATTTATAAATTATTATTCCTAATTTGGTTATATATATATATATATATATATATATAACCAAATATATATATATATATATATATATATATATTACATGTTTAAATGTTGTAGCTCTGATGAAGACTGCAGGACAATCAAAACTGTAAGGGAAATAAAAGAATTATATATAAAAAATTGCACTGAAGTGTATATGAAGAGAGTGTATAGAAAACTTTGATATATGGAATGTGTAAATTTTTCTTGAAATGAATTATTCAATGATGTCTAAGAAGTGGTCAAACACTAAAAGGATTGTAGTTTCTGGTAGTGAAACACATCTCTCAGAGGAAGGCTGGTTAATGGATCAGGCAGGTGACAAGTATTTTTTAAAAGTATACTGTGATAAAAGAAAGCATGGTACTGGATTTGCTAAAGTATAATGTAGAATCTTCTATTGTTGCAAATTTTTACAGCATCTGTTAAAATTTACCTCGGACAATAGTCTTTACTTTACGTTAGACTTAGAATATTCAGATAAAAGAACTTTCATTTTTGGTTATACCATTATTATAGCAGAGTCATTTAGATATCTTTTTGTGTCTTAATACATGTGTTGATACAAATACTAGACTTTGTCCAAAAGTTATTACTAATAATGGAGACAGTGTTATAAATGTAAATGATTTGTTGTTACTGAATTTTTGAACATGGATTGACTATCTCAGAAACTTTATTTAGGCAGAAAAACCATTTATGGATTCATATACACTGACAACAATGGTATTTAAAAGATTACAGTGTTGTTAGGGTCAGAATATAAGGGAAATGCACATTACATGAGCCCATATATGCAAATATGGTTAGTCAGATAATGGATTAGGGCATTACAAAAAATAAATTGCTTTAGAAAGTAAATATTATTCCAGTCATATTAGCAAACAACTTAATATTCAGTTTTTAAAAGAATCTACTGCCATACTAAATTTAAGCTGTTTTATACCCAAAAGTTGCTACTGTAGATCTTCATATTTATTCAATCATGGAATTCTCTCAAGAAGTATGTTATGGCTACAAGCAAATTTACTATTGGATTCATTAAATGGAAAAATTGTGACTAATTTTTTGATGATGATAATATTATTAATAATATCTTCAAAAGGCATCATCACAATTTCTGCTTGGTAAAACAATCAATTAAATGAGGAACTTCGTAATAAATATTGAGAGCTGGAGATAAAAAATACAATAACTTACAAGAAGGACTAAAATGGTAATTGAATTAAACTCTAAAAAATATATGTAAACCTTCTGATCATTCACTGATTGTAATCAGTCTATGTATTGTTGTTGATGCATTGAGAAAAACATATAATCCCGGAAAATGGTATCACAATTTTATTAAATCCAATATTAGTACTCTCTTATACAAAGACGAGGATAATAAAGAACAAGTGGAGGGGGAAGCACTTTAATTATCTTTTGATTAATGATATGATATTCAACTTAGTGATGCTAAAACATATCTTTGTAATCATAAAATTTGAAATACTAAACATCCAAAACATGTTATATTTTTTAGAAATACATGAGCCCATAAAATTGTACCATATACTATGATGTCAAATGTAATTTCAAGGATTTGTTGATTATGTTGATTTCAATTATAGATAAAATTTTATCAAATCAATCAGTGTAGAGTTTTAGAGAACCAAGAAGTACTACACACATAATTCTTGGTTCTAGAAAATTTATAAGAAAAATAAGTAATTTATATATTGGTTTTATTGATTTGATCAAGGCATACAATTCTGTTAATAAGTGATTTATACATTGGTTTTATTGATTTGATCAAGATATTTGAATCTGTTAGTAGGCGATTTGATCAAGGTATTTGATTCTGTTAATAAAATAGGTCCAAGACATTGTTTGAAGATTAGTTGATTGTTCACCAAAATTTATTTGGAGTTTATAGCTTCTATCTAATAGAATGAGATGTTACTCTTACTGATAGAAAATTGAAGGCATTTGAAATGAAAATTCATTGCTTCAGCTTTTTTTCAATAATAATGGTCTTTAGAAATATGATAGTGGAATTTTTAATCTGAATCAATTAAAAATAAAATAAGTGCATTATCTTCTTGGATTCTGGATTTACAATATGCTGTAGTCTGTGCTTTATTTTCCAATATAAAACTGATTTACAGATTTCACTTAATATTTTGAATGCTACATGTAAAGATATTGGCTTATCAATTTATATTCAAAAAGTTCATTATCAGCCAATAAATTTAGGTTGCAAGATTATCAGCATGAGAATAATATTTATTTTATTTTATAAAGTGCAGACAGTATTGAAATTAAACTGAGAGAGTGCAAACCTCTCAAGCGCTTATAACTATTAACAGCCAATCAGATCGTAAGCCTTTTGGTAGAAATGTGGGCTAAAATAATGTGGCACAATACAGGCTCCAATGCAACACTGCTGCATTTAGCAAGTTAAAAGATGGATTTCATCACAGGAAAATAATTAGCACAAGTATGTTTCCTGTATACAGATCTATCTCACCTAATTTATTATATAAAAATTACCTTGCAAATTTTTTTATTTAGCATATGATATCAGCACACCAAAATTCAATAATGACAGTTCTTATTCAACAAGTGATATCTCCTCCAATTTATTTAAATCAGAGGCCAAAAGGGGCTTGGTAAATTGGACACTTTTTGTAAATATTAACCATAATGTTTGTATTCTTCCACATTCAGTTTAAGAGTTTATAAATTCCCACTTGTACAACATAATGCTTTATCTACCCTGGCACATTTTGACTTTGTTAATCTTAAACCAGAGTTTACTGGAAAGGAAGAAATTATGTCATAAGATGGTAGCATCAAATACTAGAGTGTGATTATTTATGTTGTATTTTTTTCCAGTCAAGGATCCTCATGCTGTTGATATCTAATGTGGGTGGCAACTAAGAATTAACATTAAGCCAAAAAGGTTGCCTTGATTTTAGTAATATAAAATCCTTAGAAGTTTTATTTAAGAATAATGACAAGGCCATAAAACCAATCAATATGATCTTTAACTTTATGGAAAGTGATATGACAAGAGTCCACAATTATAAAATAAAAGCACATTTATTGGATTAGATATTTAAAATTAATGAACAATGCAATGATTCTTGAAAGGGTTTGTTACCATAATCTTGGAACATGGTTTTCATGAGAGAGAGAGAGATATTGTCTACATTATTAGGCATATTTCTACAATCTTCTAAAAATGCAATAATAATCATTCCCATTAGAAAGATATGATAGAGAATAAAATTCATCAGAGAGGCTACAATTAAACATAGTGATGAAGTATTTCTAAATGAAATGAGTTCTGCTGAAGAAATGATAAGACAATATTATAAATTATCAAATAAGCAGACATGTTTTACATGTGATGCATTTGTGTTTCACAAATTGCTTTTATAGCATTGCAAATCTCATTCCTAGATTGTTTTTTATCACTCTCCACTTTATTTTTTTTCTTTGAATTAGAATTGGCTATTTTCATTTATAAGTGGTTGGTTATTTTCATTTCTTTTTTTTAATAATTTTCTGCAACCTTCCTAATTAATGGTTGTATTATTTTTTGGTAATTTTTTTGTAAACTCCACAATTAATAGTTGTCCCTTCTAATGCAGCTATGATAGCATTGAATAACTTTGTAATTTCAAACTCATTTAAACATCACACGATCATCATTTCCTATGTGTACACAAGCTGTTAAAACAGTGGCAAACTCTCCAGACAACAGTGACACCCAGTGCAAATCCATAGCACTAGAGAGGCGTTTTATGCACAAATATTCTTGCATCCATTGATTACTATGGCTTGCATTGTGTAAGGACTACTGTAAGGAGAATTTGTCTCTGTTTTCAAACCCATTTATATAATTTATTATAAATATGTATATCCATAAATAAAATATAAAACAGTAGACCCATAGTGTATCCATAAATAACATAAGATATAAAACCTAAGAAACATAACATAAAAAACATAAGTTATGTAGGCTAAATAAATATTACACTTTTATCAACAATCCTTAATTATACAAAGGCTAAACTCTCCATACATTAATGCCATTCAGTGCAAGCTAGAGTAATCAATGGATGCAAGAAGGTTTGTGCATAAAATTTCTATAAAGTACCTGCTCATCAATTATCCCCAGAATAGTATGGATAATTTAGTCTCTGTGTAAACAGCTTGTGTAGGCATAAAAATGGTTATCATGTGATGTTTACTGGTTTGATAACAATTCTGCCCAATAATATTATAGTGAAGGTGATTATTAAAGAACCAAATATAACAAAAATATGGATGTTGAATTGAGTTCAGATATATACAACTATATAAGATAATGAGCTTGAATTGGAAAACAGTAGTGTGTGTTCCTTTTAGACTCAAAGTCTTATTGTTAGCTAATAAGATAAAAGGTGGTTGCTGGAGGATTACATTAGATCCTAAGATGTAGGTGCAGTGCACTCAAATACAATGCTCATCACTGATGAAAGCCACAACTTGGAAACTAGTCTGGGATAGTGAATGAGTAGGCACTGAGAATTTATGCACAAATGTTCTTGCATCCATTGATTACTCCTGGCTTGCACTGAATGGCACTACTCTATGAAGAATTTAGCCTTTATGTAATCATCTTGTGTAAGCATAAATAATATTTAGTTGTTTAATATCTGATTATGTTATTAAAATAATAAACACCAATTTATTGTGTTTCAATATACAGATATAGCTTATAAATACAAGTGAATAACAAGGTCACAATCAATATTATTAATAGTGATTTGATAGTGAAATTAATTAAACATTATGTAGAGTGATATGTAAACTGTACTATATAACAGAATATAAAAATCTTTGGAAATTTTGAAGTGTGCATTTTGTAGGAATATCTGCTTTAGATAGAACAACTTTAATATACTTGAGATAAGTGAGAGAATGCATAATTTAATAAAGTTCTTCCATAATGATCATCATTCATGTAAAAGGTTGCAGATGAAACTACATACATCAATAAGGAGTCAGTCATTATTATAAATTGGGATAAAGATTTTGAGACAACTACATAGTCTTGGGCATGCTACTTCTATTTGTTTTCAAAACACCTTCAATCACTATAGTTATACAAAGATATTAGAAATGAATGAGCACTTGTACATATTACTTTATAATTTTGTTTTTAGCATTAATAATTGCATAGTTTAGCCTGTTCAAAAAAGTTGAATATTGGAACATTAAATACTTTGATCCAAAAAGGTGAGATTCTTTCTATTGAA
Organism: Epiperipatus broadwayi; assembly: GCA_028023455.1. Classification (NCBI taxonomy): domain Eukaryota; kingdom Metazoa; phylum Onychophora; class Udeonychophora; order Euonychophora; family Peripatidae; genus Epiperipatus; species Epiperipatus broadwayi. The sequence goes on from JAQFVV010012827.1 coordinate 97,856, forward strand.
AAGAGTTACTTTATAAAATAACTCTTTTTATATATCTTTTGTCAGAATAAAATTAAACAAATAATTGGAAGAATTTTTTCACAGTTATTTAAAATTTATTTAATACATAGAATATACTTAAAAGTGATTTCTCCCTTCATATGTATTTGTAGTTCAAATTTGATGTTCATTTGGATATTGAAGTGGTTGCTTTTTTCTCTATAATCTAATACTTATTGCATTTTTGGTGAAGTTCAACCATAATCATGCTGTGGTTTGATAATCAGATGAACAAACATTTTCAAATGTGATTAGAATATACTTAATAAACATACACACTCTCAAATCAAAATGCTTTGGATTCACCTATATATTTAGAAATTAGGTTGAAGATAAGAGTGGCTGCTCTTGTCTTTTAAAGTCATTAATCTTGTATTGAGATTTTTAGAGTTCCCTACTCTTGCATTTTAGGTGCATAGTCTTAAGGTTATAGCCTTAATATATATTATACACATATGTCATAATAAATATTTAAAAAAATAATTTTTTAATATTTTTTTGTGTTTTCATCACTTTGTATGAGCCAATAAACATCACATGATCACCATTTCTTATGCTTGCTTTTAACTGTGGTTAAAACAGGCAAAACTCACTATACATATTGATCACACACAGCAAGCTAGAGTAATCAATGGAGGCCAGAAGCCTTGTGCATAAAATCCCCCTCTAGTGCCTACTCATCCAATATCTCCAGACTAGTTTCTGGCTTATGGCCTTCGTCAGTGAGGAGCCTTGGATTTGAGAGTACTGCACCTAGATCTTAGGATCTCTAATATCAGAAGCCACCTTTTATCTCCACTTTACTACAAAACTATGAGTCTTAAATTGAAAACACCTTAATATTTTCAATTCAAGCCCATCAGCTTATATAATCATATAGGTTTGAACTCAATTCAGTACTTACCATAGCCACCACTATCCTATTAGGCAGGATTGCTCTCAGATCCAAGGTTCCTCACTGATGAAGGCCATAAGCCAGAAACTAGTTTGGGGATATTGGATGAGTAGGCACTAGATGGGGATTTTATGTACAAGCCTTCTGGCATCCATTGATTACTCTAGCTTGCTGTGTGTGGTAATATGTATAGTGAGTTTTGCCTGTTTTAACACTTTGTATGAGTTATAAAAATGGGGGATATCTGAGTGATAAGAAAAAAAAACATTTAAGAATAACTACTGCATGAATTTTTCAATTTTTGAAAATTGTTAGTATCCTGGGCTATAAAATGAAATGTGCCCAAATAATTTTATTATAATCAGTATGCTGAATGATTAGATTAATTACATATTGCCTTGGCAATGGTTACATCCTAAGTTTAGACCATTTTTCTCCTATTGATATAAATAGATATGTAATGGTCCAATAATATGAGGGGTTATATTGACATAATGTCTACATGAATATCACTACAATGTCAAATCCACCAATGACTTTGAGCATTCATTCATTGGTTTTTAATGAAATGGATGGTTAAATTGTTAGAAAGGTGAGAAGAATGAAGCCTGTTCATTAAAGTTTAACAAATTGCTATCTTAATATAAGCCAAGCACTGATTGTATATATGTATGGGAGATTATGATCTGGCCCAAGTGATGAGTGCTGGTCTGTACGAAATACATACCCTGGGGATCATTTATCTTTTTTACAGTGTGGTCATATGTGTTGGATAATTGAGATGGAGTGGAGGATAAATATAAAATCCTAAGTTCAAATCCCTCTATTTACTACAGTAAACATTCAGTACACCGAATGAATAGGTTAATTACATATTGAACATTATAAATCCCTGTTGTTTAAAACAACAACAACAACAACAAAAAACTTATTTACATGAATAGTTTTACGAAATAATAATTGCGAGTTTTCCAAATCAAATAACTAAAAATCAATATTAAACAACCATATTTAAAATTCAAAATACGCATATTATTCACATATCTATTTACGTGACATGTAAACAGATAATGTTAGTTGTTTATACGTATTTGCATAAGTGATTTTCTTTTAATGTCATACTTAATTGTCATAATGATAAATATGTTATTTTCTTTAAATTTGAATATGCATGCATTTTTCCCTTCTAAATGACATCTTTATTTTGACTTTTAATAAATACGACATTTTTTCTTTGTTATTTTTGATAATGACTTTTCAGTGAGAAATTATCGCTTGTCAAATGAGAAAAAAAAGTTTTAATAAATAATTTCAGTTTTTATTTACATATAATTAATTTTTACTTACTATATATTTAAATTTCACTAAACAATAGATACTTTGTTCTTTTTTCCCACTCCCCTACTCGCCCTAAAGTATCCGCCTTTGAAAATAAAATAAGTATAACATTAGCTGATACAAAAAACGAGCACTTTATCCATAAATTTTCTATTAAGACAAGTCAATGCATGGAAAAAAATGAAATAATTTTTTTAAAATGATTCATTAAAATAGAATTAAATATCCTATGTTTTGTAAAATGGTTAAAAAAGGGTTAATAATAATAATATATGAAAATATAATTGTGAATCGGTAATCAAAGTTATAAAAGAGAATAAGAACTGCAGAAGTATAAAGTAACATCTAGATATTACAAGAAATGCTGTTTCAAAAATAAGAAGAGAAAAAGAATTATTATTAAAGATAGAGATGAAGCCATAAGATGTGTGGAAGAATTTTTATATAAGTACATAATAATAAAAAAAGAAAGTGTTTTTATTACTATATCTTCTGTATAAGCAAATATTTGAAATGAAGAAGTAAAATATGCAATTAAATATGTGAAAATGAAAACATTCCAGAAATGATGGACTTGAAGTTATTATAGATAACTTAAAAGAAGTGAAGAACTAGAAAATTACTGGCACAGCTATACCAAATGCCTAAATGATAAAAATGTATCTGATGATTGAAAGAATGAAATAGTAATAAAGATATGTAATGTTCCTGTTCTCACATACATGATATTACAGGGTATTGTGATAGTGCAGTTGTGTTTATCTTTAAATCATTCTTTTGCATTTACATTTTGTGCTAATTTAACAGTTTTATGTCCATTTGGTGAGAAATTGCAACTACAGTAAAGATTGATTAATTAGTTCAAAAAACATCTGAAGAGGTCAGTATTTCACACCCAGAAAAAACTATAAAGGAGCCAATCTCTACACATCATTGGTTGGTACTTTGTGGGTCTAAATATAAACTCTTTCTTTAATTGTTATTAGTGAGAGAAAGAAATGCATATTTTTATAGTTAATTTAAGTATTTATAAATACTATTACATATTATTTGGAATGTAATTACTTAAAAAATAAAAGTACATTTGATTACACTTTGTTTTTAGTTGAATATGTTTGTTAAAACTATACCTGTTAAAGAAATTTGATATTACGGTGAATTTTTGTAGAAGATGTCGATGGAAGTTCAACATTAATGTTGGTTATAGTTACTCATTTTCAGGAGCTTCAACTATTTATATATTTTCTCAAAGATATTTTACTGAATTTGTTACTTATTACAATTAAACAATATTAAGAAAATGGATTATAAGTTACTGTTACTGTCAAGTATTGATGGTCGAGTGGTTGGCATAGCTGCATTACAAGCAGTTGTCTCGGGCTTGCAGGTTCACTTCCCAGCTGATGCTTTGACACATGAAAAAAAAGTTACTGTTATCTTTAAAAAATATTACTAAATTACTTATCAATTACATTTCACAACATATAATTACTAATTTTGTATAACTAAGATAGTGCATGAATGCAAACATGTTGCAATTGTCATTATTTGGCCGTATTCTATTACATTTAATGTAATATTATTTTTGGATTTTTACTTGTTTTTTTTTGTGGAAATGATTAAAATGTGGGATCTTCAAATGACAGAAGAAACAAAATGCATAAGAAAACTGGAAGACAACATATTGATTCCTATTTAGTAAAACTGCACCAACTGCATAAAGATGAAAATGCATTTGTGGCCATGATGCACACTAATAACGACTTCTGCCTGCTGTCACAAAGAACTTCATGTTTATAATACACCTTTGTTATACTTTCTTTGACTAGATTTTCCATTTGTTATTTATATTAAATTTCCTTTTTTTATGTGTCAAAGCATCGGCTGGGAAGCGAACCCTGGGACCACTGATTATAAGGCAGCTATGCTAACCACTCAGCCACCAATCTTGACTAGTAAATTTTCTTTAATTACAATCATTTGCAGTTTTATGTGTTTCTTTTGTTTTTTAGGAATTATATTTAAAAATAATATTAAATACAATAGTTTGTAGTCATTCATCTTGTTTGCAAGATTTTTTTGATGCCCCTGTAAATGGATAATTAAAACAAATATGAATGGGGAACTTTCACCATAGTACTTTTACAAATGTACCAAGAATCAACAATGATTTTCTAAACATAATAGTAAAGAACTTTTGTAATAATTTAATAATTACAAACATATTTTTATATTTTAGAGCAGAATTTCATAGATGTATAATGGCTTAATATTAATTTATTCATGTTTTAGAGATAAAGTCCAATCAATAATGATTTCATTATTTTTTCTTTTTCACTTGCATTGTAATAATTATCCAATAAGAAAAGAGTAATATGAGTAATCATACAATAAGACAAAAATAATGCTAATATTCATCCAATGAGAATGAAATAACTGTCATCCTTATATAGATCACTTTATGTCAACTTATAATTGTTTTTTTTTTTAATTTAGAAAGTTCAAATATGATTTTTAAGGGGGGTTTTTATTTGTAAACTTACATATATAGTAAATTAAGTAGAATTTATTGATTCATAATATTGAATAAACATTTTAATACTAAAGTAAAATATTGAGCTCTTAATTCAAATTGCCACTAGAGGTTGTTGAGAAAATATTGGAATACAGAAGGATTAAGAAAGATGATAAAGAAGATATTACTTGTGAACAAAATCTCTACCAACATAATTGCATCTCAAATACAGTAAACATTTGATGCTAAACAGACCAAAAAGCAAACTGGATTTGAAAATGGTTTGAGACCAGTAGATGACATCTTCGTATTGAGAGAATTTATTGAAAGAACTAATGAATAGCAGATACCATTATGATTTGGATTTTTAGTTTATGAAATGGCATTTGATTCTATAAGAATTTCCAAAACATAATTAAAGCTTTGGTTTATTAATATATAAACTCAAGATATTGTAATATTCTCAAAAACTTCTATTAAAATTGTAATCTCAGTGATGAGATTACATAGTTATACTATAAAAATTAACATTGAAAAGAGTTTGGGACTTCATTATTTCATATCTCCAAACCTTTTTACAGCCATTTTGCAAAAGGAATTTTGTCTATTAAAATGGGGAGATAAGAGTATAAAAAAAATAAACAGCAATTATTTAAATTATTTAGACGTTACAGATAATCTGGCTGTATTTACAAATAATGTTTGAATGAAACTACTAAACATCACATGATTACCATTTGTTATGCTTACTGATAGTTGTTATTAAAACAGGCAAAACTCTCCATGCAGTAGTGCAACTCAGTGCAAGCCAGAGTAATCAACAGATTTCAGAAAGGTTGTGCATAAAATCCCTATCTAGTGCCTACTTATGCAATATCCACAGACTGGTATCTATCTTGTGGCTTCCATCAGTGAGAAGCCTTGGATCTGAGAGCACTGCACCTAGATCTATAGATCTGAGAGCACTGCAACTAGATCTTAATTTCACTGGTTTCTAGCTTGGGGCTTTTGTCAGTGAGGAGCCTTGGATCTGAGAGCACTGCACCTAGATCTTAGGATGAGATTTTAAGATCTAGGTGCAGTGCTCTCAGATACAAAGCCCCTCACTGAAAAAAGCCACAAGCTAGAAACTAGTTTGGGAATATTGGATGAGTTGGCACTAGATAGGAATTTTATGCACAAGCCTTCTGTATGAAGAGTTTTGCCTGTTTTAATGTTTGAATGCATCAGCAAATGTTAGATTTATCAAAGGAAATAGATTTTTTCAGAAAAAAAAGATAATAATGGTTGATAATTATAACAAAAAAGGTTAATAATTGAAAATAACAAGGTTAGACTACTAATGTAGATGAAAATATTATGAAACTTGATTGTACTCCTTTTGAAAAGAATAGCTTAGTAATTAGAGAAAATATGCCTATGTGTTTGGAAAGAAAGGTTTATAATATATGTGTTTATTGTATTAATTTGTATTAGCCCTTCATTATACTAGAGTTTATCCATTTAATGAATAATATTTCTGTAGTGTTATTTTCACTACACAACTCTCACACAAAGTAGGGACTGGTTTCTATCCACTTTTAACAAATTGTGGTGAGATGCAATCATAAACATATGATCAAAAACAAGTGAAAAAATGTATTACCCCCAGGATGTTTATTTCACGCTGAACTAGCACTCATCAATTGGCTCAGATGACATTCTGTTACATACATGATTATTATTGTTCACTATAAATAGATGGGGAAATTACTATTGTTTAAATGATGTGTCAAACTTACTGCCCTGATGTCTTTGACACTTTATGGAAATATACCATTAATTTTTATTAGTCTTTCATTAGAATATAGGTTATCCACTTAATGGGTAATATTTTTGCAGTGTTATTTTCACTACACCACTCTCATGTGAGTTAGGAACTGCTTATATCCACTTTTAATTAACACCTTATGGAGGGATGTAAACATAAACATATGACCAAAGATGTGAAATAGATATACGATCACCAAGATACACATGTTTCAAGGTGAAATAGCACTCATCAGTTGGCCCAGATTATATACTTTTATACATATCTTTATCATTGTTCACAACATATAAGTGTTTATCATGACGATCATACATTGTTTTCATATGTTCTTGGTCATATATTTATAATCATATAACTCCACAAAGTGTTAAAAATGGATAGAAACTAGTCTCTACCTTGTGCGAGAGTGATCTAGTGAAAATAAAATTACAGAAATATTATTCATTAAATGAATAATCTCTAATCTAACGAATGACTAATAAAATATTAGTAATATATTTCCATCAAGTAGTTTGTGTCGATGTTATGAGGGCAATAAGTTTGACACTTATCAATTAAACTGTACTATTTCCTCATCTTTAAATAGTGAACAATGATAAAGATATGTGTAAGAGATTGTAATCTGGACCAACTGATGAGTGCTGATTTAGCATGAAATATGCATTTTAGGGATCATATGTCTTTTTCCCATATCTTTAGTCATATGTTTATGATTACATCCCTCCACAAGGTTTTAAAAGTGGATAGAAACCAGTACTTACCTTGTCAAAGAGGGCTGTAGTGAAAATAATACTAAAGATATATTATTCATTAAATCTATTTGTGTGCTTGGTTTTCATTTGTAGATATGAAGCTTTGACACTTAACAGGAAAGCAATGCAGAGACTTCAGATAACTCATTGAAATATGAAGAGATGTATGCTAGGTGTAATAATAAAATACTGAGAACAAAATACATGAGTATACCTGGGTAAGAGAAGAGACTGGAAATATATGAGAAGAGAGACATGTAATGTGTAAGAAAAGAAACTAGTATCACGAAGAGACTGAAGTTTGCTTGGCTATATTGCTAGGAAAGATAATAGATGGTCAGCTGATGTTTTCAGTTAGTTCAAGAGATTGTAAATGACACAGAGGGAGACCATATATATAATGGATGGTTGAAATATAACAGTAGGTTTTGAATCAGGAAAGCTAGATTAAACTTGGGAAAAGACATTTATGTAGCAATGGAGTGGTAATGGTTGAAAAAGATGATGATAATATTGTTCTGTAATATAATAAACAAATATCAGTTGTTTTCATATTTTACTGTATTAGAAAAAAAAAATGAAATAATTGAATTTTTAAAATCATGTAAACTTTAATGACTTGAAAATGTATGGTAAAAATAATAGTCTTTTAATTTAATAAATATTATATTCAACGCCAATTAACACGTTACAGATGTTTTCCTGAAAGTTTGTGATGGATGCAATTTATCTTGTATTATATTGCTAGAAGAGATGATAATAGGTGCACAATTAAAATCTTAAACTGGATTCCAAGAAAATGTAAAAAAAACCAGAAAGAGACCACATGTGAGATGGATAGATAAAATAAAAAAGTGTGCAGAGGTGATGTGGAGAAGAGAAGCTAAAGATCAGAGAAGATGGATTGAACTTGGAGAGACCTTCATCCTGCAGTGGACTGATAATGGTTGATGATGATGATATGTCAAACTACTTTCATAACCATATTTAGTTGTTAAAAGTTCTTTGAAAAAAATAATGTTCATTTAATAAAAAATTTCAAATACAGTTAATTGTTAATAACATCCACAAACTTGCTTATACAAATTTTTCTAGTACTATATTTCTGTTCACTCTTTTTCAGATAATGAAGCTGTTACCAAAGGCAATATTATCATGGAAATTGAATATTAAATTCAAAGTGAAGCACTAAAAAACTAGGCAATTATGGCAAAGGCAAGGGTCAGAACTTTCATTTACTTATCTAAGACTTTTCTCACAATTTCTTCAACTTAACAATGTTAAGGAATGTTTCTAAACATCATGGATATTGAATATTCATAATATTATACATTTGTATGGACATTTAATAATTTTTCAAAATACTATAGCTTTATCCATACCAGTATAAGCATAGAATGAAGCTAGTTATCTTTAGAATAATGATCCTCATATGAATGCAATCAACTAGGCTATTTTATTTGAGCTATATGTCTATAAAATTCTATATATTATTATATATAAATATTCTCCTAATTTATTCCTTTCTTAAGAGCAAGGTTAGTGAGTCTTTTTCATAAATTATGGTTTATTGTTCTAGGGTGACTTATAGCATCATTTGCTACTGTCATATGACCAACAATTACTTTCTTCTCTCTTTCCAAATTCTTTTACCAATCTAACACCTCTTCATTGGCACATGCATGGATTGCTATTTTAGATGTATCTATTTTTTTCTCTATATGACAAAATATTATTTTAATTGCTTTTTAAGAGAATTTTCTTTTATTGATATATCTTTTTCCACATGCATATAGAATTTCATAGTTTCAATTTTTGATATTGAACAGGTCTTTTAAAGGCAAGGTTTTTTTTTATTATGTGCCAGGGCTTTGCAAAGTTCTTTTGATATTATATTGACTGCAGTTATTTTTTCACATTGTCTGCTATACCTGGACAGACTACAACATGGCAACTCTTTTGAAATTTTTAAACAAATATTTGAGTTTTTTAAATGATATTTAATAAATAACTATTCTTTATGAGTGTTTGCTCTATATACTGGACTTTTCTTTTCCCAAGTTAATAGTTTCTGAAACAACTTATTTTATTATGCCCATAGTGATAGCATAATTCTACATTTTGTAATTATGTCATGATTGAATATATATACTAAGTAATTTCCTGTATGTGTAGGCTTTTGTAAACAGTAGTTCTGATGTTATTGTGAGAGAATGTTATTTTAAGAAAATCTAAGAATACCATTTTTTGTTCTTGTAATTCTTGTATGAATTTAATTGAATGACATAAGTTATTGATGTTCATCAAAAATGTATGTAATAGTATTGCATCATGTAGTCATATAACATATATATTTTTGTGATTAATAAATGTACATAAAATTTCACCTATGATCAAACCCAGGCAACAGCCAATTGAAACTGGTAATGCAAATTAAAAACACATGATCTAGTAATACCAATAGCATTTGTTGTTCCATGCTACAGTTTTAAAACAACAACATTATTATGGAAGGAAACAACAACTTTATTATGGAATTAAAATGTGGATGGAAAGAGCTGAAGGTTGTCTACTCTTTCACACAAAACCTTTATTTTGAAAAATAATTTTATCTATATAAAATTAAAATTATTTATGAGCTGTTTCAAGATGTGGTTCCATAAGGGGAGATAAACATCACATGATGATCATTGCAGATGCTTGCACAATCTGTTTGAAAAATACATTAAAATCTTTAGATACTGAACTAGATTCAGATCTATAGCTTGGAGTGAAAACATTATTGTGTTTTTATTTTGGCATCACACCTTTATAATAACCTGAACAAATAAAAGATAGCTGCTGGAGGGATTGCATTGGATCCTGAGATCTGGGTGCAATGATTTCAGATCCAAGGCTTCTCACTGATGAAAGCCACAAGCTAAAAAATAATCCGAGGATATTGGATGAGTAGGCACAAAATAGAGTTTATACATATATGCATAAATCTTATTGTATCTATTGATTACTAAGTTGCAGTGGATGGCACTACTGTACAGAAAATATGTTATTGATTTTAAGGGCACATTTTGGGTTTTTGACTAGGAACTGTAGATTCACTTTTTTAAGATGTAGAAAGATGTAAAAAATAGGAAAAATATTTTTGCATGATAAGTCTTTATTCTACATGACTATCAGCAAGCCATTATGAAGATTAGAGTATATTTTTGAGATATAATTTTTTTTTAAAAGGTAATGAAAGATTTCTTTTAGTTAAGGAAAAATAATTAAATTTATGACAATAAATGTAATTCTTCCAGTGACTTTAAAAATATAAATACAATAGGAAAACAAAGTAAATAAACTGCAGAGATCTCTCAAACTATTTCTCATAGAAAGAAAGCAGAACCACTCCACGTATTACTTGGCGGAAAGGAGAGAGTGAATGTTTTCATCATGATTTAAATCTATACGTAAGAATGGCTGTATACCCATTCCCCATCTGATGTTGGATAATCACATTCAAATTATAATGAAAAATTAATTCACTCAAGTCTGGATTTCAACCCGTGACTGCTGAAATGTAGATCAATGATTACTGTTGCAGCCGAATTTTTCATGCACTGTTATATTTATTTTTATATAAAAGTTTGTGTGAAATATAGCTGAACAGTAAATTCTTTAATAACTATTTTAATAATAAGTTAATTATTTATGAGGATTTATTTAATTAGTATTTTTCTTATTTTGACCTGCAATTAAAACATTTTTTTTATTTTTTGAAGTGTGAATGTAAACAATTTATAATCTAGTTGAACTTTTTATTTTTATATAAAATCTTTTTTTTTTAAAAAAAAAAAATCTTTTATTTTTATTAAATTTATTGATATAATTTACTATTAATTCAAAATGAAAATATCAGGTTATCTACATTAGCCTGAAGAAAATAAAGAAGTTAGAATATAAACGCATATTTTTATTAGAAAACATCCGAGGAATTAAATAATAAAAATAAAGCAAAATAAACAAACAATATAACAGAGATAACAGCTGTGAATCAATTCATTAATATTTATGAATAAAAAGATTATATAAAATCAATAAGATAATGTTTATATATGCAGTATAAATATATAATCTGTTATTTTCTAAAAGAAAAGACACATGCTTATGTAAATTTTCATTCTACAATGCATTGACTTGGGTTCGAATACAGGCTAAGTGACCTTTATCATAATATGCCTGGGACTTTTCTTTGTAATAGATGGCCTGTTTCCAACCCATTAACAATGCAGCACTGATTACTAAGTATATACCGTTTTTTATCTAAAGGTTAAAGCACGAATAGATACTTAATCACATTCTAATTAATCAACATCTAAATGTTTCACAGTATGACAATTGGCAATTTTTTCGGGATTTATATATATATTGCCTTTAGTTTAACTATTTCTATAGGAGATGCTGTTGAATAAAACTTTTCCTTTAAAGTTGACACTTATAAAAAAAAGTTATATGTCTTTTTTTTTTTTATAAGACAAATTCCCCTCTTCAAACAGGTCTATGAATTTCTATATCTTGAACTTTTTGTTTGTTTGTGGCCTAGGGGTTAGTATAGTTGCCTTCCAAGCAGCTGGCCTAGGTTCGCTTCCCTTCCCGGTCAATGCCATTTGACATATGAAAAACAACAACTATCAACTTTTTTAGATATTGCTATCATATTTTGTATATCTTCAACAATTCTTAGTAGATGTTGAATCCATTTTTTTTAAACTTAATTTTTGGCAAATCAAATCTCATTAGTATGTCTGTATTTCTGGCATTATCTTCCGATTTAATCTATACGCCTTGTTTATTAATATTACCCCTTTTTTGTAATAAAAGTAATACTACCCCTTTAAAAATCTCCTGTAATTTGTATTTTTTTTTTTTTCAAAATTTAAAGCAATGATACTATATAAAGCAATCAATTAATTATTCACATTTAAATCAACAGTATTTTCAAGAATATCTTAGCATTTTAATTTTTAGTCTGATTTTTTACTATTCATTTCAATTATAGAAAAATATTATCAAAACGTAAAAATCTTAAAATATATTCAATAGTTTTTTTTTGAGTAATAATTTCATTTTGACTTAATTAAGCTATCAATTAGCAGTATTTCTATGTATAAAAATTGGCAATATATATATAAGATCATTATTTTACAAAACATTTGCCTATTCTGATAAATGATAATTTAAGTGTATAATTATATTATATTTTACTAGCTGTACCTACTGCTTTGTTCGCATTAGTAGAATAAAAATATATATATAACTCACTCTAGAGCTGTTTTCGCTACTTATAGATTTCCTCATGTGTCATAACATCAGCCGGGAAGCAAACCCGCTAAGCCGGGACCACTCCTTGCAAAGCAACCGTCGCTGACCTCTCAACCACCAATGCTTGACTACTTATAGATTTATGTATTATTTAAATGAAATAATAATATAAGAGTTATCAACCGCATTATCACAATAACTTTTTATGATTAGTTATACTAGTGACTAATCCACTTTTAATATTTTATTTTAAATATGTTCCTTACGTGATAAACTAATTATTATTATTAATTATTAAGCATACATTTTGATATATATATATAATACATGCCTAAACGCAAGAACTTGCTACAAAGTTGATTAATTATAAACAATAATCATTTATAAATAATAATTAGGTTTATGGAATTTGTTTCTGGCATGCTATTTAAAGTTATAATATCTTTAAATGTGCATTTGTTTTTCAAGAGTTTTATTATTATTAAATTTTATTCTCTAGATCAAAGTCATTCATTTCTGATTTAAATAATTACATATAATATTCATTTATATATGGTAATTAAGTTTTAAAACATACAGTTCTTAGGATTGTATTTGTTATATATATATGTTCTTCTATTGTATTTTTATATTGGACTATTTTCATCATCTAGGAGAAACCTCATAGATAAGTATATGAAATTACTACAGACTGTAGCCATTGGCAGGATAGCTCAATTGGTTAGAGCATTATCTTAAAATTCAAAAATCAAGAATCTAAGAATCCAGATTCAAATCCCATGCTAGTACTGTCACTGGTCAGGTCAGCAATATCTGAAGAAGAGAGGAAACATTGTGCATATATTAACCTGTTTGATGTGCTATTACTAACAGTTGAATGTATTTGGAATATTTAAAGTTAAATTTTTATAAAGACATTCAATAAATATATTATTAGATGATGGAAATAGTCCAATATAAAAATACAACTAGAACACCATCATCATAGGAAAACAATATATTCTTAAGTGTTTTTTAATATATGTCTATCTATCTCCATCTTGAATAGAATCATACATCATGTTGACATATGGGGATAGGAGATAAGACTGATTTCATTTTCAGGATCATCTGATGATGTCTCTGTATGTTGTAAATTTATGATATAGTTGGTGATCTTTATGCATTGACATAAGTGCCTACGTATTTATTTATTTTCATATTTGTCTATAGTTTGATTAATAAACTTCTTTAACAAATATTACTATTAACTTAGAGACAAAATTCTTCATACAGTAATGCCACTCAATGGAAGCCTTCATAATCAATGGATGAAAGTGTGTGCATAAAATCCCCATTTAATACCTACTCATCCAATATCCCCAAACTAGTTTCTAGCTTGTGCCTTTCATCATTGAGGAGTCTTGGACCTGAGGGCACTGCACAATCCTCTAATGGTCACCTTTTATCTTTTTAGTTAACTATAAAGCTTTCAAAATAAAAACTCAATAGTGTTTTTAATTCAAGCTCATGTGTTTTATAGTCAGATAGATCTGAATTCAATTCAGTATCTATATATTTTGGTATCTTTTGTTCTTTAATAACCATAGTCATCATAATTCTATTGGGAAAAATTGGTATTAAACCACTAAATATCACTTGATAAACATTCTTTATGCTTATGCAAGCTGTTAGCACAGAGGCAAAACTCTCCATACAGTAATTTATGTAAACATAATGAAAGGTGACCATGTAATGTCTAGTAGATTAATAAGTATTATTATTATTGACAGTGGCAGTAACTGTAATATGTATGTTAGAGTAAAAAGTTGACTGATACTCTCTCCAAGCTGCTGAAAGTGCCATCTTTGAGTCAATGGATGCACTGTGTATATCAAACATTATCTATTTATGACAAAAATTGTAAGATGTTAGCATGCATTAATATATAAAATATAATAAAAACATATTTTAAGGATTTTTAAAAATAAGTATGGGATAATTTTTAATATTGTTTAAAATATATAATTTATAAAGCACTTAATAATGGATTGTTAATTGGTTAGGCACACTGCCATTATTTTTAAGGTAAATTTATTCTATCTGATAATGTTTAAGATTGGTTAGGATTGTAATGTTATATGAATTTCTATTTTGTTTATAATTATTAGTATAACACTAGTCAGTATTTAATATATTTATAAGTTGGCAAAATAACGTCGCTCGACTTTCTTAGAAATTCTAAAAAAAAAGGTAAATTAAAGATGGAAGGCAATCCAGATTAAAAGTTTTCTAATAAAGATACGTTAAGAAAAGATGTCAAGCGTTGTTAGCCAAGAGGTCAGCGCAACCGCCTTGCAAGCAGTTGGTTGCAGACGGTTGTTGCGGGTTCGCATCCCGGCAGATGCTATGACATATGAAAAAAAAAGAAAAGATAATAGTGGTAACGCTTATTAATTGAAGATGAGCGAGATTGTGAGTATTTTTCTATTCTCATTTAATCCTTACTCTAGTTATTACCAATATTGAATTATTGGATATAGAAGGATACCAAATTTTTTTAAATTAAATGTGTCCCGTATTTAAAATCAAGTCATAAGTGGGACAACCGGATGCATTATCATTGCAGTATAAAATCCTCCTATTACTTATAAATTTGTGATAATTCTGGAGAGTTAATAAAACAATAGCTTTAATTATATGTTTATATACATGTAATTGAAAAACGGAAGTAATTATCTCAGAAACCAATGAAACGACAAAATGATATATATATATATGCGTTAGAAGAAGCCTATCTGTGTAAACATTCAAACTTGAAAAAAAAAAAAACCTGAAAAAAATGAACCTTAATAAATTGAAAATAAATTACTAGATAAGAAAAGGTATGACAAATTGAAAAATTACAAATAAATAATAAGAATTCTTTTATTAGAGGGAATAAAATGAATTGATAGATAGTATTAGATAAATGCCAATATAAAAAAGCTAAAACTATTTCTAATTATGAAAAAAAATATTTATTGAACTGTGCTTCCGTATAAACACACACACACGTAAAGAGAATGAAATTGAGGTAAAATCTGTAAATCATTAGAACAAATAAATACAATTTTAATTACATATGAAATGCCAAAAGCAGTGGACACGAAGTTGCTGAGGGAATAGACAGTATAATTTAGTGTAGAGAGTCTTTCTTCTATCCCAATAGACAGTTTCATCAACTAAATCCATGGGGTCTAATTCAATTATTTGTAATGTATAACTTGGAATTGAATTAAAAATAATTTTGTATTTTTCAAATCCATTCAGAAAATCATATATACATATATATGTTAAAACAAAAATTTAAAACGAACAAATGATGTAAATAGAGTTTACAATTTTAGAGTTTTTGCTAAGTGGTAATTCGCTATTACTCTTACAGCAGTGATGTTCAAATAAATCTGATATGCCATCATTTAAATATTAAATATAACTCAGTATCTGATACTACAGAGTGATATATCAGTTGATGAAAGATGAATTTATCTTTTTTAGCTATATTTTTAAAGATTCGACAAATATTAATCCAGGTAATGTGAAAAAAAAAATTAGAATTTCGCACATCTATCTATCTATCTATCTATCTATCTATCTATCTATCTATCTATCTATCTATCTATCTATCTATCTATCTATCTATCTATCTATCTATCTATCTATCTATCTATCTATCTATCTATCTATCTATCTATCTATATATCTATCCATTCACCCATCTATCTATCTATCTATCTATCTATCTATCTATCTATCTATCTATCTATCTATCTATCTATCTATCTATCTATCTATCTATCTATCTATCTATCTATCTATCTATCTATCTATCTATCTACTTTCTTACTTACCTACCTATCTATCTACTTATCTACCTATATATCTTTCAGTCTATCTATTTATCTACATATCTATCTGCCTCTCTATATCTATCTTTGAAAAATGATGAAAGATGAAAGTCAAACATCTATGAAGAAATGCGGCCAAACTTCCGGTTGAGATCCAAAGATAATATTATTTTTTAGCTATCAATCACTCTGCCTATATGTAAGTCATACACGTGCATATGCTGTTAAGGTTGGCTCATAAAAACAAACAAGGGAAATTTTTTTAAATTAAGAACGTAAAATCTTGACCAAGTAAAATGGAATCTTATCAGGATTGTTGGAACAGCAAATTGTGTAAAATTCAAACTAATTATTTGAATTAACATCTATATTAATCCTATTTTTCTAACATTGTTATGTAATAAAAATATCGCTCATCAAAGGATACAAAAAATGAATCTCATTTATGTTTAAATGGGCATCCACCTCAATGTTTCATAAACTTAAAGCATACAAATCATATTTCGCAGACTGGTGACGTAATAATATCAAATAAAGTTAAACTAAGTGTTTTTAAAGGTATTAATTTTTCAAGATGACTCTGCAAAAATATATATGTAATTAAGAATTAATTATTTGCAAAAAGTAATAATAATAATCCTAACAACAATAACAACAAAACAACAGTAGTTCTAAGCTGTATATTAATCCTGATCAAAAGAATCATAAAAAAATCTTAAAACAACATTCAATCAATTATTGATGCTAGAAATATTATTAAAGGAGTAATACTGATTTTCAGTCCCATTTAGTAAAGCTTTGTAGGAAAAGCATATCAATTTTCACAAGAATATTATTTGTCGAGGTCATGAATGATATTATAGATGATAGCACGAGGTCATGAATGATATTATAGATGATAGCACGAGGTCATGAATGATACTATAGATGATAGCACATGCATTTTATACTTCACCCATTCAAATTCAATCAAATATTTCATAAGTTTAAATTACTGCTTATTGTATAAGAGAATGTGCTTGTAACAATGAGAATATAATTCATAGTAGACCCCTAATATAAAAGTTTTAGTTCAAATAGTTCAAGCATACTATACCTCAAATACATATAAAAAAACTGCAATATATAATTTATATCAGGAGTTGTTAAAAACAATTAAAATTCAAAAGATTAATAATGTAGCAACATAGTAAACTCTGGTACCATCTGATAACAAATGACTACAACATTAGATCAGAAGGAACACACAGTCCTATCAAATTCAAATTCAAAATATTTACCAAAACAATTAGTGCCATAATAAGTTCTAGCTATCTTAAAAGAACTGCAACATTACTTTAAAAAGGAATATATATTTCCATCAAATTCAAAATAATCATCTGTACTTCAAATGTGAGAACATTTATAACTCAGCAATTAATTTATAAAAAACGATATATAGTACACCCATATATTTTGTTAAAATAACAAGTTAAGACAAAACCCATAATAAGGTTAATATCAATAAAAACAATTACGTTTTGTTTGATCCACTTTTCAAAAAATGCATAACTGCTTGTGATGATTCAACTTGCACACTGTCTCAAATTTAACAACTAATTGTCATAAATAATAATAAGGTTTATAAACACTTTTTTTAAATCAAAAGTTTAAAGATTTCACTCACTATAGTATGTTTACTTACATTCATGCACTTCAAAATACTTTATTTGGCTATTGTTTGAGTCATTAATTCAAAGTTCAACTATGTGAAGAGTTTAAACTTTCAAATTGATAGTATAATAATGAAATAGTAAAAGTATTCAAAAATGCAGAGTTGATATCAATTGTTAATTCCTAATATAAATTAGGAGCAATGTTCTTTTTCAGTTTGGGAATTAAAATTATTATCAAATTTTTAAAAATAATAATAGCAAGAAAAACAAAACTTTGAAGATTGTTGGCATTTCAGTGAGCTTCTACAAATGTTCATAAATTCATTGGTATCTAATACAATAATACTGATTGTCTTAAAAATTATAATAAAGATTTGCATAATATTTTATCTACTTTAACTATTTGAAATATCAAGGACATTTATTTTGTTCTGATGGAATTGCAAACAATACAAAATACAAATAGGAGAACACAATATAATACATAAATTGGAATACATTTTTAATAATAACATAATGCTTAGTTTTCACTTTCAATTCTTAATCAGAAGGTAATCAGACTTTAACATGCATTGTTTACTCATGTTATTAAGTTATTAATGTTATAGTGAGTATAGAGGGCAATCTCAAACCCAAATGTAGAGACTTTTTAAAAAATAGGAACAGGCCATCTCATTTTTATATCTAAATGCAAATACATAGACTAATCTAAAGCATTTTGAAATGAGAGCATGAAGATTTAATATAAGTTCATGCTCTCATTATAAATTGCTTTAGATTGGCCTATATAATTGCATTTAAGTATAAAGATAAGACAATCTGTTCTTATCTTTTAAAGAGTCTCTACTTTGCATTTGGGTTTGAGATTATTCTATATACCCACTATAATATTGATGAGTTAGTAACATGAATATTAAAGACTGACTAGCTTCTGATTAAAAATGAGAATATATTAAAATGATAACTGAATTAAATCAAACTCTATTTCTATCCCATGGCAAATTGAATCACAAACAAAATATTCAGGATGATAATTGATTTTAAAAGACATTCTATTACAGTTCATTTAATTGAGTATATTGTCATTGAAACATGCAGGTAGATAATCATGAGTTTTATAAAATGAGTGGAGAAAGATAAGCACTTTAAAAAATAGAACAATGTATTGATTAATGGTGGTCATTTAATTAATTTCACTAACAATAGTATTTTTATTTAATTAAAGGATATGGTAAAGAATAAGTAACTGGAAAGTGAAGGATTAAATATTAGTAAAAGGTCCAAATTTACTCAACAAAGTAAAGAATACTGAGTTGAACTAAGCAAATATAAAACTAGAATATTAGCTGAGAATAAGGAAATCCTAGCATTTATTTCTTCTTTCCTGAGTTAACATGAAGATTTTTTCCAATAGGTGAAGTGAAAACAGAAACACATTTAATGTATTATAATGTACAACCTCGATAATATGCATATAAAATGTGATAGTAGGGACCTCTACAGGTGTTTTAACCACAAGCTTACGCTATGGAAGAAAAGAGGGGAACAGTAAGCTTGTGGCTAAAACATCTGTAGAGATCCCTACTATCGCATTTTATACACATATTATCGAGGTTATAGCCTCAGTAAATATTATTTACATAATCAATGTGCGTTTAATAAATTTATAATTATAATGTACAACATAATACATAATGAAATGAACTTCTATTAATTATAGGATCGAAAAATATGTAGTTATTTAAGGAATCAGTTAATACAATTTATGATGAAATGCATATAGTATCTTGGCTAGAATTAAAGTCATAAGTCAACACAAAATGGAGCTTAAGAAATAAAATAGGTGTACATAATTTAATAATTCATGAGAGAACTCTCCTTATTGTAAAGGCACACATTAAAATATAAAATTACTTGTTGAGGCAATTATTAATGTATACAGCAGATGTAAATTTAATTTAAAGAAAGAGAGCATGATAAATAAATACATTACACTTTTTACACTTACAAATATGCAAATAATAAAATACTATATGGTGAGCATACATACATATCATGTTTAATAATATAATAAATATAAGTTTAACACAGGCAAAACTTTCTATATGTATTGCCATTCAGTGCAAGCCTATATGTATAGAGAGTTTTGCCTGTTTTAATAACTTATAAGCAAGCATAAAAAATAGTGATCATGTGATGTTTATTGTCCTAAATATAAGTTTAATAATGAAGAATAAAGTTAGTAGGTTGAACATAACAAATAGCTTAATTTGTACCATATATAAGTAATAAATATTGCATGTGGAAATAACTGAAAAAGTCAATTTATCTGTAGTGAATATACATTTTAAAGTGAGAATATTTTTTTTAAATATGGGTCCCTAAGATTGTCTCCCAGAATTTAAATTTTCAATGCTTATCTTGAGCATAAAAATTTTATTTGTTGGCAAATAAAATTATTAATTACAATGCATAATAAATCTGTAATTTGTAGCATAGTAATCCGTAATTGTGCAATTTTTGAAATTATAAAATTTTTCACAGAGGCAACATTCTCCATACATTAGCACCATTCAGTGCAAGCCAGAGTAATCAATGGATGCAGAAATATTTGTGCATAAATTTCCTATCTAGTGCCTACTCATCCAATATTCCAAGACTAGTTTCTAGATTGTGACTTTCATCAGTGAAGAGCCTCGGATTTGAGACACTAGTCTGGGGATATTGGATGAGCAGGGACTGGATAGGGAATTTATGCACAAATCGTCCTGCATCCAGTAATCACTCTGGCTTGCAGTGAGTGTTGCTACTGTATGGAAAGTTTTGAATTTATGAAAAACAGCTTGTATAAGCATAAAGAATGATGATCATGTGAAATTATAAAATTCTGTTGCAAGCTAATTCTTGAACAGAATCGACCAAAATGTCACATTATAGATAGTTGTACTTCAGGGGTTTCAAATAAATCTCTTATGGTGATTTTTAGTATTTATTTTCCAGTATTGTTTATCAGGAACTAATATATGGATTTATTAATGTCCAGCATGGTTTGGTATAGTAGGTAAAAAATCTGGGTTGGGATTGGGAGGTTCCAGGATCGTTTTTGGCAGATCTGACACTTAAACTTCTTATGAATTCCAGAGCAGTAATGCCCTGTCTGATTTACTAATAACCTGAATGGTTTGGTATAGTAGGTAGATTGTCCAAATTGGGATCAGAAAATCCCAGGATCGATTCTGGTAGATCTGGCACTCAAGCTTCTTACAAATATCAGAAGAGTAATGCCTTATGTGATTTGCTAATGTCCTCAATGGTTTGGTATAGTAGGTAGATAGGAAGTTCCCAGGATTTATTCTGGAAGCTAGCAGATTGGACGTTCAAACTTCTTATGAGTTACTAGGAGCATTTCCATGTGCCTTTTTTAAATATTTTACTAATTTGAAAAAAAAAATCAAGTGTCCTATCATATAGAGAAACATAATACAAAAAAAAAACAATGTCCATGTCTGGTAATTTCTTTGTTCTCAAACCTGATAGTCTTCTTGACAGCTCTTGTTGTCACTTGACTTTTTGTTTTGTTTTGGAAATTGAAAAGTATATTATAATTTGTTTATTTTTTAACAAAATATTTTATGAAAGTATTTGTTGTCAGAATATTTACGCTTAAATCCAGTTTTTATTTGAAAATGTTTACTTTTAAAATAAGACAAATCATGATAAATATAATGATATAAAACAGGAAGTTGTTAATAGCTGAATAAGGTAGTTCCTGTAATCATCATAGAAATTATGTTTTTGTCTTTTTTTAAATAAGTGGAATTTTAAATTTTCAATCAGTGGTCTTAACAGTAATTTGGTTTTAAATAAAAAATTAAAACAAATTTTACTTCATTTTGAAATACATTTCCTATCAGCAGTTATGAAATAATAAATCCATTGTTCTGATTGTATATTTCAGTTTACAACATTTTTCTTACAAAAAAATCAAATCAGATGTCACATGACTTAATTTAATAAGCCTGTGTATACAAATGTTATATATAGAGCTTGTCCTGGTGTCTTTAATCTAATGCTTGAATATCCTGGCACCTCACTGATGAAGCCAGTAGCAGAAACTGGTCTGGGGTTGAAGATATTCTCAAAGCTTGTTAAAAGCTTATTTTGCGATCTCTATATATAACATTTTTTCTATATTTGCAAAGTTGAAACATTATGTTTAAGAAAGATTTTAATTAATAAACATATATTTCTAAGAAATAGTTTGAAACTTGTGGAAATCAAATAAAGAATAGAGATCAAACTAGTGAAAGTAAATATTTGCAAATATAATCCTAATGGATTTTAGTGGTTGTAAAAAAATATCAGTTCCAAAATGACTTATGTTTCCAACTGGCACTAAAATAATGCAATATGGCAAACTGATGATGAATAAATTAAATATGTTAATTTGTAAGTAAAATTATGCAATATTAAATATGTATTCCTTAATTGTGGTATATGAGAAAAATAAAGCAAGCAGTGATTTATAATAAAATGTTTAAACATTACATGATACCAGATTGCATAATGAAATTGAGTAGTAAGTTCTTTCTTATTACAATTATGTGACCCAGTGTAACATTTAGTAATCAATACATGCCAAATGGTTGTGCTTGATAAATTCCTATCTAGTACTTTTCTGTTCATTATCCCCCAATTAGTATCTAGCTAATGGCTTTCATCAGTCAATATTTTGTGATTTTAGAAGTAACATATCTGAACCTTTTAGATCTAATGCACCTTTTTGCTAGCATCCATTTTTACTCCTTTGTTTTGCTATCAGTCTATAGCTCAAACTAAAACAAAATATTTCCAATCAAATTAGAATAAAGATTTATTGAGCATTACCTTTTAAAATTTAATGATTACTAAAGCTTGGACTATATGGCATTATCATGATGAAACAAAAGAATTTGCTATTGAACAGAATTGTGAAAGATGAGGTCATATGATGTCTTGTTAGGTTTATACAAATCCTGGACATAGAACAGCGATACCAATAGTTATTAAAAATGTAAATTAAGGTGCCAGAACCTAAATTCATAGCACATCTTTGATAAAAGCTAAAAACAGATGATATTGAGTAAGTAGCAATTGGATAGAAAATTATTAAGCACTACCTTCTTGACACTACTGATTAGTGAAGCTTACAATAGATAACATAATACTGGTAAGAGAAAATAATTTACTGATGAAACACATTGACAATAAGTAAATATTAACATATAATGGAAGAACAAAATAAATTATAATGCTGGCTGAAGTTAAAAATTAAATATCAATTTTTAACAACAAGTCGTCAAAACTGTAGTCTTAATTTAAGATTAGTTGTGAAGATATAATTTTCAAACTGTACTAAAATAAAAAATATTGAATAAGGAAGGAATGCATCTATTGTTAAAAATTTTATATGATTTCTTTTCCTTTTTATTATATTCATTTTTATAGTATGCTTAGAGGCAATTGTCATAATAACAATAAATTTTATGAATTAAAAAAAATTAGGGATTTAACAAAACATTTTAAGCATTTTATTGACATGTTTCTTTAATTGATAACTTATTTAAACTAAAAATGATAAGAATGACTCTTATTTAATAGCTGGCATTTTTAAAAACTTGCATTAATGTGCAACAAGAAAAAAATCTTGATTCAAGAAGATTAAACTCCAAAAAAATATAAGATTCTAGAGAATAATTACAATCTTAGCAATTATAGATAGTTTCTGAGAAACATCAAAAGTAAATATACCTTTAATTTATTTTCATGGAAATAATTTATGACATAATAAATCCATAAAAATATTTAATACATGCATATACATCACTAAATATGGAAGTTAATAAAATCCATAATGCAGCTTTTCATATACATTACAATAACTAATAAAATTCATATGCAACATCTATATATACATATATTAATAATAATCACACATCAAACGTGTATTTCACGCATGCTTTTATGCCCTTTTCAAATGTTAGAAATCTATTTTAATGTTAATAAATTATTGCAGATAGAACACCATCTAGTGTTTTATAATGGAAGTAAAATAACAACAATGAAAAAATAAACATCAGAAAAATAGAATAAAACTTTCATATAGAGATTCAATATAACTTCGAAGAATTGGCTATATAATATAGCACTATACAGAATAAACAATACATACATTATACAAGTTTATATATACTATTTTATATAATTTTCTATTCATTTTTGATGGATCTGTTAACTAAATTTATTGAAATTTTATAAATATTCATACAATTATTTAAGTTATGCTTAATGTAATATGTTTTATATATTTGTCTTTTTATTGAATCTTTAAAGTAACTTAAAGATTTAATACTTTTTATAGCATCTATTTTATGACCTTATATTAAGTAAAGAATTATAAAGCTTGTTTATCATCTTGCTTATTAATTGCATTATTATGTTTGTTGACTCTTATCTCTAACCATTTTCCTGTATGCCCATAGTAAATGATATTGACGTAATCACAGTTAATTTTATATATGATTCTTTTTTTGTACTTTGTATCATCTCTTAATTTATAATTATTATCAATTTATTGAAACTTTTACTAGTTGACCATCCAATCTTTATATGTTTTTTAATATAATTTTTATTTTTTATTAATGTATTATAAATTTTTTGAATAATATGACAAAGTAATTTCTTATTTGGACTATTGTTTCTATCATCATTATAATCTTTTTGCATAGATTTCTTAAAATGAAAAACATATTTGTAATAGTTTTTTGGATTATAGACATAATATTTATATAATTTAATAAACTGATTGTTTTATAAATCAGTTGCATTTTTATTTGTATCATATTTATCATTTCTATATTTAAAAATTGTAATAATGGCCATCATTTGTACGCATGTTTGTTCTGAAGGTATAGGAATTATTTTTTTTAATTTGTCTTAATTAACCTTTACTGTGGCAATTTTAGTTAAAAACTGTACTTTTACACTTTGCACCATCTTTCACCATTTTTGGTCATTGTTTAATTCATTTTACATTCATTTTGTTTGTAAAATGTGAACTTAACATATATTTCTATTTTAGTTTTAAAAAATCTGAAGATGGTAGTATTTTAGAAAAAAAATTGATATATCGGTTGCCTTATATGGTATTATAATATTATATTGTATTATAATAGATGGACAATTAAAATCTTAAACTAGATTCCAAGATATTGTAAAAGACCCAGAAAGAGGCCACATGTGAGATGAATGGATAAAATAGGAAAGTGTGCAGGGGAGATGTGGAGAACTCTTGAGAAGCTAGAGATTGGGGAAGATGGATTGAACTTGGAAAGACATTCATTTTCAAATGGATTGTTAATGGTTGACAATGATGATGATGATAATGATGATATTGTATTGCAAATAGCTGCATCAGCATTCTCTTGTACCAATTCCTGTCATTGCTCAGTAGAAGTTTGTAACAGTTAATGCCAGAAATCACATGATTATTATTTTGTAATATATTTTGTTCATGAAAAAATATTTTTTTCTATAATTATTTACATTTATAATTAATATTGTGTTTAAATATAAACTTTAATAAAAAAAATATTTAATTTTTAAAAGAAAAATAGTCAAGAGAAATGAATAACATTTGACCACTGTTTCTAAATCAATAACGTTCAGTGAGGGCGAATAGAAAACAATTATTTTTTATAATTATTTGCATATTTATAATTATTTTTTTACTATATTTTAGCTAATAATGTGGTTATAATTAGAATTTTATTAACAAATATTTAATTTTAGAAGAAAAAAAATAGCATAAAGAAACAATCAGTGATTCTACTTCTAAATGAAGGAAAACCAATAGTGACTACATGTTGTAACTGGTTGAATAATAATTTTTTTTTGTTTTACTGCAGCAATGTTTGAATATGTATCTTTAATTTTTTTTTATAATTTGGATTTATTTTTCATTATATCTGAGCAATTTGAATGTAAAATAATTCAATTTTTAGAAGTTAAATTAAATGAATTCTGATTATTTTGCATTAATACTTTTATGAATAAAAACTTACAAATAAAAACAACTCAACTTTACTAAATCTGTCAAGTTTAACTCATTCTGACCAATAAAAATTAGTATGGGTAATGATTAATACAATTTTTAAACATAATTTTATTATCATTGTCACATTAAATTTCTATATCTAAATATTTGATTTTAAGTCAAATTCTACTTTTGTAAATTTTTACTACTATGACTACTACTACTGCTACTGCTACTGCTACCACTACCACTAGCGCTGCCACTGCCACTGCCACCACCACTACTGTGACTGCAACTGCTATTGCTACTGCTACTGCTACTGCTACTACTACTACTACTACTACTATTATTATTACTACTACTACTACTGCTACTGCTGCTATGGCTGCTACTGCTACTACTACTACTACTACTACTACTATTATTATTATTATTATTATTATTATTATTAAATTTCAAATATTACTTTTAATAATTGTTTACATGAAACACGTACATTTACTTTATTTTATATTAAGGTTTGTTGCTCTAACTTATTATAATTTTTACCGTTGTTTTGTTTGCCTAATATCTATAATCATGATTTTACTTATGAAAATATTTGTACATTAGACTTTAAAAAAATTGTTACTTATCTTATAAAAAAGTATGGCATATAATTATATTAATAATTTGTCATTTTTGCTCATTTATGTATATTATTTATGTATATTATTGTATAGTTTTTATGGTGCAATTCTGTAAATGGCTTAATGCTGTAGTTTTGTACAGTAAATAAATTAAAATAAAAATTAAATTATTATTATTATTATTATTATTATTATTATTATTATTATTATTATTATTATTATTATTATTATTATTATTATTATAGCATTATTATTACCATAGCACTTTTATTATCAATAATTAAAATCAACATATCTAAAATAATGCATCATATCTTGACTAATTATTATTTTTTAATTATGATAATTTTTAATTCATTTATCATTGTTGATGACATTAAGCCACTAATTGCACAACCCATAAGAGAATGAATTAAAAACTATTATAATTAAAATAATAATTAGTTGGAAAATAATATATTATTCTAGATATGTTGATGATATTTGAATTATTGGTAATAAAAAAGCTATGAATAATATTTATAATCATTTTAATAATACTAATATATATATATAATATTAATTTATAATTTTACAAAAGTAGATTTGAAGATGAAATTAAATATTTAGATATAAAAATTCAAATTGATGATAATAAAATTATATTAGAACATTTTATAAAATAAGACAAATTAAGAAAAAATATTCCTATAATTCACAAGGAGCATGGGTACAGAAGATGATAATTATTAAAAATTTTAAATATAAAAATGATAACTATAATACAGATAAAAATGTAGCTGATTTCAAAAGAATCAATTTATTAAATTATATAAAGATTATGGGAATACCCTAGAGTCTATTAAATATATATATATATTTTAATTCTAACAAATCTATTTTAAATAATAGCATTTTAATGCAAAGTGATTATAATGATGAGAGTAACAATTGTTCAAATAAGAACTGGGTTCAACTTTCATAATGTCCCAAAATATATAATACATTAATAAAAAAAACAAAAAATTATATTGACAAGCATATAAATATTGGATGGTTGAATAGTAAAAGTCTGGATAAATTAATAGGCAATTATACATTAAGAATGTTTTAAAATACAATAAAAGGAATCATGTACAAACTTATCTGTGACCTTTATAATATGATTTACTATGTCATACTGGAAAATAAAGGTAAAAGCCAAAAAACATAACAATGCAATTAATAGCTGAGATAATACATCTGCTTTATACATTCAGTATTTAACATATGGATGTAAAATAGATACAACAACAAAAATTAAATCTTTATATTATGTTAAATATTCAAAAGAAAGACAACTACATGAAACATATAACCTTAAGCATAACTTAAATTAGTGCATGATTTTTTTATAAAACTTTGATAAATTTAGTTAACAACTAGTAAATTAAAAATAGAAAATTGTATAAAATAGTGTACATAAAGTTGTATAATGTATATATTATTTATTCTGTATGTTGTTACATTATATAATCAATTCTTCAAAGTTATACTAGATTTCTATATGAAGACTTTATTCTATTTTACTGATGTGTATTTTGTTATTATTGTTATTTTACTTCCATTATTAGAACACTAGATCGTGTTCTCTCTGCAATATTGGTTAAAGTCACAACAGATGCTTATTTTTAAAAAAAGGCATACTGTTATATGCCAAAAAGGCTTTTTATGTGTAAATCTTTATATATATATATCAAAACCAAAACTGTCTAACACTATACTAGCAAAAATAAAAATGCAAAACCATAAAACAATACAATACTAAATTGAATTTTAAAAATTTTACCAAAATCCTTACACAACCATGTTTCATCTACTACAAATAGACCTTCTCAAGTGAAAATCAATCTAAAGGAAAACACACACACACACACACACACACATATATATATATATATATACAATCAAACCTTCCTATAATTCACTACAAAATCCACCTTCCCTTAATATCAAAAGAAGTCTTCATAAGATTGAGAGCCTCAGAATCAAGGAGTTTTATCATCAAAGTCTCCTTTATTCTTCTTTTTAACTCATTCTTTTCATAAAAAATAACCGAAGCATTGTTAAACAATATTCTATGACCTGTATTCAATTCATGAATATATAAAGCTGAGTTAAGATCCCTATGTTTAACTCTACTTATATGAACCTTAACCCTTTCATTAAGGCTAAATTTACTCTGACCTACATAAAATTTACCACAACTACATGGAATGTTATAAACAATACCAGGAATAGACCTACTATCAATAGACTGCTTTGAACCATTAAGTAATGAATTCAAATCAGAACCTTTCCTCCATGCAACCTTCATTCCACCTAATAAATGACTATTCCTATAAACCAAATTAGAAAATTGATGCTTTAAATGGTAAAGACATATAATCATCATCCTTACCAACAAAATTCTTATCATCCAAATCATGACTATAAACATTATTATTAAATACCACTTTTTTAATAAAATCATGATTATAACCCAATTCTACATATTCAGCAGCAAATTGACTTCTTTGAATATCATATTAAAATTATTAAGCCTTCTATTCCGACAACAAAAATTCAACAAAGACATTTTTTTATGTATAAAAGGCTGATAACTATCAGGCCTAATTATATTTCTCAAATGTTTAGGTTTTATAAAACGACTACAAAACAAAACACCATTAACCTTCTCAACATTTAAATCTAAAAACTTTAATTTTACAAAATCAAAACCACCCCCCTCAATTATAAACTTAATACTAGAATCAAAACCATTCAATGCACATAAAAACTCTTCTAATTTCTCTTTCTGGATAACAAACAAACAATCATTAACATACCTAACAAATAATTTAATAGAACATGAAAACATATTAATATTACTACACTCCAAATAATCAATATAGACAGCACACATCAATGGAGAAATGACATAACCAATAACCCAACCTTCTCTAATCTTATAAAACACATCATTAGACATAAAATACATTGAATCCTCTAACAGCAAAAGCAAATCATGAAAAACCTTAATCTTATCTGCAGAAAAACATTCTAATTTTTTAAAATTGAAAGAAAACATCAATACTTTTTTGGACATTGAAAATATGTATCAATCGGTTAATAGATTAAAAAGTATTGATGTTTTCTTTCAATTTTAAAAAAAATTAGAATGTTTTTTTGCAGATAAGATCAAGGTTTTTCATGATTTGCTTTTGCTGTTAGAGGATTCAATGTATTTTATGTCTAATGATGCATTTTATAAGATTAGAGAAGGTTGGGTTATTGGTTATGTCATTTCTCCATTGATGTGTGCTGTCTACATTGATTATTTGGAGTGTAGTATTATTAATATGTTTTCATGTTCTATTAAATTATTTGTTAGGTATGTTGATGATTGTTTGTTTGTTATTCAGAAAGAGAAATTAGAAGAGTTTTTATGTGCATTGAATGGTTTTGATTCTAGTATTAAGTTTACAATTGAGGGGGGTGGTTTTGATTTTGTAAAATTAAAGTTTTTAGATTTAAATGTTGAGAAGGTTAATGATGTTTTGTTTTGTAGTCATTTTATAAAACCTAAAAATTTGAGAAATATGATTAGGCTTGATAGTTATCAGCCTTTTATACATAAAAAAATGTCTTTGTTGAATTTTTGTTGTCGGAATAGAAGGCTTAATAATTTTAATAATGATGCTGATATTCAAAGAAGTCAATTTGCTGCTGAATATGTAGAATTGGGTTATAATCATGATTTTATTAAAAAAGTGGTATTTAATAATAATGTTTATAGTCGTGATTTGGATGATAAGAATTTTGTTGGTAAGGATGATGATTATATGTCTTTACCATTTAAAGCATCAATTTATAATTTGGTTGTTGGAATAGTCATTTGTTAGGTGGAATGAAGGTTGCATGTGGGAAAGGTTCTGATTTGAATTCATTACTTAATGGTTCAAAGCAGTCTATTGATAGTAGGTCTATTCCTGGTATTGTTTATAAAATTCCATGTAGTTGTGGTAAATTTTATGTAGGTCAGAGTAAATTTAGCCTTAATGAAAGGGTTAAGGTTCATATAAGTAGGGTTAAACATAGGTATCTTAACTCAGCTTTATATATTCATGAATTGAATACAGGTCATAGAATATTGTTTAACAATGCTTCGGTTATTTTTTATGAAAAGAACGAGTTAAAAAAAAGAATAAAGGAGACTTTGATGATAAAACTCCTTGATTTTGAGGCTCTCAATCTTATGAAGACTTCTTTTGATATTAAGGGAAGGTGGATTTTGTAGTGAATTATGGGAAGGTTTGTTTGTATATATATATATATATATATATATATATATATATATATATATACAAACAAAAAGTCTATTTGTAGTAGATGAAACCATGGTTGTGTAAGAATTTTGGTAAAATTTTTAAAATTTAATCTAGTATTGTATTGTTTTATGGTTTTGCATATATATATATATATATATATATATTGAAGCAATGGATCTGAAGTCCGATCCATGCTTCACAGCCTTCTATAAACTTAGTTAGTATTATAGACCTGAATTAAGTTTATAGTCCAATATCAGCAGGGTTTTGCATTAAAGCTAAAATTAATTACGTTTATATAATTTGTATTGCATTTAAATATTTTATTAAATAAATTCCATTCTAAGATTAGATTTCTGTTAATAAAAATTACTTGTAAAATCTATTAGTCAAACATATATATACGTCAAGTGTATATATATATGAGTTAATGCAAAATTCTGCTGAAATAAAATACTTACTTTATTAAAAGAAATAAGAATGTATTTTTCTTTTTAAATCTTGTTCAAATATTTAGTATGATTTGATTTTGAGATAAGCCCGCCAACATTTTCTAAAAGAATGTATATTTTTAATTAATTAGCCCATTCAAGGCAAATTAAAGATGGCCTTCTCTTTCTTTTTTTAATTAATAAAATTCAAAGTTTAAAGAAAGAAATTTAGAGTAAAAAAGTAAAGGTTATTTTTAGAAAATGTTACCTTGAAACAAAGGAGCATGGGGGCTTATCAAGATCTAAGACCATACAAACAATAGAAGGTTGCTGACAAAGAGGGTATAAATAAAAGTGAGAACAAAAGACTTGGTTATTCAGAGTTTTCTTGCTGGCATTCAGATTTCTCTTAGGAGAACTCTTTCAGATTTTGCTTGTGGAGATTTTATTCCAAAAAGTTAGACAACTGTCATCTTCAAAATCATGGAGAAGTTTGAACATGCTCAAGCTAAAAGTCATATGAATTTGATGGATTCTACTATGCTTGGCTAGGCAAATAAATAGCTTTGCCTATTGCTGAGGTTCCTAAATACCATCAAAATGCCTTAGTATCCACTCAATAGTCATCTGAACTCTGTGCCATGTCTGTAGGACTTTTCATAAAAGCATGCTATTTATTTCCACTTTCCTTGTCCGGGCAAATACCTACCGATGGTCAGATCAAGCCACTAACACCATAGGAAACATGACCAAGGAACCAGGATGGAAATCATATCTCTCCTCCAGTGAACTATTTACTTTCTACTCTTTTTTCATACCTTTCTTAATTGAATTATATTATAAATTGTTGTATTTAATTATATTTGTAATGTAACCATTTTTTTATTAGACTAGTCTTAGATATATATTGTGTGATCATCTATCTATATATTTATCCCCTTTTTTCCTTCATTATTCTTCATTACTAATGTTTATTAAAGGTTAGTTTTTCATTTAAATCTCTTTCCAATTTTCATTATATTTGTAAAATTCAATATGAGTAAGTTTTTTTTTGTTTGCCAACTTGATCTCCTCGATAATGCTTCTTTTGTCCACCACTAGCTTATTACGTATATCAAATTTAGCTATATACGTTTTGAATAATTTTTAAACTCTCTTTTAGTGCAAAGCAATTAAAAAATGCTTTGTGAAACATTTTCATTATTGCACTTTATCGAGGAGATTCGGGTTGACAATTTTAATAAAATTGGGAAGAAAAGATTTAGACCGCAAACATATTAATCTGTTTTTATTGTCTAATTAGTTTTCATTAATTTAGGGGAATAGCAGAGGCCATTAAATCATTATTCATATTTTAAAGTTGTTAATTAAACATATTATTTAACTATAAAAATCTTGAGTTTCCTAATTTTATTATAATGCTTTATTTTACTTTTCCAATGATCCAGGCACGCAAAACACATATTTCATAGTACTGTTACACACATTTAACTATTTAGCTCCGTAGGTGTTCCCATTCATGTCTCTACCTCTGTTGCTAAACTTTGTGGCCGGTGAGAAAATAATTTATGTGTGTCTCAGATAATGTTGTTTGTTCATAATTAGCCTCGAGAATAGGCAAATAGGGCAGAGGTCATAGTATTCTTGATTTAATATCTCGCATATGGATGGCCTCGAGGTACTTTCACCTAGTATTAGAACTGGGTTAAACCAACATACATCATCTGATTGTCACAGTTAATTTTTTTCCCCGTATTTTGATGCCAACAACATGGGCTGAATTTCATTTTTTTTATTGGAAGAATAGGAATAGGGGATTTGAAGTAATAGATATATGTAGAATTTTTTTCCCTCGGGTTTGTACGCATGTATATAATGATTTTTTAAATAACACGAAATAATAGTTAGTTATACGTAGAATTTTTTTGCTTTGAGTTGTCACCATGGATGAATGTCATTTTTTTTTAAAAAAAAAAGTATTAGTACCCTGAGAAGTTTGTTTTAGTCTAATAGGTATACCGTCTAATATATTTATATAAAAATATATGTATAATTTTTCCGAGTTTTGTTTCCTAATGTGAGCCAAATGCATTTTTTTAAAAAAAATTAATTAACAAGTTAAATGTGTCATAAAGTAAAATTTTTTTTTCCGAGTTTAGTATATATATGAAATGAATATTTTATATTTAAAAAGTTAACATGTCGTTAGTTGTTTTTTTTTTTTTGTGATTTAGAAAAGAAGATTTCAGAGTTAAAGCATTTTTTCCCCCTAATAAGTAGTTTTGTCATGGCCAGTTCACCATATTTTTTTGTCGTATAAAGTAGATAGCTTTGTTGAGGCAGAAGTGTCAAATATATACCCACCTGCCCTCCCTTAAAATAGCTTTCGTACTTTATGTTACTTTAGTACTGCTTAAACATGAGAAGTTTTGAAATAATAATGTTTTTTCGAATTATATTCGGTGTGTTAATTAATATTTTGGTAAAAAGTACAATTAGATAATAGAATTTTTTCCCCCGTTTGTATAAATTTTTGTAAAGATATAATAGATAACATTTTTTTCCATTAATAGAAATTTTTTCTAAGATCAAAAAGTTAGATAAGTTCAGATTAACACATGTCAACGTACGGTGTTAGCAAATATTTTTTTTCACTTTCTCTCCGTTTCATTTCTTTAATGAATAATTTTAATCATGCAAAATTTTTTTTCATTCTTAAATATTTTGTAATTACCTTTCCTGCAAACATATATAAATATGTTTTGTTTCAATAATAGCAAACTTAATTTTCAACTTTATAAAAAGTAAATACATATGTTCATTTTAATAAAGATATATATATATATATATAAGATATATTTTTGTATAACATATATGTCAGCCACCTTTAGTTAAGATTTTTTTTTCTCAATTCGGATTATGCTATTGAATCATTTATTGAGTAACCGTTAGGTGAAGACCCCTTTGAGTAACCGTTAGGTGAAGCCCTTGTTTTTTAGTGATCGTTTATGGTGAAGACCCTTTTAGTAACCATTTAGGTGAAGACCCCTTACAGTTTTAGAGTTTAGAATTGCTGAGTAAGCTGAAATAATAGATCTATGTATGGAATCATTGTTCCATGTTATATTTGCGACCAGCGTTTACTAGCCTGAAATAATAAGAGTATGCGGTCTGCAATATGACAAATCTTTTTAATAAAGTCATGTACATAATAATAAAAGAAATATTTGTATGGGTATATCTGTTTGTATATTTATATGTAGTCATATATATGCTTATTTAATGTCGTACATATTCATATATTTGGGTGTATATGGTATGCACTTCGTTATAGCTCGGTAAAACCCGTTTTTATATAAATGTTTTTTTAAACAGTTTTTGATCTCAATGCATTTTCTGTAAAATTGCTTGTTAATTGTTAATCTATTTCGAGTTGTGACCAAAATGGTAGTTGGTTTCGATCCCAGGTTCATAATTCAGAGTGGCGGTTATCATGGGATTTTATTTTTATTTTTAATTTTTTTTTGGTGTATATTTTGTTTTGTTAATCATACTTTAGGCTGTTAAATTGATTTTTTTTGTGTCATGACCAAAATGGTAACTGGTTTCGAACCCAGGTCAGACAAATTACCGTACTTAGTTGTTATACATCTTAGATTTAATTAATATTGTCATTTAAAATAGCATTTACTTATTCATGCAGAGATTTTTTTTTGAAAGTGAAGTGAAAATCAAAATAAATTGTAATCGCATTAAACTTTATAAACCTTATCAATGTGTGCTTGGGTCATTATCCATTAATATGTATGTTTGATATGGCCATTGCCTTGTTGATTGGCACCCCCATCAAATAAATTTGTCGGCAAGTGCAATTTTTCATATCGGAATACAAATAAACAAACCATAGGAGGTAGATGATCAAAATAAAACTGTATGCATAGTGAGCCAAAATAATTTTTAAACATGACTTATGTATATTTTTGATCACATATTCCTTGATATATATATATATATACTTGCATTAATGTAAATGCATTTTTTAGTTGTTTCAGGTGTCAGAGAAAGCCAGGTCAAGCTGTAAGTGTGTTATTTTAATTATATTGTGACAAAATAGCAGTGATATTTTAATGAAATATAAAAATAAATAAAGTGGGGAGAATAATATGCAGTATAAATATTAAAGACAGACACAGCAGGATTTTTTTTTCATGTACAAACAGATACATATATGATAAAACAAAAAGTTGGCATATCAATGATTAAGAATAAGGAGCATAGTCAGCAGTTGAAACAAATTTTACAAAGATACACAGCGGTATTTTCTGGTGTACCAGGGAAAATTAGAGGGTATACTCACTGAATTAGGCTTAGAGAGGAATTGTACCAGCAAACAAAAACTTACCCTATCCCATTCCAATACAAAAAGGAAGTGGATAAACAAATAAAGCAGATGCTGGAATGGGATATTATCGAACAGGCCCCTTCACCGTACAATAATCCATTGATTGTAATCAAGAAAAAAAATGGAAATGTGCGTTTGTGTTTGGATGCGCACCGCCTAAATAATGTGACCATTCTGGAACATGATGTGTCACTGCCAATGCACGAAACATTTGTGCAGCTTGCAGGGAAGACTGTATTCTCAACCATGGACATGACAGTGAATTATTGGCAGA
This sequence comes from Epiperipatus broadwayi, assembly GCA_028023455.1. Classification (NCBI taxonomy): domain Eukaryota; kingdom Metazoa; phylum Onychophora; class Udeonychophora; order Euonychophora; family Peripatidae; genus Epiperipatus; species Epiperipatus broadwayi. The sequence goes on from JAQFVV010012827.1 coordinate 134,171, forward strand.
TGGGGTTGGACCACCACGATAGAAAGTATATGGCATTTCGTTACATTGGCCAGACTCACATGTTCAAGAGAGTTCCATTCGGTTTAATTAACAGTGGAGCAGGCCTCATGAGATGTTTGAAGAATGTTTTATCTCCTCAAATACAGGAACACATGATTTGTTATGTGGACAATATCGTGATCGCCTCAAAAGACATCGATGAGCATTTGCATCATTTGGAAATCTTATTTTGTGAATGCATACATGAAAATATAACCATCAACATGGAAAAGAGTTTTTTCACAGTGGAAGAAATTGAATTTTTGGGCCATGTTGTAAATAGTCAAGGTGTCAAACCCCATCCTGCAAAAATAGAAGCTATAAAGAATTTTCCATCTACCTCCAACCAGAAGCAGGTTCAAGCATTTCTAGGATTGCGTAATTTCTATCACCACTTCTATCCTAGATTTGCTTATGACCCCACACAGCTAATTGAATTAATAAAGAAGAGTAGTAAAACATGGGAATGGCAAGAGAGGCATGAGCAAGAAATGTCTAAAGTAAAAGATAAGTTCTTGGAAACAGTAATGTTATATCATCCGGATTTTGCCTGCACCTTTTACCTTCAAACAGATAGCAGTAGGCAAGGCTTGGGTGCTGTGTTGTTTCAAATTGGTGATAAAAATGAGCATCAAGTGTTGTACTTTATTAGTCAGACATTAAGAGGGGCAGAAAAGCATTATACAACAACTGAGCAGGAGACATTAGCAATAGTGTGGGCATGCCAGAAACTGAAACAGTTTTTGTTGGGATCAGAAGTGGTAATCATAACTGACCACAAATGTTTGGAATTTCTGAACAAGAGCTTTTTAAACAATGACAGATTGATAAGGTGGAGCCTGATTCTTCAACAGTTATGGTATAGTGTCATTTATTGCCCGAGATCACAGAATATTGTGGCTGATATTTTAAGCCACCACCCTGTGCCCATGGCTGCTCAGAATCCAGATTTAAGAAAGCAGACAATGAAGATAATGACAACCACAGCAGGAAACACAGTGGAATCTCACCTCCAGAATTTAGCATATTGGCAGGCTCAGGATGCTCAATATAAGAAAATAATTAACATTATTACATCTAAGATGGCAGCCAGTAGGCACTATAATCAATACAGAATCACAGATGGGATCCTTCAGATTAATACCAAAGGCCCTCACAATCCATGGAAAGTCATAATACCTCACAAATTGAGAAACCAAATTATTAACCACATCCATCAGTCGGTGGGACATTACGGTCCTTGGAAAGTAGAAGCAATCAAACGTCAATTTATTGGCCAGGGATGTATTCACAGATCCTACATGTGTTGAAAACCTGTGAGATTTGTGCTCAGAGCAAAGCACCAAATCAATCATATGCAGGAGAGCCACAACCAATCCTTGCATCTAAACCAAATGAGCTGCTAGCTGTAGATCATTATGGCTCATTACCGATGTTTCGACGATTTCAGTATCTGTTTGTCACGTATGATGTGTTTTCAAAGTACGTGAAAGCATACCCAGTAAGGACAGCAAACTCTAGAGGAGCAATAAAGGCACTTTGGGAAAAACAGTAGCCGGAAGTTGGAAAAACTCAGATAGTGATATCTGATCATGGCACAGCATTTACATCCAAAGAATGGAAGACATGGATGGCTAAACAAAGAATTCATCATAGGCTAGCTTCCATTAGAAATTCACATGCTAATCCTTGTGAGAGAGTCATGTGAGAGATAGGGTGACTCTTTAGGACATATATTCCAACCAACCATCGGGACTGGGTAAATAAAACTGAAACGGTGGTACAATATATTAACAACACAATGAATGAGTCGACAGGATTTACTCCAACTCACCTGCATTATGGGAAAGAATGTCCTCGGTTATTTAAAACCAAAATGCCGATGGAAGAGGAGAAGATAGATAAACTACAAGATCAAAAGATAACATATGAATGATTAAAATGGGCAGTGCTGCACCGGAAAAATAAAAAAACGAAACCACCGATATCAATTCAGGCAAGGGGAGCAAGTATGGCTGAGAGATCCTAGGCCAAGTAATACATCACAGAAATAATTCAAAAAGTTTTCCCCAATATATCAAGGGCCATACACATTGAAAAAGGAATGTGGGAGAAATGCTTTCCTTTTGGAAGATAGTAACAGCATAAAAGGAGTATACAATGCCAGAAACTTAAAACCTTGCATATCACCGGACCCCGGAAAATTTAGAAAGTAAAAAGATAAATATAGTTTGTTAGACTAAAAACAACACGGGCTCAATTTAAGATACAGGAGATTGAATTATGGATATACCATTAGTTATATAGTAAAAGAAAGAAAGACTTAGTAACAAATTAAGTATTACAGCAAATAAAGAGTAGGCTTGAACTCACCTGGTCCAAAATTTTTACCTCTGACCTGAAGCAACAGCATTTTTTTTAAACCATTTTTTTTGCTCACTAATTAACTATTGGGAAATGAAGCAATGGATCTGAAGTCCGATCCATGCTTCACAGCCTTCTATAAACTTAGATAGTATTATAGACCTGAATTAAGTTTATAGTCCAATATCAGCAGGGTTTTGCATTAAAGCTAAAATTAATTACGTTTATATAATTTGTATTGCATTTAAATATTTTGTTAAATAAATTCCATTCTAAGATTAGATTTCTGTTAATAAAAATTACTTGTAAAACCTATTAGTCAAACATATATATACGTCAAGCGTATATATATATGAGTTAATGCAAAATTCTGCTGAAATAAAATACTTATTTTATTAAAAGAAATAAGAATGTATTTTTCTTTTTAAATCTTGTTCAAATATTTAGTATGATTTGATTTTGAGATAAGCCCACCAACATTTTCTAAAAGAATGTATATTTTTAATTAATTAGCCCATTCAAGGCAAATTAAAGATGGCCTTCTCTTTCTTTTTTAATTAATAAAATTCAAAGTTTAAAGAAAGAAATTTAGAGTAAAAAAGTAAAGGTTATTTTTAGAAAATGTTACCTTGAAACAAAGGAGCATGGGGGCTTATCAAGATCTAAGATCATACAAACAATAGAAGGTAGCTGACAAAGAGGGTATAAATAAAAGTGAGAACAAAAGACTTGGTTATTCAGAGTTTTCTTGCTGGCATTCAGATTTCTCTTTGGAGAACTCTTTCAGATTTTGCTTGTGGAGATTTTATTCCAAAAAGTTAGACAACTGTCGTCTTCAAAATCATGGAGAAGTTTGAACATGCTCAAGCTAAAAGTCATATGAATTTGATGGATTCTACTATGCTTGGCTAGGCAAATAAATAGCTTTGCCTATCGCTGAGGTTCCTAAATACCATCAAAATGCCTTAGTATCCACTCAATAGTCATCTGAACTCTGTGCCATGTCTGTAGGACTTTTCATAAAAGCATGCTATTTATTTCCACTTTCCTTGTCCGGGCAAATACCTACCGATGGTCAGATCAAGCCACTAACACCATAGGAAACATGACCAAGGAACCAGGACAGTAATCATATCTCTCCTCCAGTAAACTATTTACTTTCTACCCTTTTGTTTATACCTTTCTTAATTGAATTATATTATAAATTGTTGTATTTAATTATATTTGTAATGTAACCATTTTTTTATTAGACTAGTCTTAGATATATATTGTGTGATCATCTATCTATATATTTAACCCTTTTTTCCTTCGCTATTCTTCATTACTAATGTTTATAAATATTTTGTATTCCATTGCAGTTAAGTTTAAAGGTTAGTTTTTCATGTAAATCTCTTTCCAATTTTCATTATATTTGTAAAATTCAATACGAGTAAGTTTCCTTTTGTTGGCCAACTTGATCTCCTTGATAACGCTTCTTTTGTCCATCACTAGCTTATTACATATATCATATTTAGCTATATTCGTTTTAAATAATTTTTAAACTCTGTTTTAGCGCAAAGCAATTAAAAAATGCTTTGTGAAAGATTTTTATTATTGCACTTTATCGAGGAGATTCAGGTTGACAATTTTAATAAAATTGGGAAGAAAAGATTTAGACCACAAACATATTAATATGTTTTTATTGTCTAATTAGTTTTCATTAATTTAGGGGAATAGCGGAGGCCATTAAATCATTATTCATATTTTAAAGTTGTTAATTAAACATATTATTTAACTATAAAAAGCTTGAGTTTCCTAATTTTATTATAATGCTTTATTTTACTTTTCCAATGATCCAGGCACGCAAAACACATATTTCATAGTACTGTTACACACATTTAACTATTTAGCTCCGTAGGTGTTCCCATCCATGTCTCTACCTCTGTTGCTAAGCTTTGTGGCTGGTGAGAAAATAATTTATGTGTGTCTCAGATAATGTTGTTTGTTCATAATTAGCCTCAAGAATAGGCAAATAGGGCAGAGGTCATAGTATTCTTGATTTAATATATCGCATATGGATGGCCTCAAGGTACTTTCACCTAGTATTCGAACTGGGTTAAACCAACATACATCATCTGACTATCACATTATATATATATCAAAATTTAGTTACATTTGAAAAGGGCACCAAAGCAGGTGGTGAAAAAAAAGCTTTTTATTGTATAAAATTATTATTTGATTATATAGCTGTTGCAAAGAATTATTATTATTTATTATTATATATATATATATTGTGTATGATTTTTATAATTTATTATAATACACCCATATGTATATATTGAAATGAACAATCTATTATTGATTTCAATTTTTTTTAATTATTATTCAATCAATCAAAGTGATATGCAAATTTGTTTTGAAAAGAAAAGAACTAAAATGAGTCATCCAATAATTTTATATAAAATCAGCTTTTCTTTTTTTAATCAATTATACTGGGATATTTCTACATTCAAATCTCACTGGACCTCCACTATGCTTTGTGAATAAACTGGAAGAAGACTACCAACAGCTAATCAAGCCTGCACATGAATACTCAAACTACTTTACATAACTCCAATGAAAATTCAGAATACTCATTTCAAATAGCAGAGATGGAACTCATGAAGGCATATTATAATTCCATATCAATACTTTAATATTTAACAGAAAGAAGAAATAAATGACAGCTATTTTTTGTAAGTTTTATATTTAAAAACTATTTGAAATTTGTCCTAATTGTTTTGAGATTATATTTCAACATTTTAATTTGGATATTTGTATAGAAATTTTCACTTTAGAAAAAAAAAAATATTGTAACCATTTTTTAAAATATGTGTAAGTATCTGTTACTTTATACAATTATTGCTTTAAAAGGAAAGAGCAAAAAATGATAAAATGTAAAATGCCACATTGATGCATGAATTGTCCAAATCTTAAATAATAATAATTAATGATATATAAATCAGCATTTATTTTTTATAGCGTCTGTATACAATTGTAATCACATTCATATCGGCTTTTTCAAACCAAATTGTGCAAACGCTTTTTGCGAGTGTTAAATAATAAATGAATACCCTCTGACCCATACAAGATATAGAATTTATGCAGCAATAAAAGGAATCCTCTTATTACTATGACTCAAATATTTATATATGAGCAAATCTGAAGTACTGGCACAGAAGGTGTGACTATAGAACAGTCACTTTGAATTACTATATATAACTTATGAATGAATGACGCCGATGAAATTTACTAGAATTTACTGAATGTCATTCCAACTGAAATTAATCACATATATAAATCAGCATTTATTTTTTATAGCATCTGTATACAATTGTAATCACATTCATATTGGCTTAGTAATAAGAGGATTCCTTTTATTGCTGCATAAATTCTATATCTTGTATGGGTCAGAGGGTATTCATTTATTATTTCACACTCGCAAAAAGCGTTTGCACAATTTGGTTTGAAAAAGCCGATATCAATGTGATTACAATAATTAATGATGTAATTGTATCATTGTTCATTCATTTGTAGTTAATTCTATTTGATTACTGAGAATTAATATGTAGATGAATTTATATATATCTATGCAGTTGTTTCTTTACTATTAAATGGTTTATGTATATTTACATCCACATGGAAACAATATATTCCTATCTAATTTTAATAAATTAGAAATTGGTCTCAGAATAAGTCATCTCTATGTATATTGTAGTTATATTGAATTATATTTAGGATCTAAAAGGCCACTGGCATAATTGTTATATTTTATGGAATTAGAATAGGACTAAAATATTATTCTCTACAGTTATTGTTGTATAAGGTAGCTGTTATATTTTATTAAATTAGGACTAAAACCTAAAAAGGACTATTTTGTATAATTATTGTTATACAAAGATGGCACTGGTGTTTAGCTCATATCGAATATACTTATGTGTTAATACTCAATAGTATATGAGTCAAAGAAATCTTTTAAATTTATGGGTTCACACATATTTAAAGATGTGTTTTAAGTTTATCGAATTCAGGTTTGGTATATGATAAATGTATTTTACTGTCTATAAAGGCATTAATACTAGTGTAAATGAAGGTTAAAAATAATTTAATAAGAAAACCTTTGCCATATATGTGTAATTATTATCTTTCTGTTTGCATATTAATAAGAAGGCAATGATGTATAAAGGTAAAAGCATTTTATATTTAAACTGTTGTTATATAATTCGTTAACTTCTGTAAATATAAGATTGTGTGGTTCACCCTCATTCATCAGGAGTAACTTGTATTTTCTGCAATCTAGTGTGGCATTACAAATGGGTATTGTATGTGGTGGTTACCACCATTCAACAAAATAAAATATTGTTTTAAATATATGTATATGTTGGTTTATTTCATGATGCTCAAAGACAGGTGGTGCATGTGTAACATATAAATAAAAGAGCAAATGTAAATAGCTGAAACATGTTAGTTTGAAGCTATAATAATAAAGTTAAAACTGAAAGAAAAACTATTAAAGAACCTAGAAAGATCCAAGAAACTACAATGGATACTAATATTTTGGAGAGCAATGAAAACATAATGGCAATGTTACAACTTGATCATATCATTATAATAAATGAGAATAGTGGAATTTGAATTGAGTAAAAAAAACCAATGAATGGCTTGCACAAGATAAGAATATATAATAATGTAATAGAAAAATTCTAAGTTTACCTGCCTGTGAAGCTATTGTCATAAGTGAAGTGACAAAGGACAATAAAATTAAGATGTTACTGAATTCTCAAATCTTTCTTGGGTTAGCACAAGTAATAGTTCATTTAATTTTCAAAGTGTATTGACAAAAGATTTTCATAATACTTTATCAGTGGTTACATATGCTAATTATTTAAAGAAAAAACAAAATAACATTAAATATAAAATAAATGTAAGATATATAGCTAATACAAATATTGATTTTGATGTTGCAAATAATGTAAAATATATGAAAACAACTTGTGATAGATAAAGATAATGAATATATAGAAGCCATATATGAACAAAAATATTGATGCAGAAGGTGCTGGAATAAAATCTGTATCAAGAAAACACTAAGAAGATTGCAGATAAGTCTATTTATGATAAATTGTAAACTTCTTTATAGGGAAATCATATATGATTGTAAAAATACTTGAGAAAATGTTAAACAGCATTGCTTTTTCACCATATTTATGCCACTAAGTGCAAACATAAATAATCAATAAATGCCAGATGGTTGCACTTAATAAGTGCTATCCAGTGTGGTCTTATGCAATATCCCCAGACTGGTTTCTAACTGATAGATTTTAGCAATGAAGACCTTTGGATTTTGGAGCAATGAATCTAGTTGCTTCAGAACTATGACACTTTTTCTTCTATAGCAGCACATTTATTTTTCTGTTTTCACATGATCACTATTTTCTCAGATCCAAGGCTCCTAACTGAAGAAAGCCATAGGCTAGAAACTAATCTAGGGATGTTGGATGAGTAGGCTCTAGACAGAGATTTTATGCACAAACCTGTATGCATCCATTGATAATTCTGTCTTGCACTGTGGTGCTACTGTACGGGGTTTTGTCTCTGTGAATTTCTCTGTTTTACTGTCAAACTACTATCTCAATATTAAAAAGCACATTAGTCTTATCAATCAAAGCCAACATATTTGTATACTTACATAGATATGGAGTCTATTTATTATTAAAACTTTCACTACATTGTAAAAATATGGAGAGAAAGAATTCACTGCTGAACAGTATTATTTAAGCTGGTGTTATACAATCATACAGGTTTAATTTTACATATGTAAAATAGTATTGCTTAATTTTTGGTCAGTATAATAACTTGCATAATACATAAAATCTATTTAATTTTGGCTTAATATAAATCAAACAAATACAATTTTTAGATGAAGTAATTTCATCTTGCAATGACTGTATATAGATGGCATTTTGCCTCTTTGCACCACAACTTAAAATTATTTATATATAAAAAAGTCAACTTCTGTTAAATTTCTAATATTTAAAAATAAATATAAAATTGTGCATATTTAGGCATGGGTGGATTAGCAAAATGAAATTTAATCTTTTTATTGCAGATATGATTATATTAGAGTACATTTTCAGTCAATGCACAATCCCTATGAATTTTAATTGTTACAAAACCAATAATACATTACATGATTAACAATACATTGCCTAATCCAATCTTACCCATTGTGGTCTTTTGGGAAACTCTTTATTTTTTAGCCTACACTAGATGGCATAAAAGTAGGAAGAACAAAAAGTTTAATAATAACTTGCAAATGTGTAAGTTGAGATTAGAGATTTATTATTGATCATGTGATATATTATTGATTTTGTAACAATTTTGGCAAAAGAACAAAGATAATTAAAGTTATAAAATAACTATAGCCACCATAATCTGTAGAGACTGAACAGATTTCAAGTCTATATAACAATTGAAACAAATAAGCTTGAATTGAAATAAATTTGTAAACATTTTCTATTTGGGCTGATAATTTGATGGTATAACAAAAAGCAAAAATGGCTGCTAGAAAAAAGGTGGATTAGATCCAAAAGATACAAGTGCATAGTCAAAAACATCCAATAATTCCTCATTGATGGTAGTCTGGAGATATTTATATTGAATCATACTGGTGATGCAATGTGATGCACTATAGCTTTTCCTTTCTTGGAGTATGGAATATCTCAGCCTTCCAGAGAAACCTGTTAGCCACTTTACACTTCATTTTCATTTTCCACCCTAATTTTTTCTCATATTCTTCTCTAACCTGCTCCACCCCATTTACACAACATTATCTTTGTCCACTCTATGACCTTTATATTTAAATTTCCCTTATTCTTTTCCAAACCCAGCATAAAAACCAAGGCTAATTTGTACCCTTTCTTCTTGTAAGCATTTACTTTCCATTAACAGATGCCTAATATTTTCTATGCCTTCCTTACATAACTTGCAGATTAAATCATTCACAATTCTCCATTGATGTGTAGTTGGAATCTTAAACAGTAAACTCCTTTTCTTTCTATAATAATCAATTAACTCACATCCAATATTCTGTTTACTTCTATATATATTTAAACACTTTTTACTCTCCATACTAGTTTTCTATCTCTCCAAATTCCTATTTTTATTAATGCATCTATTCTTCTATCCCATTCCTTGCCATTATAACAGTCAACAAATCTTCTAACATAATCATCCCACCTTTTGCATAGATATGCTGACTTAAAGTCTTTATCCAAATCTTTGGCATACAGTCTATCTTTCTGACCCATCTTGTTGCCTGTTGTTTACTCATAACCCAGTTTAATACCATTTTGGCTATTCTCTTATTATCTGTAAATTGCATAAGCATTTTCACTTTTCTTTTTGCATCTCTCATATAAAAACTTGATTATCCCATTTCTCCCTGAATTGTCTTCTTTGCTGACCATACATCTGCATCTAACCTATGTCTTTCTACTTCTCTTTGTACTTTTCTAAGTAATCTAGCACTCATTTATTAACACATAATGCATCGTTGCCATAAGTTAACCCTGCTACTGCGACTCCTTTCCAAACAATTCTAGCTACATCGTATTTATTATTTAAAAATACTGTTAATTTCTTTATCAATCTCTTTTCTTTGCTGGATAATGTCTTATTAAGTACTGCCACCTGGCTTATTGATTACTAATGTTTACAATACATGGCAGAAGAATAAAGAGATTAAAGAATTTGTTAGTGAGGTTTAAGTTAATCCGATTGCATCACATGTTTATCAAGGTTATGTCATTAAATGATTAAATTTTAAATCATTATATAATTTGTTTATATCTAATACTGACAAAAGACCACTCGAATTATTATACCCGTATATGCAAGCACACACATATTTGCAGTAAACAGTTGGTTTCAACAAAAGTTTTTGTTCTATTTTTTTCTTAATATTATGTAACATATTGTAAAATAGAAGTGAAAAACGTTCATATGAATTGAGTATTTTAACAATAAATTTTCGCTCGCCGTTACTTCTCTTTAAATCTCACCATTTAATAATCTGTTAAGAGTTTGGCGCCATTAGCCCTCCTCCATGTGTTCCACAGACTTCAGAATTAGTTATTTTTTTAATGCTTTACTTTTTTTAAAAAAATAAAAATAAAATATTCACTTACAATTTCGCTCTCTCAATCTGTTTTATTCCTTTTAGTTGAAATTGAAAAAAAGAACCTAATTAATTTTCACACTTTTGACGGATTGAAAGATTATATATATCCTTAGTTTAATTTGGTGAAATTAAAAAAAAAAAAACAACGTTAGTTTAATAAATTTTGTAAGTAAAGTTTTTATAACATACATCAATCACATTTTGCTAGCAGAAATTTTAGAAATAATTTACAACTAATTATAGCTAATTAATTAATTAGGCCAATAAAATAATTTTTGAAAGCATTGTTTTTTGTTTTTTTTTGTAAATAAACCATTGCGAATTAGTTCAGTTTTAAATAGAGAAACTATATAACATTACAATACTTGTCAAAAGACAAACAACAAAATGTTATTAAAAGACTTCCACAACCATGGTTTCGTGTATTAATAAATAGATCTTTTTTATGTGGAATTCAACAAGATAATGCAACATATATATCAAAACAAACCTCAAAAAACAACTTCCTTTAACGTCAAAGAATGTTTTCATGAGTAGTATGCAGTATTTAATTTTATAGTTCTGTTTTGTATACATAAGTTTTCATTGGTTAATCTCTAAAAGGATTTCACGGTTTATGGTTAGTTCATTCATTTATCACACTTATGAAGTGTGGTTCCGTTACAGATAGGATGTTTTTTGAAATTTCTTTAGATTACAAATTAGTCTTAAGTAATATTTACTGAGGCTATAATCTCGATAATATGCGTGTAAAATGCGATAATAGGGACCTCTACAGGTGTTTTAACCACAAGCGTAAAATGCGATAGTAGGGACCTCTACAGTGTTACGCTTGTGGTTAAAACACCTGTTGTTACGCTTGTGGTTAAAACACCTGTAGAGGTCCCTACTATCGCATTTTACACCCACATGTGCGTTTAATAAATGTATAATTACAAATTAGTCTTAAGTTTTGTTTTTATCAAGGCAAATAATGTTGGTTGATTAGGTTTGTATATATTTATAGATTTAAGAAAAAAAAGACCAGGGTTAATCTGAGTTGATCAGATGAGTGTCAAATATTGCTGACTATAAATATGAAATTTAAACTCAATTCTTCATTTATAAATGACTTTCACTTTTGGCATTTTGATGCATTCTACTTCTATGAATTCCAAACCTTTACCTTTAATGAACAACTGTAATAAAAAACAAACTTTTTAAATAAAATCAATTTATTTACTGACATTAAATAGTTAGTGTTATAGTTAGATATCTTATATTTCCCTAATAGGTGAAAGGAATAGAATATATTGCATAAATTGGGATGAACATTCCAGTAACATATTAATATTTTCATTTCAATCATCAAACTGTTTTACATAATCCTGTGGTATTATAATTTTTCAACTTACATTTTGTCTTATTGAGGCTATTTATAGAAATCTGTTGTCAGTTTCATTTTATAACAAAATTCGAACTAAAATATATATCGATATATTTTTTTCAACTAAAATCACCAGATGTCAGTCAAGTAGAAAAGAAAGTAGGATGAGTGTGTTTTAATGTCAAGAGTTTGCATTGAAAAGTAGTTATTGCATTTACATGACATTTACTTAGTTAAAATTTTGGAAGTAAAACTTATAACTTTATAATGTAGCTAAACTAAATAAAATATTTGTTTTTGTATAACTGTAAAATCATGTTTACATTCAGAATTTATTTTAACATGTTTGGTTTTTAGAATAATATATGTCGTAAAGAACCTCTATATATTACATATTGGAGTGCAGATGTGAAAAAGCCCGTACTGTAGAAAAAAAATTCATATATTAAAGTGGTTTAATATAATATAGGTAGTCATTATTGGCAATAATTTTCTTTCTTTCTTTCTGTATGCATAACATTTAATATTTATTTATATATATATTATAGTTGTTATATTTTATCTTTAATTAGTAATTATAAGTGGAATTTTAATTTTTTTTAAAAAGTAATTTCAATGCTTCATGTATTTTTTACAAAAATTTTTTCTACTAATAGAAAAATAGTGCAAGTAAATTTTACTTTGTTAATATACATTTTGTTATTCTTTTAATTAAAATGAAATCAGTTGTTCTTATTATGCATTTTGGTAAACATATATTGATGTATAATAATATTATAATTTGATGTCTGTATTTCTTCAAAGCAGTGTACATAATTATATAATTGAATATTTATAATACAGTAATCAGATATATTTTAAAAATTTTATCCACTTAATGAGCACTTTCGACTATCATCATAATCTTTGTCAACTAACACTTTGAAAGGCTAACTTTCCTACAATTCTAATAACTTTAACAATTTTAACAACCTGCTGTTGTTAAAAAGAGTTCAGAAATCGATTCATTATTGTAAAGTTGATAATAATGTTTCAGCATCCATTTTTCATGACCATAATATATTATTCATGTATTTATGGTTTTAACTTCAATTACAATAATGTTAAAATATTGCAATTTGAAAAAAATAACAACAAAAGAAAAATAAACCAAGCTATGCTAATATACAAATATAAACATGACTTAATTAACAGGTGGGCAGCAAACATTAAGATCACAGAATTGTGAGAAGGTTAGCCCTTTAAAGTGTTAGTTGACAAGGACTACAGGAATAGTCGAAAGCACTCCTAAGTGGGTAAAAATTTTAAAATATATCTGATTACTGTTGTAACAGTCAAATATATACATTTGCATAATAAAACCTAGATTTTTAGTAAATCATCCCATGGCTAACCAGAATATGGTGGTGGAAACCACAGGTCTGATATAGCCCTAGTTCCTCTACTATTACTCAAAGATTTACCACCTTATGGATGACACACATGAGTTTACAGCAGTATTCTTCTTCTACCTGCTGTCAATAGAACATTAGTAAAGCAGAGACTAAGGAGAAAGTTGACATTTTATCTAGTATAGCTATATAGATGTGTGGCTAAGATATGATTATTAAACAATGAAATGATTTTTAATAACTAATAATAAATAATTACTAAATGATGGAATTATTATGAGCTGATGAGGAAGACTGAGACATGGAACAAAGCTAAATTTAAAATTAATTTAATAAAGTTAAAACAATAATTACAAATGTCTATAAGTATTGTCTCACTCGCAGCTGATTAAGGGGTATAATTTACATTTTGTTTTGGGTTCACATGCAGGTGATGGTTGAATAAATACAATTATTTATAGCAGAGTTATCCTTAGTTTGGTTTACATATATATGTGGTGGGTAGAATCACTCGCAGGTGATATCAAATTGCTAGTTACAAATTATTTGGTTTCTTACATATATGTATATCACTCATAGGTGATGTTTTAAGATACAAGTAATTCTGGTTTATATATAGCATTTTAATCATTTGCAGGTGATTGTAGTTTTTAGGTTACAAATATTTAACTTACTTAGCTATATATATAAGTCTATCACTCACAGGTGATAAAGAAATGATAGGTTGGAAGATACATTTTTATGAGCCTTAATGTTTCATTATAAGTTAGTGAATTTGTTCATGATTATCTATGCCTAGTTTATGCTATATAATAGGATTTAGGTTTGCTTTAGAGTTAGTAGAAGTGAATATAAACATTTATAAAGAACATATTTTACTAAGCATGAATATTCAATGTATTCTCTATATAGCTAATATGCCTATCAAATTGGATTCGAATTCAGATCAAAGTGAAAAATAACAATTATAATGGCGGGATGAACTGATTATTGGCAGCCAGACTTCAGATACTAAGGTGTATAGAAAACATACAATTCTGAGTCTCTGCATCTCGTATATGTGCCTTATTCACAGGATTTTTATCAAGTAACAGTTCCCTTTTAACGAACTCATTGCTGTGGAAATAAGAGACATTTAGTCTGGATGATCAAGCAACTAATTTAATTGGGGAGTCTCATGCTCTGTTCCTGAGGATGCAGAATGGGGAGGTGTGAACCTGTCCACCATCTGGGGAAGGTAGTTGTCTGAACTAAGAGTAATGGTGTAGCCCTAACACATATGATCATTAAAGAATACAGCAACAAATAAATATGCCGTAGCGTTTCTTAAGGACACATATGCGCCATTGACAACATTATTATACAATAAAATTAAGATGCTAAACAATAGTTTCCTTCATGAAACTACCATGTATCAGTTCATATGATAGTATTTATAATTATACTATTAAGGAAAGCTTATGAATCCAAGTTATAAAATTATCTATATAGGCATTTACATTTGTAGGTAGGATTACAGCATATTAAGGGAAATTACAATATAGAATTATAGATTTATGCTGCATTTCATCACTTCAACTGAATATTGGTTAAATATTATATTTAAAGCAAATCTATCTTAGAGTAACTGTAAGCTTGTAATTATATCCTAATTAAGATATTTTATCCGTTTCAAAACAGAGTTTTGGTTTGTGCGTCAATATACACGAAATTACATATATGTGCAGAATTACATATACATGTGTGAGAATACGTATTTACTTCTCACTAATGATTTAATTATGACCAAAACTCGGTTTTGAATAAATATAGCATAAACAAATACATAATTGAAAAATAATAAGGTTTGGCATAGATTTAACTAAAAGAAATGTAGATTCAAAATAAGATAAGATTTCACGTATATGAAATCTGAAATTTGGCTTTGTTTTAAAATGAAACTTATATGACATTAGCTAAAATTTGATTGATTTAGTTTAGGACAATTTTAAATAGTTTAAGAGAAATGACTAAGGCAAATATTATTATTAGCTTAAAATATATTAAATAACTTAGAAATTTAATTATTATTTTAAAATGGATCATTTTGAATTATATGTGACAAAAGTTATATTAAAACATTTAAAATATAGATTTTAGCAAATTAAAATTAAATAATTTTTAATAACTCAAAATAGGATGGATACGTAAAACTAAATCAATCATAAATAAATTCAGCAAGTATACCAATAAATAAAGAAATTATATCAACAAATTAAATGTGTTGTTAATACAAATAATAACTCAGATAATAAATCATAAACCAGTTAAATTAGTGAATCAGGTATTAAAATAATAGATGAGTTAACGAATCATTTGATAAACCAGAAAATCAATCAATCGATAATTAAATAAACAATCAGGGAATACTTAAATCAGATATCAAATCAATAAGTAAATCAGATACTAATAACAAATCAGGCAAGATTTTAGGATTGAAATAAAATAAAAATTACACTTAAGAAATAAGTTTAGTTTACATTATTATTATTATGGCCATAGAATTTAGATTGAGCTAGCATTTTAGAATTAGTTGACTTTAGTTGAAAGGCTTTATAATTGAAGAAGTTTATTACCATTTTCTTCTTTTCTGCTGTCAGGCTATTTCATCATCAAGGAACTTTTTTAGGCAGGGGTGGCTGTTACTACATTATTTCTCGCATCAGGTAGCTTCTTATCAAGGTTGAGAAGGCAAGGAATTTAGCCCTATATCTTGACATCATCACCATCACTCTTTTGCACGTACTTTGTAAAAATATAATGATAGACTGTTTCAAAGATGACTGCAGCAGTTTATATATTAGCTCACCCACCTCTCTTTTATTATATTATTTTTAGATTCACTTTTCCAGCTTTCTCGCTGTTGCTAAAAAAAATTGTGGAAGCCCGCTATGACTGTTTTTCTTTTAGGTCAATTTAACCTCAGTCACTCGCAGTAATTTATTCATATTTTTAAATTTAAATCTAATTTTAATCTTAAATTGAAATTGGGTCATTTTATAGTGAGAAGGATTAACTCGTCTGGCATCATCCTTTCTAGAAAAACAAATCTAAAATATGGAAAAACATTTTGTTATATATGTAACTCAACCATTTAATTTAGCGATATATGCAGAATTATATAATAATTTCGAATATTACTTTTAGAATAAATATTTTAAGTAAAGAAATTCTAATGTTTTAATCCTGTTAACATTATTCATTCCTGCATATATGTAATCTTATGTTACACATACAACATATTTTCCATTTATTTATACCAGAAATATATATGTGCATATTTATGGAGATTTACCTATATAGATGCAATTTTCATACTATATTTTAATATATATGCACACATACATGATTAACATATTTAGGTTTTAATTTAGCCTGTTTTTAATACAATTTTAATATGATATATGAGAATTTGGTGATAGTTATACAGATAGAAATACTACTGTAGTATATAGTAGGTGAAACAGTAGGATTGTCAAAGCTAACTGTTTCTCTGTATTTATAAATATTCAATTATATAATTACACACACACACACATATATATATATATATATATAGTATGAACCTAAAGAATGAGATGAGATTCTTTTGTGTTGACTTTCAATCATTCTTTATGCATTATTTTTAGTATTATTTTCCATATTTGTGATTAATTAATAGAAAAATAGAGAAGTAAATATATTGATTTATTAATTTCAAAAAAATCTATTAATGCCAACATTTCATATAAATTGATTTTATTACAAACATATACTGAAACATCTCTTATGTTACTGATTGATAGTTTTCAGTTTTCTCCACATGAAAGCGCTTGTGATGGGTTTTGAATATATTCATGATTTTGTTATATTTTGAAAGTTTTTCCATAGTTGTTTACATATTTAGAAATATTTTTCTAAAAATATTTGTTCAATGTTTATTTTTTAGAAGAACAATGTAATTTGATTAAGATTTTATTGAAAAATATTTTGTTTTAAAAAAAAACAACAAATCATGAGAAATCACTAATTTATGGATTCAATTTGTAATTAGCTGCAATGTATTGCTTTCATCTTTACTAGGACTAATTATTTTTTATTATTTTTCTAAAATTTTAAATATAAGTTTAGGTTTTAAATAGAATTTTGTTGCTTTAAGTAATCTGAAAAAAAATTCTTTCAGACTTTTTTTTTAAGACTAAATTTTAAAAAAAATATTTTTTTAAAATTTAATATTTTTAACAAAGACTGCTAAAATCTGTCCAATAAGAAATTTTCATTGTTCTTACTTATATTATTGCAGATTCATTGTGATATGGATTTTCTACATTTGAAGAATTTAAAAAATATTTTTTAAAATAATTTGTATTTAAAAACATATATTTTAGTGAATATTTGAAAAGCTCTAAAAATATAATGAAGAACAAATGTAAAATTGATTAAATAAAAAGTTGGATATTTGATCAAATCTGACATGACATCAGGAGATTTTAAAACAGGAAAAACTCTCCATACAGTATTGCCACTCAGTGTAAACCAGAGTAATCAACAGATTGCAAAAGGCTTGTGCATAAAATCCCCATCTAGTGCCTACTCATTCAATATTTTTGGCTTATGGCCTTTGTCAGTGAGAAGCCTTGGATCTGAAAGCACTGCACCTATATCTTAGGATCTAATGCAACCCTCCAACAGCCACCTCTTATCTCTACTTAACTATAAAACTATGAGTCTTAAATTGAAAACACAATATTTTCAATCCAAGCTCAGCTTACATAGTCATAGAGGTCTGAACTCAGTTTGGTACCTATACATATTGGTATCTGGTTTTTTAATAACCATAGCCACCACTACCCTATTAGTCAGGAATGGTTTTAAGCCAATAGATATCACATGATCACCATTTCTTATGACTGCTTATAAGTGCTATTAAAACAAAAATGGTGATCATGTGATGATCAGGAAATTTTTAAATAAAATTATGCAATAAAAAAGTTAAACAATTTAATTTTCTCTCAATAAATGAAATAGACCCAATGCATATGAATAAGGATAAAATCAGAATTTCAAATAGCATGAACATATAAATATATTTATATAGTTATTAGTTATAATAAGTTTTATAATATTTAAAGTCAAGTATATTGTATATTCACAACTTTAGATGTAATTAAAGGGGATTTGGACACAGTCTTTCAAGCTCCCTTCAACTCCATATTATATAACTTATACATATGATGACATACATATGAAAATGATAAATGATCTCCAATATATATATCATGTTGAACCAGCACTCATCAGTTGCTCCAGATCATCATCTACCACATATATAATCAGTGCTCAGTTTATATTAAGAAAACAAATTTTCAAACTTCAATTGACAGACTTTAATCTTCATTACCCTCCACCTCTTCAGACATCTATATTATTGAAAATTTGATGATGAAATGTTCAAAGCCCTTAATTATGCCAATAGGATTGTCATACTTATGTTGACTTCATCAAGACCTTGAGAATTTCATCATCAGATTTTCAATGATATAAATGCTTGAAGAGTTAGAGGGTGGTGAAGATTTAAGTCTTTCCATTAAAGTTTGAAGATTTGCTACCTTAATATAAACTGATCACTAATTGTATATGTGTATGAGAGATAATGATCTGTACTAACTAATGAGTGCTGGTTCACTATGAAATATATATATATATATATTGAAACAGTAATGTCTGCTTTGCAGATCTTCGTTTCACATTTATCACCTATTTCCTACCCTCATACCTTAGTTTGAACCCCAATCTATCATAGTGTGTCTGCAATACACTTATATACTGAAAATCCCGCCTAATTTTAAACCACGAGTACAATGCTCATATTATATATAAGTATAACTCATGCCCAAATAAATAAAATATTATGGATTATGTATATGTTCACATAATTAATTTCACTGCAGCTATATAAAATTTAAAAAAAATCTGGTTTAAAAAGAAAAAAAATTAACAGCACTGCAAAAAAATAGTCAGTCTTATTGGTGAGAAATTACAAAAATAAAAAAAATTAATATTTGAACATAAAGTGCAAGAAAAATATTTTTTCAAGTGTATAGTGTGTTAAACTAACTTTTTATTTAATTTTAATATCTGCTTTGTGGTTAGTTTTTTTTTTTTCATGTTTTACTTTAATTCAAGAAATAGTGATTCAGGAAATATCTTTTTGCAACTATATGAAAAAGAAAATTGCATTCATCTGAAGAAAAATTATATATTTTTTCCTTTTAAAATTATAACTATCAAAATGTATTTAAATAGTATATTTATTCAGTTAGTATTTTTTATATAATATGGTAAGTAAAATGCTAACACTTTTTTTCAGTTTAAACTTTATTTATTAATCAATTTCTTTAAATTAAGTTTTGAAATTTAAGTAACATATTTTTTTTTCTCTATAAGAATAATTATAATTGCTTAGTGTTTTACTTAAGATCTTACTTTCTGAAGCATTTTGAGGAACTAATTGTATAGCCAACTGTGGTAAAAGTGTATACAAATATCCACAAATTTTTCCCTATGTAATGTAACTATGACTATTTTTCAACATTTTATAATGATATCTGGAGTTCAGATTATTTCTGAAATATACATTTTATAATATTATTGAAATGTTTGTTTATCCTATAAAGACGTAATTAGCTTACTTATAGATCTATATTTGCTAAAAGATTGATTCATATTAATTCTATAATTAGGATTAATATATTATTTCCTAATGACTACCAATGTCCTTGTGTTGAATGTGATCATTAAGACATTCCAATAGTTTTTTTATTGAAATTTTTTTATACTTCTACGCAATAATTTGTTATCTTATATTTATTTTGTAATTTGTTATAATTGAAATAATTTAAAAATAAACTAAGAATGTGTGATAAAATTCTTTTTTAAAGAAAATGGAGTAATACTTAGGACACTACTGGATTATGACTAAATGATATCATGTCCTCACCATTGGCAAAAGTTTGCTATATTTTTAATATATTTTAATTTAGAATTTCAATATTTAGAGAAGTTGTACTTAATTATACACTAACATCCATTACAGTATTATCATTTGATTATTTTCTTACTATTAATTGATCCAAAAATACATACATTTTGTGTAGATTAAAAATTCCTAATTGCCGCTGAACCTACATATCTATGGTTAAACATCACATGACTTCTAATAAAATTAATCATACTTACATATATATATATATAAGGGATTTGAACTTAGACTTTCAAGACCCTTCCCTATCCACACTATCTCATACTACTGATACACATGACCACACACATGCAGAAAGATAAATAATCATCAATATACATATTTCGTGCTAAACCAGCACTCATCAGTTGGTCCAGACTACTATCTCTCATACATATATATATATAATCATTGCTGAGTTTATATTAAGATAGCAAATCCTTACACTTTAATGGACAGACTTCAACCTGCTCCAACGTCCAACTCTAAAGCCATCCTTACCATTGAAAATCTGATAATAGAATTTCCAAATCCAATGCTGAAGCCAATGTTGTTGTCATGCCCAGGTTGACCTCAAGTCACTCTGACCCCTCACATTTCAACCCACTCCAACCTCCATTTCTTCAACTATCCATACCATTGAAAATATGATGATAGAATTCCCAAATCCCTAGTTGATGCAAATATCGTTGTCATGCCCATGTTGACCTCAAGCACTCTTCAGCCATTCTTACCATTGAAAATCTCGTGATAGAATTCCCAAATCCCATACTGATGCCATGCTGATGCCAACAGCATGGCATCAACATGGGATTTGGGAAATGCATCAACATGGTATCAGCATAGGATTTGGGAATTCTATCATCGGATTTTCAATGTTATGGGTGACTGTAGAGTTGGAGGTTGGAGTGGGTTGATTAAAGTGTAAAGATTTGCTATCTTAATATAAACTGAGCACTGATTATATATATGTGTGTGTGGGAGATGATAGTCTGGACCAACTGATGACTGCTGGTTTAGCACAAAATACGTATAATGGTGATTATTTATCTTTTCTACATGTGTGTGGGCATGTGTACCAGTAGTATAAGATAGTGTGGATAGTTAAGGGGCTTAAAAGTCTGAGTTCAAATCCCCTATATTTACAATTAGGCTCCAGGTATAAGAGTGCCTGATATTTCAAGTTTTTTTTATACTTACATATATATATTTCTGTTGAATCATATAGTTGTAGAACATATGATGTTTTTATAAAACTAAGTTTACTATATTACAAAACGCCTTAAGTTATTCTACTTTATTTTCAAAATATTTAGAATCTAAAATCTGAGTTGGAATTTCATCAAGACGAGATTCACAGAACGCCCACTTTATCTTCTTAATCCTTCGTTAAATTGGCCGGTAAAAATTGCACACACACGCGACAGCAAAAAAAGAACAATATTGCCATACTTAAAAGTAATTCCGAGACGTCTTTAATTGCTTTCATTATATTTTTCTAGAAATCGAAGGGTTAATGATTATATCTTTCTAAGAATTCTCAATTATATACCTAATTACATTTCCGACAAGTGTATTGTACTTCTTAATTAAAAAAATATTTTATAAAAAATAATTAAATTTTGATTGAAAAATAATCT
This sequence comes from Epiperipatus broadwayi, assembly GCA_028023455.1. Classification (NCBI taxonomy): domain Eukaryota; kingdom Metazoa; phylum Onychophora; class Udeonychophora; order Euonychophora; family Peripatidae; genus Epiperipatus; species Epiperipatus broadwayi. The sequence goes on from JAQFVV010012827.1 coordinate 156,210, forward strand.
AATTACCAACCTTTATCGCAATCATTAATTTAAATTTTAATAGCAAGCTAACAAAATAAAAATAAAAATTGAGTAATAAATAAGGAAGTGTATTCAATTTTGAAAGAAAAAATAATTTACTCTTTTTTTTTCTATTATTTTATTTTATTTGTTTCTTATTTATATTTATTTATTGACGTTCTGAGCTATTCATCAATCGTCGGCAGAAGCAACCATTCGCCAACGAGTATGGCCCATTCTAATTCCAAGAATAAAATAACAAAATTGTAAAAAGACGAATATATATATAATAACCCAAAACTACAGATGAGTTTTGCGATGACCACATAAACCAATTCGTGAAACACAAACCCATGTACGTATTTGTGGTTCACAGATGCGTTTAAATCGTCATCACAAAACTCATACGTAATGTAGTAATATTTTATTACTTATATATATTGTTTTATCTTTTTTTTACTCGTACATCCTCAGAGCTGTATATAATTTTATGAAATAATAAAGTATCATATTACGGAGCAGCAGATCCTCGGTCAATGCCAATTGAGTACTTCCGGCGCATGGACTTCTTATGTATCTCCAAGGAATAAAGTCAGTCAAATATTTATTTGTATTACGACTATGTATAAAATACACTGGTCTATTTATTGTGTTCATTTTGACATTTTCCGATCCTGGTTTTTGACTTCTGCCACAGCAAACTTTTCTTTCTGAAATAGTATAACACAGTAATGAATAATATTCCTGTAGTTTTAATATATGAATTTTTTCGAGATAGCGTGAATAATTGAAGGCCGTGTGAAAGTCTGAGTTCAAACACCCTACATATTATGTAGTGTAATTTTCACTACGCCACCATTACACAAAGTAGGTATTGGTTTCTATCCACTTTTCACACCTTGTGGAAGGGTGTAGTCATAAGCATATGACCAAAGACGTGAAAAAAATCTATGATCCCATAAGAAGCACATTTTGTGCTGAACTAGTACTCATCAGTTTGGCCTAGACCACAATCTTTTACACATATCTTTACCATTGTTCAGTATATATATATAGCAAATAACTACAGTTTAATTGATAAGTGTCAAATGTGCAAAAGATTGCAGACTGGGCCAACTGTTGAGTGCTATTTTGGCACAAAATGTATATCTTGGGAATCATAGATCTTTTTCACATATCTTTTGTCATATGTTTATAATTACATCCTTCCACAAGGGATTAAAAGTGGATAGGAACCAGTCCCTACTTTGCGTGAGAGTGATGTAATGAAAATTACACTATATAAACATTATTCGTTATTGGATAATATCTAGTCTAATGAATGACTAATAAAAATTTATTAATGTACTTTAATACAGTGTCTAATTGTACAGTTTTCTAATGTTTTCTTTCAGCTACCTTATCTTTTAATGCAACCAATCAACATTGCCCTCTTTAGAATGCCCTTGACATCCTTTTTTTGTGTTTCTATAACAATATCTAAAAGATTAAATTGTTTACAATTTAATAACAATTTTATTAATCAGAGATCATCAAAAACTAAAGTCAATTTTCAAAGTGGTTTTTTTTTTCACATGTAAAAGTGCTATGTTTGTAGAATATTCTACAGAGAATCTGTCAAAGAATCACCCAAAGAATTGCATAGATAGGGGTGTGGTCATTTCTGTGACAGTTAAACTCTTAAATGGCAGGTTAGCAACAACTGTTTTATCCAATTAATCAAACTGATTTTTTTGGCTTTGCTCAGATGGCAATCTCTTCAAATAACATATAATTTTCCTGAGTCTCTCTGCCATTCCAAAAAGCTACACAGTATAAAATGAATGCAATATAATTAAAAAAACAATAGGGGGAGCTGCTTGCTAGCTATCTGACAATTATTATGACAGAGATTAAACTACAATTTAAACAGATACTACAAATACTCCGATTAGTCAATATATTTGATGTGACTAAGAACTGGTGTTCAAACCTGGAACTTTTTCAGATAGTAAAATTTTCAAACAAAACTAGAATTTGTTTTAAACTATCTGGTTATCTGATTATTGGTCAGAAAATGGGTAAATGTCACCTCTACTTGATGTGAGATTGCAAATGTTAGTCAGTTGACTATAAAACAGAAATATGTTGTCAAGATAACAGAGTTTCCACTAATAAATAAAAACAAAGAATTTAATTAAAATTTGTTGCAACTTTAACAAGTTGAGTTTGAGGTTAAACATTATTACCTTATCAAATTCTTTGAAAAAATATAGACATTATTTTATTTACTTGTAAATTTGGAAAACAAAAAAAAAACTGAAAAAAGTTATTGGAAATTTACTTTTTCACGTTTATAAATATTTAAATAATGTTTAAGTAGATACTAATAGTCAAGCGTTGGTGGCCTAGTGACTAGCGTAGCTGCCTTCCAAGCAATTGGCCTGCGCTTCCTTCTTGGTGAACCGTTTGACATACGAAAAAAAAAAAAATATAAATAATAATAAATTCTTGGATTCTTCTAAACTGCTATATATTTTAATTTTTTTTAATGGAAGTTTTAATTATAACTTTTAAATCTTATTATATATATATATTATCACCAAATATATACCAGAATACGACAGAACTAGTTTGATTTAAACTATATTAAACGATGATAAATTCATTGGGGTTACGATTCTAAAACAAGGCACTTATATACAGTTAACAACTAGTAGTTGACAATATTCTACTTCTACTGTTGATTACTAATTATTTGTTTTTTGTTTTTTTTATTGATGACAGTGATTTTATACTTCTTTGCCTTGTTTCTTTTTTTTTAAGCTAAAGGTTAAAAATGTGAAACATCTACTTGTTTTAATTCTAACACCAAACTGATTGCAAAGTTCTTATACGTATATCATTATATCAAAAATTATCCATTAAAAAATAATTATAAAAAATATTTTTTTCTTTTACTAAAGATGCATAAATATTAATATTAAGCATCATATAAGTTCAAAGATAGACCCAATATTCAGAGTTTAAAAAAAATTTACAGTTTTCTACTGTAAAATGGAGTTATGTCATACACTATATTTTTTCAATCCTCCCTCATGCATATTGTACATCATATATATATATATATATAATATTTTATTAGTAAGTTTGATTACAATATATATATATTGAACCTGATTGAAATCCGGTTCAATGGTGTTGTTATTAAACAAAAAAAAAAGAAATTTATTAAGCTTTTAATTTTAATTAAACGTAGAGTTTAAATTTGCAATATTATTTAAAAAGAATGCATGTATCCAAGTATACCTGCGTTTATATGTAAAACAGATTTTTTAAAAATGTTTATTGATTTATTTTAAAATAGTTTTCATATACCGCCTGTTTTTAAATCCATTTGATTTAAAAACAAGCTGGCTAGCTAATTGCATCCCTGTTGCTTTTATTTTAATTATTGTAAACAATTTTGATAGCGGAGATTTGATTTTTATGTTGTTGTTGTCATTTCAATAAACCCTGGGTGGAATTCTTAGATGGATTGAGCGGGAGATTAATATTTTCCCTGCCTAAGGCAAAGAAATTGAACAACAAGTAAAGTGTTTCACGGGAAATGGAGCAACGTATAAATAGCCCCGAAAATTTGGAGTGTCAGTTAATTCAGTTTTGAGAGATAGACAGGTGGTTTTCTCACGTGAAAGTTATATCAGCGCGGACATTTAAATTTCTTAGTTAAAGGACATCAGCTGTTATTAAATACTTTCACTTGCAAAAATGAAAAATTCTATACTTGTTATCACCACTCGAATGGCTTGCTAACTTCACAAAAGACAGATCCCTGACTTCCAAGTTTGCTCCAGTAATGCCTTGAACACCTAAAAGAAGCCGGAACCTCTCTACATCTACCTTGCTGCCTAAAGAACCTGAAAATGAACTTAAGTAAAAGTGCGCACTCTATGTGAACTTTGTTTTACTGAAAAGTAACTATTTTCTTTTTATTCTTCCCAGGGTAAATTAATTCTCATTAAATCTCCGCTCAATCTAATCATAAATATGTCTTCTTAAATCCATATAGCCTCATATCTAATATTTGCTGTGTTTTCCAATATTTTATAGTGTGTCTTGGAATCTTAGCTTTAAGCTTCCAATTTGTTTTCAGTTTTTTTTATTGGAGAGTGATGAATGAGTTTTATAATTTATGCCTCACTTTCATAAATGCTTTAGCAGTCTTGTATATATAGATATTTTTTCTTACGCTTACTTGTAATTATTTAGTATTCCATAATTAATTTGTAATTTTATGCTCTGGGTTGGCCCTAGTGCTTAGCCTCCAAAAATCTTTTGGCTGATGACTTATTGTCTAATTTTCACAGGTGGAGATTTCGTTTCTAATATCTCTAAAGGCAGAAATTGGAATTGTGTTTTTCTTTGTAATTTTAGAAGTCGTCAGCAGGAAGATAAAATTTATCCTTTCTTAAATTACAGGTGAGAAATACTTTCGTTCTGCTAGAGTATTTAAACTTTTGATATTTCGTACTCGTGTGCACTCTCCGATAGATTTCTTTTTGTAGTTATTATGTGTGCTTTAAATTTATCAGAGCGTGTACTCAGAATTTGTTTGTAAGTTTATTTTCTTTCTTTATTTGCTGGGGCAGACGTAACTGTTTTTCTAATCATTTACTTGTCTCTTATTGAGACCATTGATTATTAATTTTAAAGTAATTTTCACCAATCGTTTGGCTGGGATTCACCAGGTTTAATTGTTTCTTTGTTTCAATGATATTTTTCGATTGTTCTTGAGGTGGATCAAGCACCGTTATTTTAAATGTAGTAATTGGTGCAGTTTGTACCGATATTAGGACATTCGAGATCTGACTATGCTTAGATCTCAGAAAGCTCATCGGCACTGGGTTCTTTGATCTATTTCAGGGGCATATGGTTTAAATATCATAAAGTGGAAACCCGTGTTTAAGTGAATCCTCTGCTGAATGAAATTTGCTTCCTCCCTATTAAATTTGTTTATTAGAAGATCAGTCATTCTATCATAGCTTTGTTTTTAGTATTTCTGGTACACGCCTGAGTTAACCCCCATCTCTTGTGGCATAAACTTATATTTAATAATTTATTGTCTCATAATACAATTTATGAAATATGTTTAAACTTAATTTGGCTGATGTTTGTCTTTGTGCTTTTGTCTCAATTGTCTAAACAATTTAAGATCTCTTGTTTCTCCCTGAGTCTAGTCGGCACAAACCATCATCATCATCTATTCTGATCACAGTAAACAAATTTTCCAGACATGTAGTGGTCTGGTGGCATCCTCTGTTTCAGAATAGATTGAGTATCCAGTATATCGAATAATAATTTTTAGCACTACCAACGTGAGGCTTCAAGTTTTCAAACTCATGTGAGATTTTGTTTGGACAGTTGAGAGAGATTTCAGGTGTAAGAGGCAAGATCTAGTAGGTGGAGGTTCAGTTTTGATAATTATTGCATGTATTTTGGAGCAGTTTGGTAGAATGGGGTTCGTCTTTCTTTTTAATGAAATAATTTAGAAACTTAAAATGCGTATTTTCAAAAAGTCTGTCGGAGTAATTTTATTTGAAGAGTTAAATATAGTTTGTCTTTGTTATGAAATAATTTATAGAAAACAGTAAATAGCATTTTATTTGCTTTTAGAGTTTAGATTTTTTGTTTTTTTTAAAAAAAAGTTAGTATTGCGAATTTAATCTTGGTGTAAAAATGGAAGTCAATGAAGAAAGCGACAGGGCGGCATGTGTAGAAGAAAGCCCTGTCTCATTTGAAAACCCTCAAATTGTAGAAAAAGAAGAAAGTGAGTCACAGATGATGATGAAGATGTTGATGAAGTTGGTAATAGAAATGAAGGAGAATATGAGTGAATTTAAGAAAAGTCAGCAAGCAATGATGGCAGAGTTTAAAGTGTAAATAAAGGAGGAAATTAAGCAGGTCCAACAGGCAATGAAGAAAGAAGTTAGTGAAGTTAAACAGGGCCATCAGGCTATAAAGGAAGAAATGATTATGGAAATGAGAGAGATGAGGAAAGAAATAACGGAAAAAGTAGTAAAAACTCAGGAAGTAAAAAAGGTTGAGGTCATAGAAGATATAGAAATTAAGGTAGCACAGGATTGTACTAGGCCAGAAAAGGTGGAAATAAAGTTAGAAATAAGCACAGATGGGTTACAAATAGAAAGTGTGGTGGAAAATCTAGTAAATGTAGATAAAGAAATATAAGAAAGTTATAAGGTAAAAACAGAAAAGCAGGTAGAAGAGTCTCCACGTGAAACTAAAAATAAATTGGTTTCAATAACTGTTTGTGTTGAATATGAATGTGAAAAGATGATAAGAGTTAAAAAAAGATTAAGAAATATGATTTTAAAGCTGAAATAGAATGCATCTATAGAACAATCTTATTTAAAACATTCAAAAAATGGGTAGAAGATAAAATTTTTTCCTTTACTAAGGTTGATATGCTCAAAAATAAAGTAGGAAAGGATGAGGAATTGGGAAGTTTCGTTAAGAAAAAGATTCTGTTATATAAGCTAGAAAATAGAGCAGAACGAGAAAGAGACAAGAGAAAATTGTATAAGCTAAGAAAATATAAGAGTGGGAAAGGAACTTATTTTAGTAAGTTAGTAAAAGGAGTAAAAGAACCGCCGGACAAAAGTTAAGGGTTCAGCATTTAGCAATCGGACGAATTGTTTTTAATAAAAATAAAAAAAAAAAATTGTTAATGAATTACGAGAATGGAGAAAGGTTTTGATGCAAATGAAATATTGTTTTGTTTTTCTGAGTGCGAGGCAAACGTTCGGCCAAATTTCTAAGAATATTTTTAAAGTGTTTATAGTTTAAAAAAAAAAAGTTACAGGAATGTTTTTGTTTTTTTTTTGATCACGTTTTGAGGCAGTTGAACCTGATTGAAATCCAGTTCAATGGTGTTGTTATTAAACAAAAAAAAAAAGAAATTTATTAAGCTTTTAATTTTAATTAAACGTAGAGTTTAAATTTGCAATATTATTTAAAAAGAATGCGTGTATCCAAGTATACTCGTGTTTATATGTAAAACGGATTTTTAAAAAATGTTTATCGATTTATTTTAAAATAGTTTTCATATACCACCTGTTTTTAAATCCATTTGATTTAAAAACAAGCTGGCTAGCTAATTGCATTCCTGTTGCTTTTATTTTAATTATTGTAAACAATTTAGATAGCGGAGATTTGATTTTTATGTTGTTGTTTTCATTTCAATAAACCCTGGGTGGAATTCTTAGATAGATTGAGCGGGAGATTAATATTTGCCCTGCCTAAGGTGAAGAAATTGAACAACAAGTAAAGTGTTTCACAGGAAATGGAGCAACGTATAAATAGCCTGAGTTAATTCAGTTTTGAGAGATAGACAAGTGGTTTTCTCATGTGAAAGTTATATCAGCGCGGACATTTAAATTTCTTAGTTAAAGGACATCAGCTGTTATTAAATATTTTTCTTGCAAAAATGAAAAATTCTATACTTGTTATCACCACTCGAATGGCTTGCTAACTCCACAAAAGATGGATCCCTGACTTCCAAGTTTGCTCCAGTAATGCCTTGAACACCTAAAAGAAGCCGGAACCTCTCTACATCTACCTTGCTGCCTAAAGAACCTGAAAATGAACTTAAGTAAAAGTGCGCACTCTACGTGAACTTTGTTTTACCGAAAGGTAACTATTTTCTTTTTATTCTTCCCAGGGTAAATTAATTCTCATTAAATCTCCGCTCAATCTAATCATAAATATGTCTTCTTAAATCCATATAGCCTCATATCTAATATTTGCTGTGTTTTCCAATATTTTATAGTGTGTCTTGGAATCTTAGTTTTAAGCTTCCAATTTGCTTTCAGTTTTGTTTATTGGAGAGTGACGAATGAGTTTTATAATTTATGCCTCGCTTTCATAAATGCTTTAGCAGTCTTGTATATATATATATTTCTTATGCTTACCTGTAATTATTTAGTATTCCATAATTAATTTGTAATTTTATGCTCTGGATTGGCCCTAGTGCTTAGCCTCCAAAAATCTTTTGGCTGACGACTTATTGTCTAATTTTCGCAGGGGGAGATTTCGTTTCTAATATCTCTAAAGGCGGAAATTGGAATTGTGTTTTTCTTTGTAATTTTAGAAGTCGTCAGCAGGAAGATAAAATTTATCCTTTCTTAAATTACAGGTGAGAAATACTTTCATTCTGCTAGAGTATTTAAACTTTTGATATTTTGTACTCATGGGCACTCTCCGATAGATTTTTTTTTGTAGTTATTATGTGTGCTTTAAATTTATCAGAGCATGTACTCAGAATTTGTTTGTAAGTTTATTTTCTTTCTTTATTTGCTGGGGCAGATGTAACTGATTTTCTAATCATTTACTTGTCTCTTATTGAGACCATTGATTATTAATTTTAAAGTAATTTTCACCAATCGTTTGGCTGGGATTCACCAGGTTTAATTGTTTCTTCGTTTCAATGATTTTTTTCGATTGTTCTTGAGGTGGATCAATCACTGTTATTTTAAATGTAGTAATTGGTGCAGTTCATACCGATATTAGGACATTTGAGATCTGACCATGCTTAGATCTTGGAAAGCTCATCGGCACTGGGTTCTTTGATCTATTTCAGGGGCATATGGTTTAAATATCATAAAGTGGAAACCAGTGTTTAAGTGAATCCTCTGCTGAACGAAATTTGCTTCCTCCCTATTAAATATGTTTATTAGAAGATCAGTCAGTCTGTCATAGCTTTGCCTTTAGTATGTCTGGTACACGCCTGAGTTAACCCCATCAATTGTGGCATAAACTTATATTTAATAATTTATTGTCTCATAATAAAATTTATGAAATATGTTTAAACTTAATTTGGCTGATGTTTGTCCTTGTGCTTTGTCTCAATTGTCTAAACAATTTAAGATCTCTTGTTTCTCCCTGAGTCTAGTCGGCACAAACCATCATCATCATCTATTCTGATCACAGTAAACAAATTTTCCAGACACGTAGTGGTATGGTGGCGCCCTCTGTTTCAGAATAGATTGAGTATCTGGTATAATATATATATATATATCATTAAAAGCCACTCAATACTTAGACAATCCCAATATCAATAACAATCAACAATTTCAAGCAGTTGTCAAGGCAACCTCCTTTTAATAACAAATATAAACATTTTTAGCTGTTAATATTATATACTAATTAGATTCACAACCCACACTGGTTTATAGACCATGTGGAATACTGTCAATCCAAAGCACAAGATAGGGCCTTTGAAAAGATAAGAACAGTCTGTTTTACATTTTTATCTATAATAATTTATATAGGCTAATTTAAAGCACTTTGAAATGAGAGCATGCAGATATTAAATTGATCACATTTTTCTTTAAAGCTATATTTTAACTATTGAAGTTTGTAAAATTTTTTCACTTGGAAACATTAAAGGAAATAATGAAATATGTAAATATAAACTTTTCCCAGTGGTTAATATTATATACTAATTAGATTACCAATACAGTGCTAGTTTATTGAGTATGTGATATACTCTCAATCCAAAGGACAAGACAGATCTTTTGAAAAAATAAGAATGGACTACCTTATCCTTTTACCAATATTCATTTAAATAGGCCAATCTAAGGTACTATGAAATGAGAGTGTGAAGATCTTATATATATATATATATATATATATATATATATATATATATATATATATATATATATATATATAATGTAGATACTATTTTATGTGTATGGTGTACATGGATAAATTAAGATTATAATATAAACAACAATAGTAATGTAGTTATTAACTGGTTAACTGATTCTTTTAACTATTGGCTCTCTACTTAAACTGATTCTTTTAACTATTGGCTCTCTACTTAAATCTGAGAACAATATGATTCGTTCGTTTCATTTGCAATCAGTTTTATTGTTAAAATATTAATCTAAAATACACATAATTTTTTTAATTCAGCTTCTAAAAATTGAATAATTTTAGATTCAAATTGGTTAAATGTAACGAAAAATTAAAAATAATGTTAATAACTGTAGAAAAATATAAGAAAAATGTGTAAAAAATAGCTAGCAGTAAAACAAAAGAATTATATTCTAACCAATGATTTTGTCGTTATTCAGTCTCCAGCTGTCAAGTAATTCTCTTTTTATTTCCCGCATGCTTATTTCTCTTGTAAAATGTAAAATTTTCCAAATCAAACTTTATATTTCCATAAAGTAACATCAAATCTTATTTATGAATGTAAAAAATTATGATAGATGTAATTATTTACTTCAATTACGAACGTATACAGCTTCATTATCGTGTCTGAATCTGTCATTTAGAAACACACCTTAGAAATTGCCTGATTATGTTCTGTAGTGATAATTGTTTTTTGTTACAAATTATTTCTCCAAATGTATTTTTCTTCTAATATTTAAAATTTTCCGAGTCAAACTTTATATTTTGATAGAGTACTATATTATATTATTTGTGAACATAAAAAATTACAATAAATATAATTATTTACATCAAAATCATTTACGAATGTGTACATCTTCATTCTGTAGCGATAATTGTTTTTTGTTACAGATCCTCATTTTCAAATCTGTCATTTAGAAACATGCCTAGAAGATTTGGTAGGTATCCAATCAGAGAAGAAGACACAGCGATGTAACAAATAGGCTGTGAAGATTAATGATTTTTTTTAAAAAAATATAATGCTATATGCGGATGTTTTTAAAACTAAAATTGAAAGCATTGAATTTCCTATCAAATAAGCCTAAAATAAAGAAATTGCGACCAAAATTGACCAAGAGATGGCACATGCTACTTCCAAAAAATTTTAACTACGGGGAATTTTCATACTATTCAGGAAACTGGTTAACCCTCTTGTATTCTGACAGATTTCTTCATTCTTGCTTACTTTAAGCTTTTGACTTTCACTTTAATGCTAAATAATTATTATTTATCAGAATATAATAAATTTGTCATCATTTGTTAGATATTTTTATTTAGAAATTAAATAAATTTTAAAAAATCACTTTTGATTTTTTGAATTATTTTGAAAATTATATTTTAATCAAACGAAGTGTTATTTTATCATTAAATTTTAGATGGATAATATTCAATTTGCAAAATAAATGAAATCTTTGTCTGATGTTTGTTTTAAAAATCTGAATAAATTATTTTTAATATCTAGTAAATCTATTTATGCTTTAAAAGTTTACATTTTTTTCATAATTTTTACATTATTGCTAAATGTCATAAGAGACTATTTAGTGACAACGTTTCTAGAAAGTGGTATTTTCCATGGCTGTAATCTCTATGGTAACATTATTCAGAAGAATATGTTCTTTTATATTTAAAAATAAAACATTTCTGTGAAAAAATAAATATATAATAATATATAATTTTGATTTCCAATAATCATTAAACAATTACTATTCCAAAATAATCATAAACTTTTGAAAAAATCAAGTTTTTAGATCATAGTAATATTTTTTTAAAGTAATCTCACAAAGTTTGAGATTGCCAAATATATAATAGACTACAATCATCATGGAGTTTAAGAAACTTTGAAGACCTGCTTATTTGATTATCTTGACATCTTTTGAAATTAAAATATTAGAGAAAAATATATACATGAATTTCAAAGTTGTAAAAAAAATAATTTGCAAAATGTCTCAGTAGAGGGCGAAAAATGCAAATTCAATTTTGTATTGAAAAACAAAAAAATTAATAATAATTTGAGACAACACATTTACACATATATTTGTTGAATATATACTCACTAATTTTTATTTCCTTGAAATATAAAAACAATAAAAAACTTACAGCAACATATCTTTATTTTTTTAATAAAATGAACAGTAAAGTGTCAGACATCTTTTTTTTTCAATAACTTTTTCTCATTTGAAAATGTGGCAGCAGTATAATTAATAACAGATTAGAATTTTTGGAGTTAATTTGATGTTTGTAAGACCTAATTGACTTCAATATATTTCCAATTATCCCTAAATGCCGCCATCTATTTCAGATACTTGTTAAATTCATCAAACTTTAAACTTTCCGTTGTAATACAGGAATATTCTATAGTTTTTTCTATCAATACTAAATCAGTAACTTTCATTTTATCATTTATCAAAAATACTTTATGAACAAAGAGCTTTGCTAATTGCTCAACAAGCTTTGTGATAAATGCTTAGCCAAAAACAGCACTTAAAATATTTCTGTCAAAAATTTAAATGCTTTCTCTGGCTAAGAATTTATCTCAAAGCTTGTTGAGCAATTAGAAAAGCTCTTTGTTTATATTTTACAAGCTTAAAAGAAATGGGGTCATGTGATATATGACTCTATTTTTATTTTTTTATTAAATACTTTATGACTTTTTTAAATTTCATAAAACCTTCCAATTTTTTGCTTCAGGCATTTTATTATACAAAATAAGGTACCACATAAAATTTATAGAGGGATAAAAATAATATATATATATAAAGAGAGAGGGAGCTGATGAAGCATAACATATTCTTACCTTATGGAGATGACTTATTTTATCTCTTTCTTGTAATATAAACTTGAAATCAATTAATAATGAAACAGAAGAAAATAAACATTTTGTTAATTAACATATTTTGAATACTTAAGTACTTCATGCTCAATCTCATTCTTTATCTTACACTCAATCTTGTTACTATTTGAGATATAATGGTTTTGCTTTGAAATGTTAACCTTGACAGTAGTGGATGCAATTTCATCAAAATGTTGGGAATAAATCAAGGTTTACTCCCAAAACTATTTTCATAAAACCATATAATGCTTAAGGAATGTGATAACACAAAAAGAAAGGTCAAGGAGATGTGATTTATTGCCAATTATAGAAACATAATAAATGAAAGAGAAAACAACATTCAATTAACAAATGGAATATAATTAACATAAAAATGCATATATAATTGCAGTATAAATAAAACAGCAATAACAGTTAATTTAACAGAGCTATGATTATGGTAAACTTGGCCAAAAGTGAACTTAAGTTATAAAGAAGAAAGAAACCACTTTGATATGCATGTGAACAAATGTTTGCATATATATATATATATATAAACAAAAAAAAAGACTTATAAATCCAATAAATAATATATTTCAACCAGAGGACTGGTACCTGTTATAAACATATTATATGTAAATTTCAAATAATTTTAATGGGGATTTTATGCACAAGCTTTATCTTGCTGGGTGTGGCAATATATATATATATATATATATATATATATAGTGTGTTTTGCCTGCTTTAACAACAGTTATACACAAGCATAAGAGGTGGTGGTCATGTGATTTTTATTGGATTAAAATTAATAATATATAGATCTCAATTAATTAATAGTGCTTTCAATTATGTTGTAATCCTTATCAACTATAAATTAATATGGAAGTTTAATGTCTTGTGATTTTTCATGAACTGTGTATGTCAGTAAATTTCTATATTAGTTTACAGTTCATAAGGATTACAATGTAATCAAATGCACTACTGATTAATTAAAATATTGTAATGGTCCTGCCATTTGATAAAAGACATCATCAAAGATAATTTAGCACAAATTATAATAGTCATATAGATATGAAAAGTCAGTTATTAATAATTAAAATAATCTTTGAGATTTCACATTTAAATCTAAATAACAAAAATGAAACATGATAAGAAAAATATAATTTAATTCAATCATAAATCATACCAATGGTCAGAAATAGCTATAATAATAAAAATATTACAAAATATTTCACCTTTCAGACCATTAATCACTCGTAAATGACTGAAGAGAATTTATATTACGTTAAAAACCAGAGCACCATCACAAACAAAAAATCCATAAGAGGATATATCTCATCATAAATCTTATTAAAAACATTGTTGTGTTTGGTTAGTGTTACAGATTCATTTCCAAACCAGCAGACACAAAAAGAATAACTACTCAGCAATCAATATGTACAATTTATTAGTCCAAAAATATACATACAATTAGTTAAACAAACGAATAACTACAGTTGATACAATTGAATGCTGAGATAGTCAAGCCGATAAAGAACTCACTTCTAGCTAAATGATTAGCCTGTTTTGTGAGCTATGTACTTAGCTTGCCTCAAGTCAGCTCTAATTCAGCTGTAGCAGTTTCCAGTCCATAGGTTGCCATAAGTAATTGCTCTTTGCCTTGCCTCCAAAAGGCTGACTATTTAATGGCAGATCCCCTACCTTACTGGAAATATGCGGACTTGGTGCATGAACCCCAGTGAAGGATTTAATTCCTTTGGGTAGCAACTGGGTGCTAGCCAATTAGGTAAGGAATGTGGAAAAGTCCACTTGTGAAGGCAGGGTCAGATATTACATCCCTCCCCCTGGCTAAAAGTAGCTCTGGAAAACATAGTCATCAAAATGCACTGGTTGACGTATTGTCTGCTTTCTTGGTTTCTCCATTTGATTGCTGCCCTTGTCATTATCTTCTTCGCTAGATGAACTTGTTTCTGTTTGTTTGCTGTTGTCTTTATTTTGCTGTTTGTCTTCACTGCTTGATGATTTATTTGTTCTTTTAAATCTTTAATGCACATCAATTTATATTAAAATGGGGCATGTGTGGGGATTAATTTACTTCCCAAATATTTTAAATACAGAAATACTTTATATTCCTAGAGTTTAAATGCAATTATAGAGGTTTTAAACCCAGACTTTCAAGCTCACTTTAGTTATACAATATATCTCATACAACTGATGCACATTGACCACACATATATGTAAAAGATAAATGATCTCCAATATACATATTTCATGCTAAACCAGCAATTATAAGTTGGTTTAGATCATCATCTCCCACACATATATAAATTATAATTGTATTTAAACATTAAAAATTCAGCCTGTATTCTACTCATCAATATTTTGTCTATTTAAATAAACAAGGCCCTATGCATGAGGGGTCAGAGTAACTTAAAATCAACATGGACATGACAATAATATTGGTATCAACAAGGGATTTGGGCATTCCATAATCAAATGGTATGGTTGGCTGAAGAGTTATAAGGTAAAGTAGATTAATGCCTGTCCATAAATTTTGAAGATCTTAATATAAACTAAGCACTACTTATATATATGTTTGGGAGATGGTGATCTGGACCAATGGATGAGTGCTGGTTCAGCATGAAATATGTATTTTGGAGATCATTTTTCTTTTTCACATATGTGTGGTTATGTGTATTGGTTGCATGAGTTAAATTGGATAGATGATGCAATCTTGAATGTCTGGGTTTAAATCCCCTATAATTATATATTCAGTAAATTTTCAGTTTATGTGGACAAAATCCACAACTTATATTTTGTCAATTTAGAGTTGAGTTAGAGCAAAAGCGTTTAAAATTAGTTTCAAGAAAACAAATATTTGAGATGACTTCAGAATAACTTAATTCAAATATACCATAGTTTTAAACAATGAGGATTGCCAATTCCTCTATAAGCTTTGTGATAAATGCTTAGCCAGAGCCAGTACTTAAAATATCTCTGTCAGGAACTCCTCCCCAAACCTCTGACAATGGTTTTATGCTTTGACACTCCTCAGAGAGGTGTCAGGCGATCTAGTATCTGAACCTACCTTGACTCCTCTCTGAGGAGTGCCAAACCATGAAACCATGG
This sequence comes from Epiperipatus broadwayi, assembly GCA_028023455.1. Lineage (NCBI taxonomy): Eukaryota > Metazoa > Onychophora > Udeonychophora > Euonychophora > Peripatidae > Epiperipatus > Epiperipatus broadwayi. Next base: position 171,886 of record JAQFVV010012827.1, read on the forward strand.
TCAGGGGTTTGGGGAGGAGTTCCTGACAGAGATATTTTAAGCACTGTCTCTGGCTAAGCCATTTATCACAAAGTTTGTAGAGGAATTGGCAATCCTCATTGTTTATAACTTACAAGCTTAAGAGATAGAGTCATGTGATCTATGACTTTTATTTGACTATACCATAGTTTTATATTTTATTTTCAAAATGAATACAGATAATTTTTACTATCATATTTATTTTATTATTTGTTGAATTGCAATAAGTAGTTAACAATCTTCTTATGGTCCATTCTAAAAATAACATCTTAGCATGTCAAAATAATTATCATTTCATGCAATCTAGTCACAATCTTTAATGAAGTCAGTGAATTAGACCAATTCATAATACAACACTACATATTACAAAAGTCTAATGGAAGATAACTGTTTATATAACAATCATGAAAGGGATTCATCCCCCCCCCCAAAAAAAAAAACAATTATATATCTTGAAAATCATGGAATACCTGAAATGCTAAATATTCCAACTACCAAGTGATATTCTCTTTTTCCAGAGAACAGTAAAATTACATCAAGATATATTTAAAAATAAAAATGGAGATCTGCTACACATTAATTGTTCAGCAGAACTTGGTGTAATCACACTTCAGGAGAATCCTTATTCTTTTAATAATTTATATCTTCTAAAATATTTTTGAATTTCATTGATTATAAATAGGATCAATTTTATTATGTTATTACTTTTATTTCAAATCATATTTTAAGGTGAACATTTTCTACTAAAGATAATTCAATGGATATTGCAATCACCATTCAAAAGCATAATTTTTATGGATGCAATATTCCCAAAACAAACTGCCTCTATCTTGCATTTTCCACATCTTCTTCATCATATTTAATCATTATCAATTTACTGCAGGATCAAATTATTTCCATGTTTAATCCAGTTTTCCCATTTTCTGTTCTTCAAATATTATCAAAAAACTTTATTTCATTGACCCATCTCACATGGGGTCTTTTTCTAGGTCTTTTAAATCTTTTGAGATCCTGTTTATGATTTCAACTGTCTATCTACTATCATCTCTTTTTGAAATATGTCATAATTTTTTCAGTGGTGTTATTAATATCTATTTTGTCTCTCACCCATGTATTTCATTTTCATATCGTTTTTGCTATGCCTAACATGCTTCTTTTCATATTTCATTGAGTGATATGAACTTTCTGTTTGCTTTTTGTCCAAGTCCCAAATCCATAAGTAATAACTGGTAAAATATATTTATTAAAAAATCTTCCTTTGCAAACAGATAAGCATATTGCTCTTTAATATTAAGTCATTTCACCCAAAAGTATTCCAACCAAGTTTAATTCTATGATCAATTTAATCCATTAGGTTTCCACCTGTCATAATAAACTGAACAAGGTATTTGTAGTTGTTAACTTCTTCCAACTCATCATTATCAATCTTTTATTTTCTTTTTTTGAAAAAATCCATTGAAGATTAATTTAGTCCTTTTATTCTTTATGTTTAGTTCTATTTTCTTACTTTTATTTGATAATCTATTCTTTCAATAATACCAGATAGTAATAGATGATGATATCTGAGAAGCAAAAGGAATCATTAGCTATTGCCACCTGACATTTTTCAAAGAAGTAAAAGATTGAAGTGATTCTATATTAGATATACTAATAAAGTTAACATTTTTAAGAGAATGATTTATTATATAGAAGCATAAATTAGAGGAACAGAAGGGATGGACTGCAGTTACAAATCCTTGGACTTTGATATCCAGAATTAATTACTCTACTGCTGTACTAAGCCACACATAATATTGAGAGAATGAATTAGCATATGATAGGATAAATTTATAAATCCATATCAAAAAAAATGTAGAAGACATAGAAAGAGATCATAAAAGTGATAAATCAATGAGATAATGTAACCTTGGAGAATGATGTGGAGAAGATAAGCTAGGAAAAGGGAAAGCCAAATAAACTTATTATGACAATCAATTACTCACTTTGCTTATCTCATCATGGGTCAGTCCTGATGGTTTTGGCTTAACAAACTGGTATGCACATAAAATTATAGGTTCAGGAAAGAGATCATAAAAGTGATAAATCAATGAGATAATGTAACCTTGGAGAATGATGTGGAGAAGATAAGCTAGGAAAAGGGAAAGCCAAATAAACTTATTATGACAATCAATTACTCACTTTGCTTATCTCATCATGGGTCAGTTTTGATGGTTTTGGCTTAACAAACTGGTATGCACATAAAATTATAGGTTCAGGAAAGAGATCATAAAAGTGATAAATCAATGAGATAATGTAACCTTGGAGAATGATGTGGAGAAGATAAGCTAGGAAAAGGGAAAGCCAAATAAACTTATTATGACAATCAATTACTCACTTTGCTTATCTCATCATGGGTCAGTCCTGATGGTTTTGGCTTAACAAACTGGTATGCACATAAAATTATAGGTTCAGGAAAGGGGTAAGAACTTTATGCAAAATTTAGGAAGTTTATTTTCTGCAAATTGTAAGTAGATTTTTATAATTAAGTATATTATAACGACAATCCATTTAATTTGTCATTATATTACCCCCAGATTGACATTATGATATAATAATGAACATTAAATGTCAATTTTGTAATATGGTTTACTAGATCTTGGATAAAATTCGAAGAGAAGTAAACGAATTACTGTTTTGAATTAATAACATTTGCTTATTGAAGTTTTTAAAAAATTTTTATATTTTTTTTAATTTCCTGACGTTTTTGTTTACAATGACGATAGATCATGTTTCATTTCTAATTAAAAATTGTTATTAAAAAGAAAAAAAAATATACGACAATATGATTAATTATATAGTTTGCAATCATTTATCTTAATTAATATGGAAATAGAACGCACAATGGCAGATACTGATAAACGCGTAGCGATTATCAATAAATCATTGTTTTTAACTATCTTAATTAAAAGGACATACAGGGGCAAATTAAGAATCATCGTTGTCAATTTAATTTTGATAAACAACATAATGTACACACATACAGTCAAGATATTGTTGAATAAATATATTTTTCGGTCTGAAAAATTAAAACTATTTTTTTCTTCGAAGTTTATTATCGTAATCTCAAATTATTACTGCAATACTCAGTGTCAATATACTCCCGTTGTTATCAATGTTTCCACATCTATAAAATTAAAAATTATATAAATTTTGCAATGAGGGAAGATTATAATACAATTGAAGATTTGTGAGAAACGTTTGTTCTTTATTTGTATACAGTCTCCACACCAACTACACATAAATCGTAACGTATTTATAAGTAGTGTATATCGCACCCGAGGCAGAGTCCTCTATCGTTTGTCATTAAAAACAGCAATAATAATATTACTCAGATACCTGATTATTTGTTGATTGGTTAAAAGTGAAGTCATTAAAAACAGCAATAATAATATTACTCAGATACCTGATTATTTGTTGATTGGTTAAAAGTGAAAGGTTTATTTTTAACTCATTCAAGGTCCAACGTCCCCCACTCTTATTTGAAACCCCCTTGTGAGTACTTCATTCATATTTGCAATATTTTATATTTATGATTAAAACTTTATTCTAGTTATATATTGATAATCTTTACATTATTTATTACAAATATAAGCTTACAAATGACAGATATCTAAAAGTTAATATTCGAACATTGCAAAAAAAAAAAAAAATAAGAGCTCTTCTTACATTGAATCAAAACATTAACCAATTCATAAAAATTAATGAATGAAATATTTATTTGAATTCAATTTTTAAAATAGAAACACATTTTAATTAAGACACTGTAAAAGAATGAAAATACATTTTAAAATTCAAAATTATCCTTATTATTATATCCAGTAGAAACCAGTCAATACTTTGGCAATCCCAATATAAATAACAATGAACAATTTCAAACTGATGTGAAGTCAACCTTCTTTTAACAATAACAACAAAAGTGGTTGCCTTGACAACAGTTTGAGATTATTGATTGTTATCTATATTGGGATTGTTTAAGTGTTGTCTGGTTTCTAATGGTTACTTATAAACCCATTTAGCCTTGAGCATTATTACACTTATTATATATTATTCTACATGAATAAAGCGTGATAAACAGAGCAACCAAAATGCAAAAAGCATTAATTATAAACAACAATTTGTCATGCGCTTTTGGTACTGTATACCAGAATCATGGTGACATATTGGAATTAAACAGTTAATATTCCAGTGCATGTTCAGTGTTATGCTGATTAGTAATGTTTTTAGACTTCACAATAAACCAAGTCTCTTTCAACTTCCTTTTCTGATCATTTGACTCATTGCACACAGTAGTAATACTTTGAGGATAAAACTCATGCCCATAATTACTTTCATGATTTAAAAAAAACAGAATTAATCTGTAAATCACTTTTAGATTTTTCATACTGATAAATATGCTGTTGTAATCATGTTAAAACATTCACCTTCATTCACCATAATAAATAGCTTACAACCATTTTTTTTTGCAAATAATGGAATAAACCACTTCATACTTATTCATTTCCTCCACATTATCTTTCGAATTGTTTATTAATCTATTTAAACACAAAGGGGAATGGAATCCTACATTATAATCATCACCAATAATATTTTTTAATTTCTATACATTCAACATTCACTCATATATGATGGCAATAGTCCAACATATCACATCTTAATAAACCATTTACTTTTAACTTCATAATTAGACTTTTCTATACATAAGCTTTTTCAAATTAACCAGATTAATGTTTTTTGTTATTATAAAATTGAATTGAACTGAATTATTATTATTATAATTTCTATTATTATTATTATTATTATTATGTAATTCCAATAGTTTTAATTTTTTCTCAAAAAAAATGTGATTCAATACAAATAATACATAAAACACATATACTAAGAAAAGTTTGTTTAATTAATACTATAAAATAAAAATAATAATTACATCAACATAGAATGCTGAATGTGCTTTCAACTAACTAGTAGTCATATTCCTCTTCCTACTTTTTCTCCTCCTCTGTCTTCTTCTTTTGCTATTGCTGCTGCTTTTTCTTTTTTTATTCCTCCTCCTCTTTCATGCCCTTCTTCTTCCTCCTCTTTTTCCTTCTTCTTTTTTAATCTTCTTATGCTCCTCCTTTTTCTTCTTTTTTCTCCTCTTCTTCTTCCTTCTTCTTTTTCTTCTTCTTATGCTCCTCCTCCTTTTTCCTTCTCTTCTTCTTCTTCCTTCTTCTTTTTCATCTTCTTCCTTCTTATTATTATTACAATTATTATTTCATATTCACTTTTCTGAATACTAAAAAATATTATTTTATATTTAAAAATAAAAATAAAACAAAAATAGATGACTAAAAAAAAATTTACAACATTTAAAAAAAAAAAATTGAAATAATTATTTGAGTTTTATAAATATGTGCAGACACATTCGTGACACCTATATACATAACATGCAACATATATTCATATATTGATGTTACTAAAATATGATCTGAAAACATACTCTCCTACCTTGATAATTAATACTTAAGTCTTACTTGATTTATATAATGATGATGATGATAAATCTATACAAAACAATTATATTTATGCATTAACTATATTTTTATGACTGTCTATTTTCTCTGATCCCATGAAATGTCCATTTTATATTCATTTAAAATTGTACTCCACACATTCTTTAATCATATGAATAAAAACATCTGAAAAAGACATCTGAATTTCCCAATGCATTATTTGATGAATTGGCTCTCTTCATTGGCAACATCACAATTTCTTATTCAATATCATTTATTTCTTTTATTTGTCTTTATTCATATATTTTAAATATCATGGATTAAGAGTTTTAAGTAAATTTAAAAAAGAAATTGCATAAGGAATACGAGAGATGTTTAGCTATTCCATGTATTTACGTTTGCTAAAAAAAATAGTTATATTTGTTATTTACTAACATTTCAATTTTATATTTGAACTAGGGATAATCTTTAGTTTAAGAAATGATTAGTAATAATCACTGATTTCCTTATCTTAAGTGATTGTGTTCAAAGTTATGAGTGCAGAAAGAACGACACCTACTAATCAAAGTATAACATATATATATACATACACGTACAAACTTTGAAATTATTTATAGAACTTTTTTAAAGTATAAAAATTTTAAATTTAAAAAAAAAATAATGATTAATGACTAGCATTTAAAAAAAGTTTCTGGTCCAATTATTAGACCTTTAAAAAGATCAAAGAATGAAAAAAAAATATGTGTAATTGTCTGTTTATATAAAGAAATGACTGTAGACAAGTTATCATTTCCAGTTGAAATTAATAATAAAAAAGAAAACTTAAAAAATATTGATTAGAAGATTAGACAAACAAAAAAATATAGATTTATTAACCGATTGTATCTATCAGCACGAACTATATTCAACAATCATTTTATTTTAACTAAACAAAAGTACTTTTTTTTTTCTAAAAATAATAATAATTTAAAACATCAAATTTTTTATTTTTAATCTATTATTCCTTTCTTTTTGTCTAAATTCATATACCCCCTCCCTCTTACACATTTATTTTTCATTAGACGTTTGTTAATATTCATATTACAAATAGTACATGTGCAGATGGATTGAAATTTTTATTGAATTTTAATTTTGAAGAAATATATTTTATGGACACATATATATGTATGAATTTAAAGTAAAAGATAATTTTTCTTTGACAAAAACTAATATTAATTTAAGTTTGTAAGATTAAAAAGAAATAATGGTTTGTTATATAAAAATTAGCACAGAATCTCACGTTTCCATCATTTGAAATAGCAGAATGAATAAGTTTTGTTCATGGTCTTTGAGCTTTAGAACATCATTCTACCATGCTCTAAACCAAATAGTCATTAATATCCTTCCTATTTACTTCTTTATTTCAAGTAATAAAATGTGAATTTCAAAGATAACCATGTCATCCTTATCTGTTAACTACACAACGAATATCTGCCATGTCTCACCATGTTTAATACACTAAACATCACATGATCACTATCTCTTATACTAACACATAATTGTTATTAAACAAGGCAAAACTCTCCATACAGTAGTGCCATCCTGTGCCAACCAGAGTAATCAATGGATGCCAGAATGCTTATGCATAAAATTTCTATCTAGTGTCTACTCATCCAATATCCTATAAGCCATAAACTAGTCTGGGGATATTGGATGAGTAGGCACTAGATAAGGATTAATGCATAAGCCTTCTGGAATCCATTGATTACTCTGGTTGGCACAGGGTCGCACTATTGTAGGGAGAGTTTTGTCATGTTTAATACAGTTTGTCCATCCACAAATTTTCAATAACAACTCAGCCAACTGTCTTGTCTCATTCGTTCATTTCACACACTGTGTCTTTCTATGCCTTTAACCATCTTCTGGTAATGATTGTGTAAAGTCAACTGTTTATGTGGCATTTGTTCTAACAATATGCCTAGCCGGCTCAATTTTAGATTGTAATTACTGTAATAATAATAATTTTTACAATTTTCATTCATGATTTTTAGTTTTGATATCTTTATTTTATTCCTATCATTTATCTCTCTATATGTCAATCTGTGTTCTGAAGTTTGTGTACTGTCTTTTTGTCGAATAAGGTTTATACATAAGAAGCAAAATATAGCTATTAAAGTATGCCAGTAACATCACATGATTTCTCATATATTTATTCATATGCTTTCAAGAGTAGTTATCTTCATTCTACTCTAGAGCAAAGCCCAGCCCTGAATCTTAACTTTTTTATGAAAGCAATAGACTGGAACTGGAAGTTTGAAGATGGACATTAGAGCATGTAGTATCCATTGATTAGTCAAGCTTATTATAGATTACACATGGAAAATCTGTGGCCCATGGGCCAGATTCTGTCCTTTATGACTTTTACTCTGGCTCACCACTAATCTATTTCAGCCATGTTTGATTCCAATTGTCAAATTTTTGAATAGAGCCTAGCGAGAATTATGTTTTATTTTTATTTTTGTGCAATTAAATAATTATATTATTTAATAAATTTATATTTTACAAAAACTTTACTTAAGTCTTCTAATGATTAAAATTTAAAAAACTAAATTTATTAATATTTTAAAATAGTGAAAATAAATGTGAAAATGATGTTCTTAGCAATAACAAAAAAGCACATCTTAATTAGCTGCACGGAACACATCGAAAAGATTAGAACAATATATTAGAATTTTATAACAGTAAAAAAATAATATATTTACAATTAATTATCATCAATGAAACAAAAAAAGCTATAGAAGTTAATAAATTATTTACTGTTATTAAAAAATTATCCCCTACTGTTTTTGCAAAAGCAGTTTTTGTAAAGCTAGCAATGGTGACTTCTGCTTTCTCATAACATATTTCCTATGAGCAATCTTTTTCAAAAGAAAATATTTTCAAAGACAATTCCCTACTAGTAATATAATTTTTGTTTAATAATAAAGGTTTTACAAAAATATTATGTCATAATTATTAACAATTACTGAAAATCACATTTTTTGTCTTATTTAGCTCCTCTCAGAATTAATATTTTGAATAGTTAAGCTGACGTCATACGAACTGCAAAACACATCTCATTTTCCCCCATCAATATCTTTTTCTCATTTTGACTAGCAGTGTGTGAATGTGTTACAATGTGTCATTTTGATATTTGCATTGGGGTTGTGCTTTGTTCAGTGCCTGCATTTATATTGTGTTCAGTTTTGTTTTTATTTTAATATTTGCATTGGCGTTGTGCCTTGTTAAGGGTCTGCATTTATTTTGTTTTCTGTTCAGTATCTGCAGTGTTAAAAACAGTTTTGTTTGACAGTTCTGAGTATATAGCTTTGAAATTTGGAATAATGTCAGGGATTATCTAAAAAAAAGTAGATACAGAGAATCATCAATTTCAAGACAACTGGACAGAAAAGTATTATTTTATTCTAAATAAAGATTTGCTTATATGCTTGCTGTGCAATGAATCTGTATCAGTAAACAAAGAATAAAATTTGAAGGGACACTTTACTTCAAAACATGTGGATCACCAAAAAACTGATGGACCATTACAAAAAGATGAAATAGAGAAATTGAAGAATTCTCAGCAGTCAATGTTCACCAAGCAAAGAAGGCAGCACAGAAGCATTGTGAAAGACAGCTTTGTGAAAAAATTGCTAAGCATTCTAAATCATTTGGTGAAGGAGAATTTATCAAGAGAAATGTATTGGATGTTGCAACTATAATATATCCTAAAAAGAAAAAAAAGATTTTGAGAATATTAGTTTGTTGAGACGTACTGTTGTCCAGTGGATAGAAATCAAGACTGATGATATTCAAACAAGTTTAAAAGAGAAGATTGCTGGATTCATAGCATTTTCAATTAGTTTGCATGACAGCACTGATGCCTCTGATACAGCACAACTAGCAATATTTATTTGGGGAGTTGATGTGAATTTTAATATCACAGAAGAATTGTTGGCACATCGGTCACTAAAAGGGGCAACTACTGGTGAATATATATTTGAAGAAGTCAAAACAGTCTTTGAGCTATTTGGGCTTAAATGGAGTTCACTATCTAGCATATGCACCGATAGAGCCCCCGCAAAGGTTGGTTCATGGAAGGGATTTATCAGATTAGTTTGTGGGAAAGCAATAGAACTACAGATCCATCTGAAAAATTTAACAAACTTTCATTGCATTATCCACCAACAAAATCTGTGCGCAAAATCAATTAAATTTACAAATGTTATGGAAGTTGTAGTAGCCAGTATTAACTTTATTAAGTCATATGCACTTAATAACCATCAATTTAAGGAATATTTTCCAGACTTATTTTTACATTATGAAAATGTGTCTTAGTATTGTGATGTGAGGTGGTTGAGAATAGGTAAAATGTTAAAACAATTTTATGATCTGAGGCAAGACAAAGTAGATTTTATGGACATAAAAGGAAAAAAAAACAACCAAGTATGAGATGATGAGTGGGTGTGTGATTTAGCATTCATTGTAGATGTCACTGGCTACCTAAATGAACTTAATCTTAAATTGCAAAAACCAGGAAAGTTGATTCATGATCTGTATGGACATGTCCGTGCTTTTTGTAATAAACTAAAATTGTTGGAAAGTCAGATAAGAGCTAAAAATTGTTACCATTTTCCTACTCTAGCAACTCATATAAAAATATCCCTTATAATTGTTATGGAGATGAACTGAAGGCATTACTAGAGCAATTTGATACAAGATTTACAGGCTTCCAAAATAAAGACTCCATATTCACTATATTTTTTCATCCAATGGATGCTGATATAAATAATGTGCCAGAAAATTTACAGATGGAAATTATTAAGATTCAAGCAGATTTAGTGCTAAAATCATAGTTTAACAATATTGCTTTGCCAAATTTTTATCAACCTTTGGTGGAAGAAAAATATAGAAATTTACATACCTTTTCAAAAAAGAATTATTTGTCTTTTTAGCAGCACTTATATGTGTGAACAGTTTTTTTTCTAAAATGAAATTTAGTAAATCAAAAATTCAGACAAGAATAATAGGCAAAAACCTTGAAAATTATATGCAATTGTTCTTAAGAAACATTTCCATATTGATAGTCTCATTGTTAAAGTACAAGGCCAATCCTCACATTAAATTGTTATGTCATTATTATGAAATTTATGTAGCCCTTTATCATTTACTATTACTTTGTACTAAATAATTATTTGGTCTGGCCCTTGACTTGAAGACAGAAAGATAATTTGGCCCCTAAACCAGGAAAGTTTGCCCATGCCTACTATAGATAGTTTTATAGCAGGGTGAAGATAATTAACTGATCTATTAAAAAAGCCTGTTTTCCACAATACATGGACATAATTTCTTTTTATATTATTTATACCAAAACACTCCAATCAAGTTTAATGCTATGATTGTAGAGTAGGAATTGGGATAAAGGATGATAGAGAATTTTTGACAATGGAATATATTGAATGTATTGATGGAATGTCAGAGATTAAAGGATGATTAGACAAATCATTCATTTTAAATATATGAAATTGAAAGAGCTAATAAAACACAAAAATAATAAACTTAAAGCACTCCAAGTATATAGGAACAAAACAATTATCTCATCAAATACTGACAAAATATGTGAACCTTTAAATCTTCAATTTCCATTCCTCTCTTATGACAAAAATGTATTACATTAAAAAAATACCATATGTTTAAGTTTTCTCTGTAGTACTCATAATTACATTTAATAAGTGTGTAACTTAGAATTTCATTCAAAAAATAGACCAAATGTCCTTTACATAAAATAAGACTGCTTAATGTGATTTGTGACTAGTAATAGGAAAAGGCTTAACATGGGCATAAGAGTCAGATAACCTAACATTAAACACTGAATAAATACTGTCCTTTTCATGTCAATAACCTATTTGCTTTGGATAGTTTCATGGTAATATGATCACTCATCTTAGAATGTAATAATTTTGGTGGTCTGTAGCATTCAGTTTTCTTTTCATGTGATTGCAAAAACTTAAAGTAATATGTGTACTGACATACTGAACTAAATTTACTAGACATGAGTATAATTCTGAGAAAAACAAAATGGATGGGTTTTGAAGTCAAAGGACATTGTATTCAAAAGTTGTGATCACAGTTTAATGATATTAGCTTTTGTTTAAACTTTAAAATTGAAAATCATAAGTTTGCACATATTTTATATTTGTTTTACTTTTTCAAAATTAAATCATTTTTTTAAGTACACATACGATGTGAAACTAAGATTTTATTTGAAAATATTTTTTTAGGACAAGTCAAGCAAAATGGAATATCTTAAAATTGGAAGTCAATACTTGCAAAAGAAATGGTTTTATAAACATTGCAGCAATTATACTGTTTATAATATTTTTTTTATAATTATAAATAAAATTTTAATATTTTTAAAAAATAATTTTGTTGCTTTATTATATATATTTTTAAAAAATTCTATTTATTGATAGCCAATAAGTCAAGATCAATTTTATCTTATTAAAATAAATTTTCGCAGCCTGTAAATTAAAAAAAATTGCCGGTTTATCAGGTTCTTATTTTTTTTATATGTCAAAGCATTGATCGGGAAGCGAAGCCAAGCCAGCTGCTTGGAAGGCAGCTATGCTAACTGCTAGGCTACCAACTTGCAAAGTTGATGGATTATTTTTAAAATTACTCTTCATTATTAAATTTATATTTGTTACAATTTTTGTTTAGATGTAAATATGTAATGAAAAATAAGGATTTATCTTTTAAAAAAGACTTTATTAAATTATGAGAAGAAAAGGTTAGTTTTCTATTTGTATCACTTGTGGCAATAAAGAAAAACTGGGTGACGATTGAAATGGAATAGTTCAGATTGTGAGCAGTAAATCACCTTAAAGTCGGGATACTCAAATCATTATTTACAACTGTAATTATGAGTAACAGTGTTCATTGCCTGATTTGCATTTTGCACAAATTAACAACAAATGAGATTTTTTTTTGAAATGTTTATTTAATAAAGTAAACATTAATATTTATCAAATAAGTCACTAGATGGCTTTTCAAAACATTGTGCATCTGAATAATTAAAAAAAAATTACTTGAATAAAATTTTCATTTTATAAATAATATATCAAAATCTATACTCGAACCTGAAAAAAGTCTGTTATAAAGAGACATGATTGCCTTGTGTTTTTCTCTATTCAGGTGGATTTAATACTAGAACCCATTTCATATTCTGATGGTATGAATAAATCTGTTATTTAATATTTTTTACCATTGTTTGGATCTTGGTTGGAAGTAATAAATATTGGTTACCTTATTTTGTATACAACAGAGAATACAACATATTTGTAAATGTCTCTCATAGTTACCCTTTCGGTAGAATTTTTGCATAGTTTTGACCAAGAATGTAAAAAGACTAAAAATAAAAATTGTTAAAAGGTAAACAGGTCTCTACTCTAGTGCCATCTATAAGAAGCTTGAATAAACAGTGATAGACATGCATTAGACCATTTAAATAGTGATCAGCTGACCATATTCTGTCTTATGGCCTTACTAGTAAAGATTGGCTGCTAGATGCATAAGTGGATCACATTTAACTTTGAATCTCAAGCCACATAGATATAAGACAATAAGGCAATTACCAGAAACTGATCTGGAGAGAGGATTTAAATAAATTAGCATCATGTACTTAGGTATATGGATACCAGAGTAGTGAAATTGTTTTGTGTGTTTGTCATTTTTCCTTTTATTCTCAATTGATTAAAATTGAAGATATAAATATTTAACACTATGCAGAAGTTCTACGCTGTAATTTGTATTGTATATCAACTGTCTAATAGTATTTACAGACAATTAGATATAATTAAACTATTACTAATTTCCTTTTTTTTTCGAGCCAATGAAATATCTTGTAACTAATGAATTTACTTACAGAGAAGTTGGTTTTTAATATTCTGCTTTATTGCTCGTAGCATTCTTTCGATACATTCAATAAATTAAAAACTACTTATTCTGTGATTACATTCATTGTTTACCAGATTTTACAATGAGTTACAATATACACGTTTTTATATATGCATAGTTTTATCAAGGATAAATTAATTTAAAACTGCAAGGAATAATTTATAGGATAATTTCAGTTTGTTTTTAATTTATGTTATTCTTAAGTAACCATAATTTAATTAAATGATTTCAGCTTTCATAGAAATAAATAATAATACATGTAATATTAGGGTATGAGCACAGACTTTCACATGACCCACCACTCTCCACTCCATCTAATAACACTGATACACTTAAACACATATATGTTGAAAAGATAAATAATCACCAATATACGTATTTCATGCTAAACCAGCAATCATCAGTTGGTCCAGATTATCATCTCTACACATATATACTATAAGTGCTCAGATATATATTAAGATAGACAATCCTCATACTTTAATGGACAGGCTTCAATCTACTCCACACTCCAACTCTTCAACCATCCATCCAATTGAAAATCTGATGATGGAATGCTCAAAGCCACCCTGAGGCTGAGATTCTTGTCACACCCATGTTGACCTAAGGTCAATCTGAACCCCACATGTACAGGACATAATCCATTAAATACATATGCAAGGATGGGCAGACATCTCTATAATGTAATAACTGAAACACAGGCTTATTTATACCTGTGTCTATATATATATATATATATATATATATATATATATATATATATATATATATATATATATATATATATATATATATATATATATATATGTAATATTAGGGTATGAGCACAGACTTTCACATGATCCACCCCTCTCCACTCCATCTAATAACACTGATACACTTAAACACATATATGTTGAAAAGATAAATAATCACCAATATACGTATTTTATGCTAAACCAACAAGTTTTGAGTAGGCAGACAAAAACTCCTTTAGTTCCTTGAGACTTTCAAGAAACTAAGGCCAAATTTCTAATGTCCATTTATTATTGTAGTTGTTATTACTATATAATAATTCATATGGTAAAATAACTTATAGGTTGCTCACAAAAATGCAACAGTAAAAGTGGTGAGGTTACTGGCTTTTAATCTTTGGGTTTAACATCAAGAAATATTCCAGATAATTTTACTTACTTGCCTGATTGTTTTTAACTTAAATATCAATTGAGTTTTCTTGAAAGCAGATTGAATATATGCATGAATTGACTTTTTTATTTAATATATTTAAAGTAGTGGCATGGAAAACTAAATTATGGAAGGTATTCCAGGAACCCTAATGTTGTGAGCTACTGTCTTATCTGGCAGTCAAACATGTAGGATGCTAAGATTTATCTGATTGCAGATCCGAGCTGCCTTTTAATGATGATATTTATTTAAGTATCTGCAAATTATTTTCAAGTAAAAACAAATGGCATGAATTGGAACAAGAATTGGCAAATATTACATAGGATGTTATTGCAAAAAAAAAACACTAAATTATCACATGATCACATTATTTATGCTTACCCAAGCTGTTTACACAGAGGCAAAGCTCTCCATAGATGCAGTGCTCTCAGATCCAAGGCTTCTCACTGATGAAAGCCACAATCTAGAAAGCAGCCTGGGGATATTGGATGAGTAGACATTAGGTAGAGATTTTATACACAAACTTTTCTGCATCAATTGATTACTCTGGCTTGGACTGAATGGTGCTACTGTATGAAGAGTTTTGTCACTGTGATGTTGTTGCACTTTGTAAAGTTAGAATGAAGAGAGAAATTGTTTTTTTATAAGTATTCATGCACTACATTACACAAACACAAATACTGAAAATATAAATGAAGAGGGATTCATTGTAATTGAAAAGTGGAAAAACAACATTGTGGAGATTGACTGGGGTATCAGACAGAGTGATAAGATTAGTTATTCAACTTAGTGAAAAATATCAAATACAGATAGTTTAGGTTTATGGATGGATAATGAGAAAAGGTAGACTGTATTTTTGCAATGGGAATAATCTGGATTGATGGAATTGAAAGAAAGGATACACTAATTAAAAATAAAATGAAAACAAGCAACTCACTA
Organism: Epiperipatus broadwayi; assembly: GCA_028023455.1. NCBI lineage: Eukaryota > Metazoa > Onychophora > Udeonychophora > Euonychophora > Peripatidae > Epiperipatus > Epiperipatus broadwayi. The sequence continues at coordinate 187,509 of JAQFVV010012827.1, forward strand.
TACATATTGCCACTCAATGCAAACCAGAGTATTCAATGGATGCCAGAAGGTTTGTGTATAAAATCACCATCTAGTGCCTACTCACCCAATATCCCCAGACTAGTTTCTAGCTTGTGGCCTTCATCAGTGAGGAGCCTTGGATCTGTGATCACTGCACCTAGGTCTTAGGATCTAATACACTAGATGGGGATTTTATGTACAAGCCTTCTGGCATCCATTGATTACTCTGGCTTGCATTGAGTGACAATATGTATAGTGAGTTTTGCCTGTTTAATAACAGTTATAAGCAAGCATAGGAAATGGTGAACATGTGATGTTTATTGGCTTAAAAATAAAATTCTTGAAAATACTTGAGCAGTGTAACAATTGTTCACCTTTCAACAGAGTGATAAAGTGTATCAAAATCAGGCCCTAACATGCAAGGTAGTGATGTAATAGAAAAAAATATTGAGTTTAATCATGGACATAATGATTCAAGGGTTTCACATCTATAGATTACCTGGTAAATGAAGGCTATTTGCAACATGCATGCATAACAAGAGACAGATGTTTATCATAAAGTAATAAAGTAGATTTTAATAAAACAAGTCCCTAATTAATGAAAAATATATCAAGTTTTCTATGTAGACATGGTGATTCAGCATTTTATACTTGTGGCTCATCCAATGAATAAAGGGTTTACAACATGTATATACAGTGAGAGACAATATTCAACTTTCTAAAAGATGATAAAATAGTTAGAAACCAATCCTTACCTTGCAAAAGAGTGATGTAATGATTCAAGTTTTTAACACAAATGTGGTGATTGTTGTGTTTGAACCTGTAGCTCACCTGATGAAGAAAGTCTATTTGTAGCATATATGCATAATAAGAGACACATTTATCTTTCCACTAGGTGATAAAGTAATAGAATCCAATCCCTAAATTGCAAAAGAGTGATGTATTAAAAAATGTCCAGTTTTCAACATAAACATGATGATTCAATTGTTTCATATTTATAGCTCATCTGATGAATAATGGTTGTTCACAAAATACATGCATAGTCAAAGAGGGTAGATTGAATGTTATCAACGGCAGATGATTTTCATATGCTTCATTGAGATAAAATCAATACTAATAAAATGCAAAAACACAAAAATCTCAATAGCTAAGCTTATTTACAAATTCATTAATTTTCTACCCAAAATTTTTTGCAAAAGTTTTTTTGTAATATTTTGTTCCTATCCAAGCTTTTATTATTATAATGTTTACGACTTTTCGATTGATACCTTTATTGCACGTCCTATAGTCACATCTGTATCTCGATTGATACCTTTATTGTGTGTCCTATAGTTACATCTGTAATTTATAAAAAAAATTGTAATAAATCATTTTTATTTTGGCATATATTTAATTTATTAAAATTACGATAAATTTAATTTTCAAAACATGATTACATGGCCTTGAATAAGTAAACCATTTTATTCCCTGTCAGTTTCGAAAGATCATTAAAATGTTTCTGTGATTTAAACATGACAATACATATTAAGTGACAGATTAATCAATATATTTGTTTTTAGTTTTATAAAAAATGCAAAGTGCAGCATATGTCTTTAAATTTTTTCCATTTCCCAATGAAGCCGACTATTTGCAGGAGAAAAAAGGAGGGGTAGAGAAGAGTTTCGGTTCTTACATTTATTTTTTAAATAATTGCTTTCACAAAAAAATTGACAACCACTTAAGCGCATCCTCATTAAAAACTCATCAACGACATCGTAAAAGATTTTATTTTATTATTATTTTTTTAAATCAATTATATTTCCTTTTTGTTTGTTTTTTATTGCTGTTATATTTATCCTACAAAAAACAAAAATGTGACATTAATCAGGTAAAGAAAAAAAAAATCAAACAAAGTAATGCATTATAAAAAAAACAACAATCACAAGTAAACATGGCTACTTATACAGAATCTAAGAGGAAACAAGATTTTCACACTTGTATATGTTATTATATATATAATGAATTTAAAACAATTTCCAGAACTGCAAACAAAACAAAAAAACATACTTTTTACGTTTCTTGGAAATAACATTTATTTTTTAACGTTTTTTTTTTCAATTCTCTTGTCTGTATTTTTTTTTCTCATTATACTGTAGTGAGATAAATGATTATTGTTATATATGCGGGATTCGAACTCAGACTTTCACACGACCCTCAACTCTCCATGCCAACTCATATTGCTGACTCACTTGATCACACACATGTTGAAAAGATAAATATGTGTGTGGTCAGGTGGGACAGCAATATGAGATGACATGGAGAGTTGATGGTCGCGTGAAAGTCTGAGTTCGAATCCCGCATACATTACATATATATATATATATATGCACGTTTAAGCCTGTATAGTGTATTAATTTACAGATTTTTTTAAAAATGATATTAAAGTAGTAGCAACTCGTTTCATGCAATAGGTCATCTAGGGCAAGCTATATTAATCAATAAATGCCAGAAGGTATATGCATTGAAATCCCTATCTAGTATCACTCATCCAGTAGCCTTAGATTAGTTTTTAGCTTTTGAGTGTCATGAGATCTGTATCAGCTTGTATTGAAAACAATATTGTGTTTCAGGTTAGGTTTGTTGCTTTCTGGTTGATTAAATAGATAAAAAGATAAATGTGGGAGAGATGCCTTAGCCAAAGGTCTAGGTGCATTCTCTCAGATTCAACAAGGCTCTTCACTGTTGATAGTCACACTCTGGAAACTAGTTTGGGAATATTAAATGAGTAGGCATTAAATATGAAATTGAATACACAACCATATGTTATCTATTAATAACTTTAGCTTGCACCAGATGACACTATTGTATTATGTTGTGGAAATGGGATGGAGCAGAATATGGGAAAACTTAGAGTGGGGAATGGAAAATTAAGTGGCTAACCGGTTTATCTGGGCATAATTGCTCAGACATTCTTGACTTCATTCAAGGAGAAGTCACAGTACATCACATCACATCTACTATTTTAATAGCTTATATGAGAAAAGAAATGGTGGTCACATGATGAATAATATTCACATCAATAGTAATGAATTTTATTAGATTTCTGAAACAAAGGGGTAAGGTGATAACAAATCATTAACCTCTGTGTTTATAAGTAAGTAAACAACCATTGAAATGACCCAATATTAATTTATTTTGAAATGTCTTGACATAATGCTTATAATATTTAAGTCAGTTATACCTCTTCTATGAAACAATGCTCAAGTTTATTATGACATAGCCATTTAGGAAGTTTTGTATTACTTTTTTTTTCACTTGTTCTGTTCAGTGAAAATGTTAAAAGAATTGGACTTAGCTAGTTTTATTTCAAGTTGTAATTAATAATTTGTAAAGCACATACTCATTATGTGAATAATATATATTAAGACTATGCGCCTAAAATGCGATACTACGCTCTTGTCTTTTAAAGTCATTAATCTTGTGTTTAGATTTGTAGAGGTCACTATAGTCGCATTTTAGGAATAGAGTACTGATTATATATATGTGTGAGGATAGTAATCTAGACCAACTGATGATTGCTGGTTTAGCATGAAATATGTATATTAGTGATTATTTATCTTTTCAACATGTGTGTGATCAGGTGGGTCAGCAATATGAGATGGCACTGACAGTGGTGGGTCGTGTGAAAGTCTGAGTTCGAAACCGCATATATTACATATATAAATGCAGTTTTAAGCCTGTACAATGTATTAATGTTTGTTTAAAAAATCAAAATTTATTCAACTCTGCAGAGGTTATGATAAAAATAAGATATATTTATTACTATGTACTGAAGTGGGAGAATAAATTTTAAAATATTTCAAATTTGTATTTACTATAATATGTGATTTTTTATTTATTTAACAGATAAAACATTATTAAACAAAGAAATATAAAAGTCATGGGCAAAAAATGCAATGGAGGGTGCATGCATCTGAGAGATTCATCTATTACTAGTATGTGCCAAGGTGGAAGAATAAATTTTAAAATACTGAAAAGATACCTTTAGTTTATTTATATAATAAAATATATGATTTTTTTATTTATTTTTGTTGAAACAAAAAAACATAAAAATATAAAGGTCATAGAAAACACGTATACTAAAAACATATTAATTACAAGTATATACTGAAATTTAAAACAAAAGAATACTATAAATCCGCTTTTATTGCATTTGTATAATAAAGTACATGATGTTTTTAAATAAATAAAAATAAATAAGTGAAAGCTTACTGCACAGGTGTCCTTAAGAAATTTGAATGCCAAAAATGTCAAAATTGAGATCTACCTGAGTACTTCACATTTTAAATCCAGATACTGTACTATTTATTTTCATTTAAGATATAGACATCATTCTCATAACTATAACAATACTAGGTTTTGAATTAATGACATCTCTCAGTCATAATTTACTAATGAATATACCACATCTCTAAAAAAGACATGTTGGAAGTAAATTGATGATTTGAATATTATGCTGTAACATTAACCATGTATAAACACATCTAGTCATGATATGAAGCTTATGCACCTAATATATTTAACAGTATTTACAAAATAATTTGTTTGTATCACTAAATTCAACTGCAACCTCCAGGGCTTAAGCATTTTAAATGTATAGCAGAACAAGCAATGAAAATCTGCAATCAATATAAAATGGAGTTGGACAGGCAATACCATAATTTAAATGCCTTGTGATATTTAGTGTGCTGCTCCCTAGTACTAATGTTCTGATGCACTGTTAAAAATGTAACATTTTTAATTGTTGTAATCTTGTTTTATGGATGTCTAAACATACTCTAATTTTAGTGATTGAAATCAAAAGAAATATTGGTAGTGTTCTGTTCTATCTTGTCAGCCAGTTGATGATGCTATTTCTAGCTAAATTGCTAGAAATATGCCATTTCCACAGCCACAGCCAAGTAGATAGCCTACTTTCTACGATAAAACACAGAAAGAGTCCATTTACTCAGATGCTGGCTACTGCTGTGGCTTTTTTCTATGCTAAAAGCACAGAATCATGCCTTCATTGACTGCCATGATTGCTTGTGTTACGCACTTTATCATAATGCTGGGTTGTCTATTTTTGGTACAGTATGGTGTGAGCGTGTGTTGATTGCACCGTGTCTAAATAATTTAACTTTTCATGTCCAACTATTTTTCATGTGAACTGACAACTGTTACCTCCTAACAGATTTAACAGTGTTGTCACTGTTCCATCAGGACTGTGTAACTTTCACAAATTGTATTTTAGGGTGTGGCACAGTGCTATTTTGAAAATCCTGATGAAAGTAAAGTATCATGTGAATTGCCAGACACCGGAGTCGGATTTCATTTTAATACTTTGTTATAATTATTAACTTTAGTGGGTAAATTGTAATCTAATTTACTCCCCCCCAAATGCAGTGTCTGATTCATTACTGTCCGAAAAAGAGTAAAATTTACTTTTATTTTTTATAAAAAAGTACCATAACTTTTCCGATCCACTATATTTACTATTATTTGTTGTTAAAAAAGTAACATAATTTTTATATATATACACATAAAAAAAATGCCACTCTGATCAATTACTGTCCCAAAAAGGTCAAAGTTGGCTTTCATCATAAAATTTTGTTTGAATTACTGTCCAAAAAAGTCTCTAATGTACTATTATTGGCTAATCGAAAGTAACTAATTTTTTATCGGCACACACCCTACATACAAAAAAGCCAGTCTCTGATTAACTGCAGTCCCATAAAGTCCAAAAAGTCAGCTTACATTTTTATATTTTGTTTAAATTTTTAAATTTTATGGAAATTATGGTTCTATAGAATTGCTGGCCTGTAAATGCTATATCAATGTGTTTTTGCTTAGCATCAACACCATCAAGCAGCTGACATGATAGATCAGAACACTACCGAAATATATATGTCGCCTCATTCCGATCAGTTATAATTTAATTTACAAAGCAAATTGATACTTATTTTATTAACCTTCTAAACAAGCATAAAAATATTTACATGCAGAAACAAACATATAAACCCAGAAATAAACTTCTCGATAAAATGTTTCATGATATCCAAATTTAAAATTCTAATGCAACAAGTGGAAGTGAAACAACTTAATTTATTTGTACATTATTATATGATTAATTAACTCAATAACTTTCATATTCATTAACAGATGTTGGGTGTTTTCCTCCAAAAAAAGGATGTTGTTCCAGAGCTTTAGATAACACATCATAGACGATATTTATATTCAATTGTTCCAATATACAAGTATGTTTTAAATATTTAAAAAGTCAAATGTCATTTTTTAGAATATTAATAATTTGTAAGATTACATTAAAAAAAAAACAACAGTAAATTATTTGGCTTCAATATGGATAAAGATTTTATATTAGATATGATATGATGAACATTTTCAAAAACTCTCACCAGATGGTACTATATAAAACATCAAATTGTTAAAAGGTTTAGGAAAAAACTATAATACTGGTTTAAATTCAATTTAAAAAGGGCACACTGATTAGTTACTCTTATTTTAATGATGTTATAATCAAAATAAGTCTATTTGGTTATAACATGACCTTAAATTCAGTATTAAGCCACTAATTTAATTTCAAAGCTAAGTGTTACTTGTAAGACCAGAAACATTGGAAGAGTAAAGGAAAATATTTTACAACATGAATCATTATATTTTATGTTAGTCTGTGTGTCATTACTAACAACTGAATTTGTTGAAGATTTGGTTTGATTAAGGAGTCATAATTTAAGCACTAATAGATTCTGGCAACTATCTTTTCTTTTTGTCTTATAAGAAATCTACTATCAGATTGTTGCTTTGAATTTATTTTCAGAATTGGACCAGTATATTATTACTGCTAATCGAAACATGTCTCATTATTACCCTGGCAGTTTTTAGAGTGATTAATTGACTAATAGATTCAATCATTTAAATTTCTATAATAATATTTATCTACTTTATAGTAACCAATAGTAATAGATGCCTAATGTTTCCAATTTTTTATTTATTTAATAGAATTTTGAATTTATTTTATTATAAATATTTTGCCTCTTACAAGTTGTCCTGCTAGAGCTATATTAGTAGTCCTCTTTTTATTACCTTATGATATCTCATTCAAGATAAACTTTTTATTACTATTTATATTCAAATTCAATTTTGAAATTTTAAAATGTTGAAGTTAAATGGGTTTTTTGCTTAGGCCAAAAAATAATAATAATAAAGAAATGATCAAAAATAAAATAAAATAAAAAGAAGTCGATAATTAAAAATCAAAACAAACCTTCTCCGCCACCGCACCTCCCCCCTTAAAAAGTGTTCTTTAAAAACGAATTGTTTATGTCTTGAATTTTGAAATTTTAAAATGTTGTTGAAGTTAAATGGATTATTGCTTAGATCATTTGCACAGAGATTGTATTATGCAATAAATTATTCTCTCTCTCTCTCTGGATATAATTTGTTTTACCTATTATTCTCCTTCCATATACAATCATGAAAATATTCTTTTGGTACTAATTCATTTCGTTTGTTTCTTTTATATCATTTAATAAAATGTTTCATTAGTTTGAATAACTTAATCTTTTATTTCTCCATTCTGCTCATAAAGAAGGCAAAAAAAAAAAAAGAAAAAAAAATGTAAATTTTTATGATATTTTATCCCAGTTGTTCCATTTCCTTATAAGTTAGCCTTATCATCATTCAACATATAACATTCCAATAAATGTTCATTACCCTATCTTTCAATTCTATCTCCACTTCTAATTCTTAACTGAATTCAGTTCTTTTTTTAAGATTCAAAATTTCTGTTCTTGCAAATAAAAAAAAGATAATATGATGTGATAGAAAATCCTTTTTTCTTTAAATAAAATCTGAAGTTGCTGTGCATAGTATTTATATCCAGAACCTCTATTAATGGTATTTTCATAGTTCAACTTCTTGAAAACCTTATATAAATTTAAAAATGCATCTATTTTTATTTTTTATTATACCATTTTAATTTCAAATCAACATATATTTTTTCTAGTAATAATCAATTTAATTTTCTTCTCCAGTCTCATTTTAATATATACCACTTTATTATATCCTAATAACCTGACAACATTTTTCCCATTTTAATCAAAATATGTTAAACAAAAATGTGTAAGATTTCTTTCACCTAATGCTTCTCCCATTCTTCATATAATTTTTTCCAAATTCTCTTCATCATTTTATACCCCTAAAATAGAAGTTCAACAAATCTGTCTACCAACTGATCAATCTTAATTCAATTAAATTCTCAGCATTTCCACTGTTACAAATTCCTATTTACCAAGTGACTTAAAACTCAAAACTTTTGATTGGTCAGTTACAAAATCAATAGTATAAATATATTTGTCTTTCAATATTACTTTCTAAAAAGCAACTTAATAATTTGTCAGGTTATTAAAGTGAACAAAAGTTTTTCCAAAATTTAATTTCTATTTATAATTATAAAAATAATTGATAGGAGAAAACCTAAAATGAACATTTCATAACCTATAAGAAAATGCAACCTATGTCATTGATTTCTTTTGCAATTTACGTTCATGTAAAAGTAATTTTTTTTTTACTAAAATCTTAACTATTTTTTTTTAAAATAATTATATTTTCAGCATATTTTAGCAAAATAATTTATAATATGTAAAAAAATACTCTAAACATTTATTTTTGTTTTGAAAATCAAAACAAAGAACTTGAAGCTGTCAAAATTGTTGACAAGTTCTCCCTTTTGTTCAAAATGAGAAACAACCAATCAGCACCTTGGAAAGTCCACCTTCTCCCATTGTTACAGCTTTAAATTTAAATATTATTGATGTTTTCCTTGTAAAATAATTCTAGAGAGGGCAGCATCTTACAGTAGATTTTAAGTTTTAAAATAAGCGTAAATTCACTATGATAACATAAAAATTACCAGTTTTATAGCTGATTTTAATTATAATCAGAGAAACCCACAGAAAGGTTAAAACACTTTAAATCCTTTTCTTGATATATAAAACTTTTATTATTGTACCAAATATCAAACATATTTTCAAATTTGGGATATATTTTTGGTTTGACAAAACTCAAAATTATTTAACGCTTTTACATTTAATTTTTTTCCATTCACATCTAGTGAGATGTAAATTAATAGTTCAACATTTTAACTCTAATGTTTAAAACCTTTATTTAGTATCATGAAACAGTTAATTGTTCATGATTTGTTTTAAATTTAAGTTTACAAATGAAATAAATCCTAAAATTCACATTTGAATTTTCCAAATATAAAAAAATTGCAAATATGTAATGGAAACAATGACCTTACATTTACTAATTTTTAATCATAATGTTATTAGATGGGGGGTTTTATTAAAAAATTTTTTTTTTATATATTCCTTTTTATGTTTTTTTTTTATTCAGGCGTTATAAAAAATGTTTTTTTTTTGTAAAAATAAATCACAAAATATTTGTTGAATCAATTCCAATTTTTAAGTCTGAATGAATTATTTCGAAGTCATAGAAAATCTATGAAATCACTAAACATCACATGATCACCACTTTTGTGCTTACACATGCCGTTTACACAGAATCAAATCTCTCCATACAGTAGCACCACTCAGTGCAAGCCAAAGTAGGCACTAGATAGAAATTTGATGCATAAAACTTTCTGCATCCATTGATTACTCTGGCTGGCATTGAGGAGCGCTACTGTGTGGAAAGTTTGCCTCTGTGTAAATCTATAAAATACATATCTGAAATTGAAAATTGCATTCATATTTATTAAATTATCACAAAATTTCAGAACTACCAATGTTTAACAACTGCTTAGTGGAGACTCATGACACTGTTTATAATATAACATTATTTTAATTTCTTAACTTGTATTTTCAAAAGCAATATGTATGCAAAAAAATCTGAGTGGCACCATAAATATACTTTATTTTTATAATTATAAAGAAAACATTTTGTAAAAATAATTTCAAATAATTAAATACACTATAAAATTAGCATTTCTTCTCCTTATTATTCAAAATAGAATGAAAGGTCCTTAATAATTGTATTCAAAAAATCGACCAATCACCAACCTCTAGTTTTGTTAGTGTCTTTTCATCTTATACTTGGTAGACTGCTCTACTTGATTTACTATTTACAAAAAAAGTCAGTAGATGTCAGGAAATGAGTTTACAGAGTGTGCTAATAAACAATGAAGATTTTAAAATACTGTTCTATAATTTAAGTCAAATTTAGTCTCTTTTTAGATTCTGAAGAAGTAATTTGAAGCTAAACATATTTCAAACAATTCTTTAAAATATAGTTTAAAACACTTCATAATTTAATCAAATCACACCACTAAACAGAATAGCCTGTAGCAAGTGTTAATAACGTTGCCTAATAATGAAGTATTAGAAATAAGCCATTATTAATGAAAGCATGGATTAATGAAAGCTGAAGATGTAAATAAAACTGATAGATTTATGTGAAATTAATTAGATCTCTTTCTAGATAAAGTTATACGTTTAGTACACGATATACAGAAATAATACAACGTGATAATTAATGAATGGTTCTGGACATAGGACTCTGTTAATCATTAATTCTGAGGTAACATTTTTTATATAATATTTCAGAAGATGATGGAAGTATTGGGATAAATGTTTACTTGTTAAATATTGTTAGTAAAGAAGCTATTTCATATTACAACTAACAAAGCATGTAACTTTTTATTTTATTACCAACACGAAATTCCTTGCTAAGTATTTAAGTCTGAAAAAATTAAATTATTAAATAGCATAAATACTATCAACATAAAAACCTCATATTGTTGCAGTTATTATATTGTTTTGTTAGGCCTATAACCACGTTCTCAAATATGAGCTAAGTATAATTTAGTTATACATTGAAGAATAACTAATAAACATTGTATAAAAGTAAAACTTTACAATTGTGATTTTTTATGAATAGTGAAAGTTCAGAAAAGCATTATTTTAATGCCAACAAAAGGTCTTGGAATTTATGTTTAATTTATAAATATCTAAATGATTTCCAAAATTCTTCTTAGATCATTCTCTTAATGTTAAGAAAATTTTGACATTATTGTATCTACATATTTATTTAATGCTGTAAGCTTAATACTATGTGCCTTGATCATTCAATTTGCCACTAGAGGGACCTCTGCAAATCTTCACACAAGATTATAACTTTATATAGATAAGAGCAGATCTTATCTTTAACCTACTTTCTAATTATATAGGTGAATCTAAAGCATTTTGATTTGAGAGTGTAAAGCTGTTAAACTCTTCACTAGTTAAGTCCACAATTTCCATTAAACACTAACATTCATGAAATCCATTAAAATACAATGAGTTAATGCTGAGATTTTGTAGTTAGAAATATTTTGAAACAATGTAAAGTTGTAAATATTAATTTATTGAGCACATGGTTTGCACGTAAGTACATATATATTTAAGGATGAAACCATAATACTATGTGGTTTGAGGATTCAATTTGCAACTAGAGGATGTCTGCAAATCTTTGCACAAGATTACAACTTTATAAAGATAAGAGTAGCTCTTATCTTCAAAGATAAGAGCAGCTCTTTCTTATCTTCAAGTCGTAATCCTGTGTGAAGATTTGCAGAGATCCATCTAGTGGCTAATTGAATGCTCAAAACACATAGTACTAAGGTTACAGCCTTAAATATATATGTACTTACATGCAGACCATGCACTTAATAAATTAATATTTACAACTTTACATTATTGTATCATAAAATTGTATATTTTGAAGAATTTTACAAATCTTATACGATTGTGTTGCCCTATATATACATCCAAATTACAAAGATGGATTTTACTATTAATTCATATCCTATTATAAAAAATTATGTCACAACTAAACAACAAAAATGATTTATCTATTATTGCTAGATACAGTCTATTTACTGCATAAAGTTAGTGAGAGATAATATAAAACCTGTTTAAAAATGAGTTACAGACAAACACATAAGGCAGTAGTTATTGTACAAATATATTATAAATTAAAAGTTCAAATAAAAAAAAACTTTTTGCTTTTCTTCTTTCTCTTCTTTTCATTTTATATTTTCTTCCTACTCCGCATCTTCCTCCTTCCATTTCTTTTTCCTATTTTTATTAATACATAATTTTTGTCTACTCATAAAAGTTTACTAACCTAACAGAATAATTCCAATATAAAATATTAAACTTATATTAAACTGCTGTACATTTATAAATTTCTACTACTATTACTTCTACTATCTCTACTTCTCTATACTATTATTATTATTATTATTATTATTCTGAACACACTTGATATCATGTTCTATATATTAATATAGTATATGACACAACTTTCACATGACCACCACTCTCCACTCTATCTAATAACCTGATACCCCAACACATATATCTAAAAGATAAATAATCACCAATATATTTTTCTCTAAATCTATCTCCACTATCAAAAGATAAATAATCACCAATATACGTATTTCATGCTAAACCAGCAATCATCAGTTGGTCCAGATTATCATCTCCCACACATATATACTATAAGTGCTCAGATATATATTAAGATAGACAATCTTTATATTTTAATGGAATGGCTCCAATCTACCACACACTCCAACTCTTCAACCGTCCATCCAATTGAAAATCTGATGATGGAATGCTTGAAGGCCACCCTGAGGCTGAGATTCTTGTCACACCCATGTTGACCCAAGGTCAATCTGAAGCCCACATGTAATGGACATAAAAAAAAAAGGGAACTCCAAATAAAAACAACCCAATATCATTTTTAATGTTATAAAAAATTTTAAAAAACCCCCCCCTCCCCCATAAAAAAAACCCTAAAACCCCCAACAACAAAAATGTGAAAAAGAAAAAACCCCCAAAAAACATATTTCATGCGAAACACAATCATCAGTTGGTCCAGAATATCATCTCCCATACATATATGCTATAAGTGCTCAGATATATATTAAGATAGACAATCTTCATACTTTAATGGACAGGCTCCAATCTTCTACACACTCCAACTCTTCAACTGTCCATCCAATTGAAAATATGATGATGGAATGCTCGAAGGCTGCCCTGAGGCAGAGATTCTTGTCACATCCAGGTTGACCCAAGGTCAATCTGAACCCCATATGTGCTGGACATAATCCATTAAATACAATGCAAGGATGGGCAGACATCTCTACAATGTAAGAACTGAAACACAGGCATAATATATGCCATGTGTCTATATATATAATATAGGGTATATGAGCATAGACTTTCATATGAACCACCACTCTCCACTCTATCTAATAACACTGATACTATACTCAAGCACGTATATGCTGAAAAGACAAATAACCACCAATATACGTATTTCATGCTAAACCAGCAATCATCAGTTGGTCCAGATTATCATCTCCCACACATATATACTATAAGTGCTCAGATATATATTAAGATAGACAATCTTCATACTTTAATGGCTCTCAAATCTACGACACACTCCAACTCTTCAACCGCCCATCCAATTGAAAATCTGATGATGGAATGCTCGAAGGCCACCCTGAGGCCGAGATTCTTGTCACACCCATGTTGACCCAAGGTCAATCTGAACCCCACATGTACAGGACATAATCCATTAAATACAAATGCAAGGATGGGCAGACATCTCTACAATGTAATAACTAAAACACAGGCTTAATATATGCCATGTGTCTATATATGTAATATAGAGTATAAGAGCACAGACTTTCACATGAACCACACTCTCCACTCTATCTAATAACACTGATACACTCAAGCACGTATATGCTGGACCAACTGATGATTGCTGGTTTAGCATGAAATACGTATATTGGTGATTATTTATCTCTTCAGCATATACGTGCTTGAGTGTATCAGTGTTATTAGATAGAATGGAGAGTGGTGGTTCATGTGAAAGTCTGTGCTCATATACACTATATTACATGTATAGACACATGGCACATATTAAGCCTGTGTTTCAGTTATTACATTGTAGAGATGTATGCCCATCCTTGCATTTGTATTTAATGGATTATGTCCTGTACATGTGAGGTTCAGCTTGACCTTGGGTCAACATGGGTATGACAAGAATCTCAGCCACAGGGTGGCCTTCGAGCATTCCATCATCAGATTTTCAATTGAATGGACGGTTGAAGAATTGGAGTGTGTAGTAGATTGGAGCCAGTCCATTAAAGTATGAAGATTGTCTATCTTAATATATATCTGAGCACTTATAGTATATATGTGTGGGAGATGATAATCTGGACCAACTGATGATTGCTGGTTTAGCATGAAATACGTATATTGGTGATTATTTATCTTTTCAGCATATACGTGCTTGAGTGTATCAGTGTTATTAGATAGAGTGGAGAGTGGTGGTTCATGTGAAAGTCTGTGCTCATATACCCTATATTACATATATAGACACATGGTATATATTAAGCCTGTGTTTCAGTTATTACATTGTAGAGATGTCTGCCCATCCTTGCATTTGTATTTAATGGATTATGTCCTGTACATGTGAGGTTCAGATTGACCTTGTGTCAACATGGGTGTGACAAGAATCTCGGCCTCAGGGTGGCCTTCGAGCATTCCATCATCAGATTTTTAATTGGATGGACTTGAAGAGTTGGAGTGTGTAGTAGATTGGAGCCAGTCCATTAAAGTATGAAGATTGTCTATCTTAATATATATCTGAACACTTATAGTATATATGTGTGGGAGATGATAATCTGGACCAACTGATGATTGCTGGTTTAGCATGAAATACGTATATTGGTGATTATTTATCTTTTCAGCATATATGTGCTTGAGTGTATCAGTGTTATTAGATAGAGTGGAGAAAGTGGTGGGTCATGTGAAAGTCTGTGCTCATATACCCTATATTACATATATAGACACATGGCATATATTAAGCCTGTGTTTCAGTTATTACATTGTAGAGATGTCTGCCCATCCTAGCATTTGTATTTAATGGATTATGTCCTGTACATGTGGGGTTCAGATTGACCTTGGGTCAACATGGGTGTGACAAGAATCTTGGCCTCAGGGTGGCCTTCAAGCATTCCATCATCAGATTTTCAATTGGAAGAACGGTTGAAGAGTTGGAGTGTGTAGAAGATTGGAGCCAGTCCATTAAAGTATGAAGATTGTCTATATATATATATATCTGAGCACTTATAGTATATATGTGTGGGAGATGATAATCTGGACCAACTGATAATTGCTGGTTTAGCATGAAATACATATATTGTTGATTATTTATCTTTTCAGCATATACGTGCTTGAGTGTATCAGTGTTATTAGATAGAGTGGAGAGTGGTGGTTCATGTGAAAATCTGTGCTCATATACCCTATATTATTATTATTATTATTATTATTATTATTATTATTATTATTATTATTATTATTGTTATTATGTTTCAAAAGGCCTTTATTGTCTCAAAAGAATTACAAATTTTGCATTTACATAGTTCGTCTACATATATTAGCGTGGATTGTCCATTATCATTTGAATGCCATTAGCAAATCAATCACTTATAACAGAAGGGAAAAATTGTTGCTAAATTGTCGTTGATGCTAATTTGACATGCATATCCTTCCAAGTTTCTTTATAATGTTTAATTTCCTCAATTCACTATAACATAGATTTAATCTTAAGTAATGACCACGTTGCTGCATAAATGTCAGGTCTGGCCAGTGTCTTATCTTTTTTCTGTATCATTGCATGTTTATTTGAAAAAGTACATGCATGCCTCCTGGAAGTGTTACCAATTAGGAAAGTGCATCTAGTACACCAGTATGCATATAGCACAAAGGTTGCTGCCCTGACACTTAATCCCTGTCTAAATGTAGAAATTAATTGATGCATTGTTACATTAGACTTCCTGTAATTGCTAGTTATGAGATTTCTTATCTGCCTAAGTCCCTCACAGTGATATAGCAGATGTGATAGGGTTTCCTCAGCTCGATGGCATAACCCACAAAAGGGATCAATTGATGTATACAGTCTTTTATGGCAAAGAAAATATGTGGAGGTAATGCAGATAGATTAAGTTTTATTAGAAAATTGAAAAACTTTGGTTCTAAGGCCCATCGTTTATACTTTTTAACCAGTTGTTTATTATTAATTCCCAGTATTGGTTCTAAAGCAATTGTGTTATTATCTTCATGTATTAGTTCATAAATTTTCCAGTATTTGTACTTATTAATAAATTTCTCTGGGATTTTTGACTCTGTTTTACAATGATATATTAATTGTTCAAAATATGATAATTTTTTTGGTGGTGGTTTATCAGTTGGAATGACCTCTATGAGCTGCTCAATTTTTGGAAATTGTTTAACAATATCAATTATATTGTTCCTCATTCTCTGTTTGTCAAAAATACCAATATCATGTAACCCTAAACCATTTTTATTCAGTGGCTGACATAGTTTTGCCATTGATATTGCCACAACTTTTCTTGACCATAGTAGCTGATTGCAAATGGTCTTAAATATGGAGATAAAAGATTTTGAGAAAGCAAGCACTGGTATAAAGTAAACTATCTTAGTCATCATCAAACTATTAATTAATTGAATCTTAGAATATACTGACATATAAGTATTGGCTAGAGAGTGTGCGATTTTCTGTATTACATTTTTCAATTAGTTCTGCAAGTGACATCTCATTCCAGTAGTCCCTAGATGGAATGGAAATCCAAGGAATGAGCCTGGCTTTGCCTGGAAAATGGATGTACATGGCCTTCCCATGAATATTGTCCATTCTGCTGTTTTTTCTGGATTGAAACTTAGTTTAAATTCCTTTGAGTATTCTTCTAAAATCATCTGTAGTTTTGGTATCTGCCTTTTTGATTTCAGAAAAACTGTAATATCATCCATGTATGCAATGCAGGTTAATTTTTGACCTGTTCCCAGGATCTCTGTTTCCTCAAATGCCTGTTGTAATCGGACAAAAAGGGGATTTATATATAAAATAAATAAGATGGCATTAAGTGGGTACCCTTGTGAAAGTGATTTAGTTGGTGTGAAAGCTGGTTAATTTCTGCCATTTAGAGTAATGTGAAGCTCACGATTTAAGAGTAAATTTGTTATAACATATATATGTGATTTTGGCATTTCAGTGTCATTCAATAATCTCAACAGTATAGATATATCAACATTGTTAATAGCCGAAACAATATCCAGCTGTACAACAATCGGGCCATATCTTTTCTTTTCTCTAACTGATTCAAAATAGCCTTAAATAACATAACAGCTTGTGTGGTAGATGGATGTTTTTTAGCAAATTGAGCTGGTGAAATCATCGGTAAAATAAAATGGTTTTATTTTATCTTTAATTACTTTCTCTAAAATCTTTATGGGCAATGGATCCAATAATATTGGCCTTATCTCTGATAACAAAGGAATGGGCTTCTTTTTTTTTATTAAATGGCACCATTGCGATTGTATTAGCTCCCTCCATTGTTATTATTCCCTGCGATAAATAATTTGCCACTTGACACAGGCATTTGCTAGTCATCTTGTCAAGGTGTTTTAATATGAACAGTGGAATTCCAGGGCTTCCTGGGTGACTGTTGTCCATTTTATTCATTTTTATTATAAAATCATCTAGAGTATATGATGATTCAGTCTTTGCCATTCCAAATACATTTGGCTGGTATTGTATCAATTTTCCTGGTCCCAGCTTAACTTTAAAATAGTTAAGAATTGGTAAGATCATATTATTTCCAGTAAATGTTTTATTGTTTATTTTAATTGCTAATGGCACTTTGATTTCAGGTCCCCTCCCTAATGCCCATCTAATATATTGCCGAGTCCATGTGTGTTGTTGCATTAGGCATATTCTACTTTTTTTATTTTTTAAATAGCTCTTCAGTGTTTCACATGCTTTGTTATAAGCATTTGTTAGTATATGTATACGTTTCAGTGTGTGTTGATTAGGGGTTATGGCCACAATACGTCTATGAATTTGTTCTGCAAGCTTCAACAACCCTGAGGGAGGTGGCTGATTTTTCACTATATGATTAATGTTAAATGACAGGATATTAATACAAGCTAAATATTGCTGTATTGGGTTAAAGGTCATTGAAAGAATCTTATTCCACATAATATAAGTCTCTGAAAAAATAAATTCGGGTGTTAAGGTTAGAATCAACATTCTTATTGTTCTAATTAATTGCAGTCTAGAGACTTGTATATTACTGAGGTCAATTGATATGAACTGAGATGAGTGATCAGAAATTGCTGATGGGATTAACTTCATGCTTATTAGATGATGAAACACTGGAGAGCAAAAACAAAGATCAATTAATGTTGAAAATCGGCCATTATGAAATGAAACAGCATCTTCAGGTAAGAAACCCTTGCACTCATCAATGGAATTGATAATTTATGTATCCACTTATTTACAAACTCATCATATGTTACATTGCAGTCTCCAATCAAAATTGTTGGATTAGCTGTAGATCCCAGTGTTGAATTAATTGTGGCAATTATTGTATTTATTTTACATTTTTGCAATGACATATAAACAAAGAGTACATTTATTTTAATTATTTTGTGAAATAAAGTAATGATTAATAGATTTGCATCAATGTGTATGATTTGAAAATTGGTAAACTGGCAAGCAGTAGCTATCAAAAGACCTGTCCCGGCTGATGGAGAAGTAGAGTCTCTTGAACATGCAACAAAGCCCTCACTATTTAGAAATTTTGCGGATCAATTTGTGACCCTGCATAAATTTTGGTTTCAAGCAGTCCCATTATATGAGGTTTTGTTTCCTTGATCCATTGTTTCACCTTAAATATTTTTTCTATTGAATTCAAACCCCTTACATTAAAAGAAGCAATTTTAATTTTCATTTATAAAGATTTACTTTTTACTTTGAATTTATTTGAATTTACTTTATCTTTAATTATCCTTATTTTAGGCTGTCTATCAATTGTAAATCTTGAGCATCTTTGAACTCACTTTCAGTTTCCACATCAGTATATCTGTCCATTCGATATCGTTCTCCTGTGACATCAAACATAAGCTCTCATAATTTTACCTTTTTTATTGTTTTCCTGTTTTTTGGGTCTTCCTGGCTTTCTCTTCTGTTCACTATTAACCTGAGTAACTTGCTGCATATTTGGCATTATTGTCTGAGTAATCTCAGTATTCGTATTGTTCCTAGTTCTTTGTTTTTTTAGATAATTCCAGTTCTTCATCCAAATTCATATTCTCTTCATAATATTGCTTCCCATCAACATTTTTTTTCAATGTGTGTTTGTCTATATATTTTTCTAAAGCTTTAACCACCTGCATTTGTATATCATTCACTTTTTTTACTTTTACTTTTGTATTATTTATCTTAAGGTACACTTTTTCCCCCAACCTTAATGAAGAATCTAGAATCTCCCCAATATTACTACCATCATTATTTACATTTGCAGTTTCATTTTCTTGCTTATCTGTATTCATATGTGTTTGTATAGATTTTTTTTCCTTTTCACTTCCTTGAGTTCCCACATCCAATGTCAATATTTGCTTTACATTTCTTTGTTTATAGCTTGTTTTCTTTTCTAGTCTTTCTTCTGATAAATCAAATCCTTTGTTATTTCCATTCTTTGGATAGTCTATAATCAAATGGCTTCTTTCTCCACAGCCAAAACATCGTGGTCTTAGCCCTTTAGTGTTTAAGTATAATACTGCTCCCTGATCCATAATTTGCCTTGGAATTTCTTCTGGTTTAATATGCTGGTGCAGCTTTATCTTAAAATGATAACTGTTGGTGTATATAAGTGTTGGTGTATCATTGCACAAGATTTGCTTAATGTATATTGCATGCCCAAATGGTTGGACCATACTTTTGAAATCACGAATGCTAAACCCAAAATATGCATTTTTAATGATTCCTGAGCAATAATTTTGCAGATTTTCATCAACAACAATCATTACATATCCACCAATTGTTTTTATTTGTGATTTAAATCTCATTTTTTGATTTTCATTGAAAAATTGTATAGCTTTATATTGTGAGTTTGAATGTTCACCTATTTCTGAGATTGAATCCCATAAGTTTTCTTCTGTTAGTTTTTGATATAATAACTCTTTGTGAAATTTATACAACGTTAGATTTCTATCTGTAATTGTGAGCAGTAATGATTTATTAGAAAAGAATTTTTTAAAAGATTCATATAACTTGTGTGGTATTGGGTTATTAAACTGGATGTTTATATCTTGAATTTCATCTTCTGTCCAATTATCTTCAGTTTGTTCTGCTAAATGATTAGGTGTCTCATCTTCATTTTCTAAACTTAGTTCAAAAATGTCTAATGAATTGGCTCTCCTAAATCTGCCTATTTGTCCTTCCACTCCATTTTTTTTTTGTTCTCTTGCTGTATAATATTTTCTAATATTGCTTTTGTGGTTTCATTGCAGCAATATTTGCGTAAGATTTTTTTTCCTTACTGGCTTCTGCAACTGATTTGACATCTGTATTGTTATTTCTTTTACTAACAATGCAATTGTTATCTGCAGACACCATTTCAACTAGATGACTAGAAAATAATAATAAAAAACTTACTTTGTTAATAGCATCTTTTCTTATAATCCAGAAATCGATTATAATTTTCAAAATTATAAGATTTTTAAACTAATAATTAGATTCTGTTTGCCTTTAACCCTTTTCCCGCCTCTTTCGAGGCCTCTCATTGACAGCTGACGTCACTCTAATTCCGTTATTTTTAATGCTAGGATATTCGTTTGACAGTTATTGATTAGGTTTTTAAAAGTTCTGTAAGATGGTGCCCTCTTCTGAATTATTTTACAAGTAAAAAATCAATAAAACCGCATTTAAAGCTAAACAAAGAAAGAAGCTTGTCAGTGATTGGCTGTCAGCCGGCTCTCAGCCGAAAAAGACATTCTGATTGGCTGGAAAGAACAAAGAAACTGCCTGATCAAAGAAAATAAAGAAAAATGCTGAGATTTTCATTTCAAATGTAATTTAAGTATTAAAAAATATATAATTTGAGAAATTAAAATAATTTTTTAATAAAATATAGTAAAAAAACAAAATTATTTTCGAAAAATATTGAAGATTTTAGTAAAAATATTTAAGATTTAGTAAAAAGAAATCTTTACTTTTCCATAACGTAAAATTGAAAAAAAGCATTTACGTCAGCATTTTTTTGTTTATACGTTCGCTTTTAAATTTGCCGAAATTGAATATTTTATAATAAATAAATAGCAATTTATTTTTGAAAGAACTTTTGTTCACTTTCATAACCTGAAAAATTAGTAATATACTTTTTATAAATGTATCTGAGTTGAATTTAATATTATAGGCGAATATGTTTTAACAATAGACTTTGTTTTCAGTTTGTGAGTTGGCCAATTAAAAGATTTGATTTTTACCTCATACAACCAATAATATAGTTAGCGGTTTAAGGGTAATGAAGTACATTCACAAGCTTTTGTAAGTTTGTTCCTACTTATTGACAACAGGACCGCACTATTATTATTATTATTATTATTATTATTATTATTATTATTATTATTATTATTATTATTATTATTATTATTATTATTATTATTATTATTATTATTATTATTATTATTATTATTATTATTATTATTATTATTATTATTATTATTATTATTATTATTATTATTATTATTATTATTATTATTATTATTATTATTATTATTTTTCCATTTTCTCCAATCACAACATTTTTCATTCCCAACAATTTCCTAACTTTATTTTCCATTTTTCCGATCATATATACTACTATTTTTTTCATTTTTCCAAGATTAATTCACTAAATCTCTTTTCCATTTCCCATATCAATTTATCTGATTACTGTTTTTCCATTTTCCCAAGTATAATCTACTAACTAGTATTTTCCCCATTTCTCCATGGATCAATTAATCATGTTAATGCTTTTATTCTCACAGATCAATTCATGGAACTGTATTTTTCTGTGTTCCCAAGATCAATTCATCTGACTAGTATTTTCCAATTTTTTTCACATGAATTTATGAACAAATGAAAAATATTTTTATATATCTCTCCTCTTTTTTTTTTTTTTTTTATATTTTTTTTTTTTTATTTTTCTAATATATTTTTGTGGACCTTTTTAATTTTTTTTTTATATATTTTTTTTTTTTTTTTTTTAATAAAAAAATTTTCTTTTTTTTTACAAAAAAATTTTAAAATTTTTTTTTTATATTTAATTTTTAAAATAATTTTTTTTTAAAACTTTTTTTTTTTAAATAAAACTTTTTTTGGTTCTAGTAAAGTTTACATTATTATTATTATTATTATTATTATTATTATTATTATTATTATTATTATTATTATTATTATTATTATTATTATTATTATTATTATTATTATTATTATTATTATTATTATTATTATTATTATTATTATTATTATTATTATTATTATTATTATTATTATTATTATTATCATCATCATCATTATTATTATTGTTATTATTATTATTATTATTGTTGTTGTTATTGTTGCTGCTGCTATTGTTATTATTATTATATCATCAATTTAACATGATCTTTTGGGAATTTTATTAATAGCATTTTTGCATTATGACCAGTCATTCATTTGGCTTTTCATGAATTAAAATTCTATCATTAATGTGATGATAAAATCTTACAACTTCACTAATCCTTATTTTTTAAAATTTCTCTCAACTTTTTGGACTTGGACAATATATTATTGTCGGTTGTTTACTCATCCTTAGTGTTCGCCTCAAGATGTCATTATTTCTATGTAAATTCCTAGAAATATACCATTTCACTGGCCTTCACCCAACAAAAGAGGAAATTTTCTACGTTATAAACACAGAAAAGTCCTCACGTTATGTTGGATGGAGGAGGTGACAGTGACAGAAGCCAACACAAATGAGACTTCTTTCTATGATAAAACACAGAAAGAGTTCCAGACGGCTGCCGGTTATGGCTTTTTTTCTATGCTAAAAGCAAAGAGAAAGAAAAGCCTTGATTGGCTGCCGTAGTAGTCGATTTTGTTCATCATTTTCTCGTAATAGTAGAATATCTATTTTCTCTGTAGTTTTGTGTGAGAGTGTGTGTTTTTGAGCCAGTCATATTTTTTTAAAATTTGGTTAGACATATTTTTTTTTTAATGTGATGTAACTTACTTTAGTGTTGTAAGTTTATTAATAATGACGTGAAAAGCATCGATCAATTGTATGTATCTTTGATAATAGCAAGTACAAATTAAGACTGAAAAAAAATTAAGTGAAAAACTTTTACTTGTCTAAATACTTTTCCAAATGAAAATTTGATGGTCAAATAATTTTACTAAAGGTGGTGCAAACTTAAAAACTATTTTCACATAAATATGACATTTTACAATAATCACAACTGCAACAATAATAAAACAGTTGCCAGCTCTCCATACAGTAGCAAGAAGTAATAAGATTTGTGCATAAAATCATAGCTAGTGATGTTTTAATGGCTTTTATAACACCACCACCACCAACAACAACAACATTACTACTACTGCTATTGCTACTGCTACTACTACTACTACCACTACTACTACCACTATCACTACTCATAGTAGTAGTAGTAGTACTATAAAACTATTATTAATCGTATTTAATTATAAAACCGATCAGTTTTTTCCCTTATGAAAATATGGACTAGGCATTCAAGTTTTTTTTTCTCATGTGTCATAGCATCAGCCGGGAAGCGAACCCGCTAACCCGGGACAACTGCTTATAAAGCAGCTGTTGCTGACCTCTCGATCACCAATGTTTCAGTGAAACGAAAAAAAATGAAAAAGCTAAACAAATTTTATTCCAAATCAAAAAATGTTTATTGCACCTGTTTTTATTTCTACCTACGATGCCAACAGCGAAACATTTTATCTCCCTAGGGCAAGCCATACATTTATTTCCCCTCTTACCAAAAAGAAATAGCTTGTTATTTCTCAAAAACAATGAAGAGAAAAATCTTGCATGCTTACTAATAAAATAAAATTCTAATAAATTCAATGTGATTTAAATAAATTCACATTAACATAACGTAGTAGCCCCCCCCCCCCGGACAATTTAGAAATCTGCCTGTTTTTCTTCAGATCATCAAAAGTTTATAAAATAATACGTTTTGATAAAAAATATAACAAAAATACTAATGAATATTTTAGGCTTTGATAAAACTTTATTATTATTTTATTTTAGAGATTAAACAATAATATATATATATGTAATAATAAAGAAGAAAGACCATTATTACAAAAATAATTGTTCAAGATATTTAGTTAGTTTTATATTGATTTATGACAATTAATCGATCAAACTAACTTTTTTTGAAAAAAAAAAAATCATAGATTTTGTTCATTTAATAGCTCCTTCTATGTTTTAACATGGTTAAGAAGTTAATATAACTTTCCATTAGACTGGAATGATTTTGAAAAAAAAAATACATTTCATTTCCTCTCTATCGTCTCTGCGTCTGAGATTATTTTTAAAATTCAAGGAAGATAAAATATATTAGTTTAGAATTATATATATATGTAAGTATAAACACTGGAATAATCAAATTTCCAAATAATATTTATACCACCAACACACTATGCTCTTTTGTCAAATTTGCCTTAACAAAATAAAGTTATATCTATATTTGTTTTCGCAAACTTAATATGAATAACATATCAAACAATATTTATAAGTTAGAGAGAATTCAGATGTCGGTGCGATTATGGATTGTAATTTGAATTTTATTCTACATATTATCACATGTCAGCTCTGACATCTTTATAAAAACTGGGAAAACAACTATAAATAAATTAATTTTATGTTTTTATGGCAAATATGATGAAAGTCTATGGTGCATTGGAATTGAACAGGAAAATTTTTTGATCATAAAGTTATACCATATGAACATAAAGATGTTTATATTGTTTCAATTTACATATATCAACATGATTAAATAAATAACTGCAGTAAGTATCCATTATGACTGAAATAATTTCCAAGAAATTTGTTGAATATGTTGCATATATGTTTATAATAAAATGTATAGCAAAAATATTAATAATTTATTTCACAATTACTGGTATAAAGGGGCTTGAAAGTCTGAGTTCAAATCCCCTATATTTACAATTAGGCTCCAGTTATAAGAGTGCCTGGTATTTCAAATTTTAATTATTGGTATATTAATATTTGTTCTGTCAACATTCTTATTCTTCTGTTCAGGGCTGGAGAAAAGGTATCAGTGCCCTTATGCAAAACAATATTTGTTTCCCTTCTCCCCCCAAAAAATAAAATAAATTATATGTGATTTTATATACATTTTAATGTTTTATTAAAGATAACAATGCAAAAAAATATTATATAATTATAAATTTACTTTCCGAGCTTGTACAGAACTAAATGTAGATACAATGTCATCAACACTTAACTATCACTGACAAATTTTTCAGCCAGTCTTTTTATAATTTTTAATTTCAAAATAATTTCTCTCCCCACTAGGAACACTTGCAGGAAAAATTAGTAATATTCTTATTGTTATGCTCAAATTTGGTTACAAAAGTGTTAATTTTCATGAATATAAGTTAGAACATCAAGCATACTTTTGAATTGAAGTAATTCACTTGTAAATAAATGTTTATTGCATAAGATGCTTATCTAAGCTACCATTTAGCAATAAAAGACTATGCCACATGTTTCTAACTATTCTTTTCTAAACAATTATATTATTTATATGTCAGTCTTATTGCCACAAAAATAATTAATTATATAAATCTTCATACAGACTTTAACATACTTATTATATTAATAAACAAAAGGGATAATTCTAATCAAATATTTCAAACTATATAATCATTGATACTTAATATTTAGATACCTTATTGTCTTTCATAGTATCAGCATAGACAAGTTTAGAGACCAATAAGATATAAACCATTATATTTAAATTATGGATAAATAATAATTATTATAAATTAATAATCCCTTATCAAACCAAATTACACATTTACTGAAGCAATAGGATCTGTAGGCCAGATCCTTGCTTCATGTTTTTCTAGATTACTAGACAAGGATCAAACCTGATCCACACGTGTTACGATGCTTGTAAAACTTTCCTTCTGCCATTTTATCTAACATTTAAATTTGAGGCCAATAAATAAGTTATTAAAGTATTAATTTTCTATTAAAATATTTTACTATAAATATTAGAGTGGCCCAGATATATATATATATATATTGTAATGGAATGTATCTTTATATGATCTCAAATGAAAATAAACATATGAACTTTTGCAACAATAATCATTAGTTAACCAGGCTCCTAACTTTGAGGCACCAAATATAATGGAATGTAAATGCTGCATTCCATTTAAATTGAAGAAAGAAGGCTCCAAACATTGGGAAAGCCAAATGTAATGGAAACTATATGATATGTATATAAACATATCATGCTGACCACGTTGTCATGTCAAATGTAATGGAAAATATCTTTATTATACCAATCACCAGTTAACTAGGCCCCACAGTTTGTGGTGCCAAATGTAATGGACAATATATAATATAAACATATTATAAATCAAACATATTATAAATCAAATGTAATGGAACATCAATATGTTAGAAGAAAATAATGTTTCAAACATTGGATGAAAAATGTAATGGAATATATGTAATCTAAATAAATCCAATTGTTAAGAAAGCCTAATATAATAGATTGTATGATTTAAATGAAGAAAGACAAAATTATCCCAGTTATATTTAAATAAATTGTTTATATGCCCTTCCAACTAGCTATACATGAAATAAATTTAAAATCATATAGAGCAATGAGATCTATCCTTATAATTTATTTTCAAGGTTGATATGACTAACTAATCAAATATATATCAGAAACAAAGGGAATTCTATTAAATCCAATATACACATCTATTATGTAAATTTATGTATATCTAAACATATCAATGAATAATAATATGTGTAAGTGGCCTAAAGACTAAACAACAAGTGAAATATAAAGTTATCATCTATTAAATTGTGAATTCAATTAATTTCATAATGACTCTGGCATTAAAAGAAAAATAAGAATAAAATATTATTACGTTTTCTAATAAATTACAAAGGCATTATCTATAAAACAAATAGTACATCCTTTATTTCTATATTATGATTTAATTTTAGGTAGTATCAATGTTTTAAATAAATTTTAAATACAAACCCAAATAATAAATATACATATATACTTACAATAAGTATATATATATTAAATAGATAAAGACATATCTGTGCTTAACAAGTAGGTATTAATATAAATACAAATCCATATTTATATTTTTCAGATATTCAAAAAAAAAATTATATACAACAAATATATATAAATTATTGTTTTGGTCTGCATAAGAATTATTATATGAAGTTAAAAAAAAATGGAAATACATAAATTAATAATAAAACAATTTTTATAATAAAAATTTGCTAATAAATTTACTTATTAAAATATACATAACAACTCATATGCAACCCAAACTTATAAGCCATACTTTAAGATTTTAAATTACTTAAATGTTAATTTTGACACCTGATAAACGGTTATTGCTGTTATAAAACAAAACGCTTGAATTGAATCGAATGATATTTATAAAAACGTTTTATTTTTATAATGAAAAATAAAAGTGAAAAAAAAAATATCGGTCTCAAAAATATATTTATATATCATATATATATATAAAATTATTTACTACCTTTCAAAGTTCACTTGTTTATTTTTCTTTCAAAAGTCAACTTATTCCATTGTTTTATTTCTTTATCTGTTTAATATTAGAATGCATTCTAGAGCCAAATTGAATTGAAGAAATGTCATGTTAGAAAAAATTATTAGTTTCCAAATGCACATATATACTTCCTTTTTCCTTTTTAAATTTCTCTCCTTAAAAAAAAAAAATTGACATGTTGAATCCAATGTATTAATCACTTTTAGTTACCTCCAGATTATTATTAGATTGACCATTATAGATTCCAGATAGCTATATCAAATTTTGGCTTCAGACGCGATGAAATTCATGTGTTGAAATTTGCTTAGTTTTTCTTTTTAAACTGCCTTGGAATAAATGAAAGAAAATGGCATAGCCCCTTGGCTGCAATATATATATATTAGCCAATCATGTTTATGTATTGATTACAGAAATTTATCTTATTCCACTATTCTTAAGAATGGCAATTTCAAAGAAACAAAGTACAACAAATTTTTATCCTTTTGTTTGTTTAATCACTATCCTAATAATAATGACTTCTTTTTGTTGCTGTTGTTGTTCTCCACATGCCAGCAAATACTGTTTTAAAAACCATTGTTACATATGTTTTCTTTTAAACAATTAACATTCAAAAAAAAAAATATTACCCATATAAAAAAAAATATTAAATCGAAAATTTATTTGACAGCTTTTAAAATATATGTATATACATAAATAATAACATTACATTTTTTTTAATAATCACCACAAATAAATAATCTTTTTTTTATAATCAACAATTTATATGTCTTTATTTATTTATAATAATTAGAACATATAAGTATTACTATTAAACATCTCACCATTAATAATAATAATAATAATAGCTAAATATTCACAATGATGTACCATCAACAAATAAATAAAATAATAACTCCAAACAATAACTATAACTAATAACCATAAACAATAATAATACTTCATATATAAACATCACATCAAAGAGATTTTTTTTAATAACAAATGATAATTTTTAAAATATAGGTAGACTTATCGATATTTACAATATATATATATGCAAATACATATATATATAGAATTACAGATGGAAACTTTTATAAAAATCAATATATACATTTTTAATATGATATTTTTTTAAGTATTTTATTCTGGAGATTTGCTTTCACTACAAACCTTACTAACATTCCATAGTGTCAAACAAAAGAAAATTTATTAACAAAATGGTAATGGATTTTCTAATTAAAGTAAAACTAAAATAGAAAAGATAATTTGAAATATAAATTCTTCAAATCTACATTTAATTAAAAATAGATTTGAAACAATTAAATCATTGGGTTTATCAGGAGAGTTGATCTCAATAATACGATACAAATATACTTTAGGTTGATAATTGTGGTCATCAGAATTCCAACATAGGCAGTTAGCCTGGAGCATATGAAAAAGGGAATTTCCCAAAAATAGTTGAAAAAGGTATAAATAGCCAAAGAGAACAATAGAGGTCAGCCAGTCACAGTTTTTGTCAGTGATTGCCTGGCAAATCCACGTCAATTAAAATTTTTAAAATAATGATAAAAATGTTCTGAAACATGATAGCAGAGTAGACGGTGTTAACCTGCTCATCTCCCATGTCCTAAATATGACCATCAAAATACTGTAATCCAAAGAAACCTCATAAAAATGAACTGCTGAACAGTTGAACTCTTTTATTTAAGCCATAGCCTGCTATGCCTGTGCAGAAATTCAGTTTTCATCATGGGATTCAAACTTCCACATGGTCTCATAATAAATTAGGTAATATGTTTCCAATTTGTTAATTTCTAACTGCCTAATTTATTCTTCTAAAACTCCAGTGACCCAGTAATGTAAATCCTGCTAATTGTAATGTTTTCTAAAAATGTAATCCCCACAACGTAATTTAAAATGCAACTTAATATTCTGTAAACTATGCTTGCTATTACTTAAAATCTAATATCTTTGCACTCCTTCTATCTGTCTAAAAGTTATGCCTCTTAATGCTAAACTTCCTTCTAATGCGGTTTAGAAAATATTATTAATTACTTAAAATGAAATGAATATATGCCAATTTTGTTCCATCTCGACAAAAGCTTTATTTAAATAAATATTTTGCTGCCTATTTCCCAACCAATGTTTGTTTGTAAATAAAATAATAATTCTCTAGCTCTGAAGAATTTGGAGTGATCTTTGTTTTGTCAAGAAGAAACCATTTCATATTATTATGTGTTTTTTTATATTTATATGTACACGGTTTAGTTGTGGGGGGAGATGCTAGATTCAAGCATGAGAGTTCATTTAATTAAATTATTTCATTTTTAAAGAGTAAAAGGGAGAGGGTTTATAAATTATATTCATGTTAAATAATAAGAGAGTAATAGAATGTTATTTGAAATGTTAGTAGGATTTTGTGTTGAAGGGAGAGACGTGTCACTCATTTTAGATATCATAATAATAATTAATGCTTATTTATTTTTGTTGGTTTGATTTTGGTCAATCCATATAACAGTTGTGTAATCTTTAGCTCAGCACAATTCTATATTTAAATGTTAAAATATATTTTTCAGTACTCGTATTTTGCCTTGCTGACATTTTGCCTTGATTGCTTGTCCTTTGTTCTTTGTGATTGCTAGATCAAAACTAGACTATGTGATAATTTTACTGGCCATCTTAGTAGGATATGAAAGCCAAAATGGGAAGAACCAGGGCAAGCTAAGTTCAGCTATCCTTGGTGATTCTCATTCTTTCACCTGAAATATTTTAGGTTTGCCAATGGCGCAGACCATTCTCTCTCTATTTCTTGGCATCACAGGATTGGGGCAAGTGAATTGAGTCTGTGCTGGTAATGTAACATTGAATGCTAAGATTTTTTCACTTTCCTTTGTTTGAACACATCATGATGGATTGACCATGATCTGATTAATTTACGTATTTTAATCTTGAAATATTTATTTGAGAATATTGCGATCCATTTATATTTTAAATCTGTCACTCTCTCCGACACCACTTCCTATAGTTTGACTTAATAATTTCTCTCTTAAAATAAATTCAATCATAATAAAATTATGTTTTAAAGGTAGCTCTTTAAAATATTCATTCCGATATCTCAGACTTGGGTGGGCATTTTCCATAAATCACTAATTGTGACATTTGTTAGATTGGCATATAAACTATAATGCTCTCTTTTCAGAGGCATAATAAATGACAGAACAGAAAGTTGTGTTAAATAATTTATGAAATAAAATCAGAGACATTAGATAAAATTATAAAAATGTTGTATTAAATATATATCTGCGAATTTAAGCTACATGTGGTTCATCTCTATTCCTTCATTCTAAAATTAGTATTTTCTAATTAATTATTGTGCTGCTATCTGATGACTCATGGTCCCACACAGACCATTTTATATTTAAATAAATAGATAGTCTTATTAAAGTTAATAATTTGAGTTAAGCATATGAATTAGTTGAGGCTCGTGCTCCACTGTAGATGCTAGTGGTCCGGAGTGTGAAAAAGATTAAGTGCTTGCCTCGAAAATATTGTTAATTAGTTTGCAGATTTAGAGAGTGGTTAAACAGGGCAGAATCCATAAGTATTCATTATCTTTGATCTCGCATACAGTTGGATTCAAAGCACTTTTACCCAGGCTGTGAATCGTTTTGAGTTAACATACAATTTTGACCGGTACAGTACTAAGTCATGATACTGAAATTATAATACTATATATAATTTAAATTACATTATCTATAGAACCACTTTTTTATTTGAGCTTTTTTTCTTCTTGTGTTTATTTCAACAAAGCATATATATATATATATATATATATATATATATATATATATATATATATATATAATAAGTGAAAACAAATATGCTTTATAATCTAAATTTTACATAAAGTCTTTAAGAGTTCCATATATTTTTATTTTGGTGAAATCTTTTAGAATATTTCTTTTAAGAAAATGATTGAAAATCTTAACCCTTCAATTGTTTATCTCTTGGTCAATTTTGGTCACACTTTCTTCATTTTAGGCTTATTTTATAGGAAATTCAAAATTTAAAATTGTGGTTCTAAAAATGTCCACATATAGCGTTATATTAAAAAAAATCAATTTTCTTTGCTGGATATTGATGCTTAGACCAGTCTCTTTCTTCTAATTGGATGCCTGCCAAATCTGGAAATTGTCTTGTAGGCATTTCTAAATGACAAAGTCAGAAACTAAAGGAGCATGTTCTTCATGTTCATAATTGTTTTTGAAGTAAATAAATATATTTATTGTATTTTTTTACATTCATAAATAAGATTTTACATTACTTTATTGAAATATAAAGTTTGATTTGGAAAACTTTAAATAGTGCAAAAAAAATAAGTTTGTGAAAGTAATCTCTTTTCAAGACTAGTTGTTGACACCTAACAACTGTAATTTGAATAATAGGCATTTCTAAAGAAATCAAAATAAAATCTTTTATGCCTTCATATTTTGAAATAAATAATTATATCTATCGTAATTTTTTACATTCATAAATAAGATTTTACATTACTTTATCGAAATATACAGTTTGATTCAAAAATTTTTTAAATATTACAAAAAAAAAATACGTTTAAGAGACACGATCGGTAATAAAAAAAACAATTATCATTACTAACTGTAATTAGCCATTTTTAAATGACAAATTCAGAACTAAAAATGAAATTAGTATGCTTTCATATTTTGAAGTAAATAATCATATCTATCGTAATTTTTTACATTCATAAATAAGATTTTACATTACTTTATCGAAATATAAAGTTTGATTCGAAAATATTTAAATATTACAAGAAAAATAAGCTTGGGGAAAATGATAGTTCTTGAGAAAAGTAAATTACTTGACAGCTACAGACTGAATATGACACCACAGGTTGGTTGAAATATAATTCTTTTGTTTTACCACTGGCTATTTTTTAAATGTTTTTTCTTATATTTTTCTTCAGTTATTAACATTATTTTTAATTTTTCGTTACATTTAACCAATTTTAATCTAAAATTATTCAATTTTTAGAATCAGAATTAAAAAAATTCTGTGTATTTTAGATTAATATTTTAACAATAGAAACTGACTAGAAATGAAATTGATGAATAATATTCTCAGATTTAAGTAGTGGACCAATACAAAACTTAGACAAATATTAAATAAGTTGAAGGAATCAGTTAAAGGTTATAAGATCATAGAGGATGGAAAAGAATTAGGTTTGGAAGAACAATAAATGGTAATGAAATTTTATCTTTTGAATTGTACCATTTATGTGATAAACTTTTAAAAAATTCACAATAGGGTGTTTTTCTTCATTTATATAGGTGTAGAGTGCATAATTAGTAATTTCCAGAGAAGTGAAATTCACTAGCATTTGTATGAAAATTGTTTACAAACATTATTTCCTTAATTTTTAAAACTGGATTAAAACAAATATATGCAGGTGTGTACTAATTTTTTAAATATTTGCTTTAAAGTATAGTAATAAACAACATTTGACATGTGTTTTCCTGAAGATTTGTGATAATGGTCTTTTAGTTGTATTTTTATATTGGATTATTTCCATCACCTAATGTCTTTAGAAAAATTTAACTTTATTTAAATATTCCAAATACATTCAAGTAACACATCAAACAGGTTAATATATGCACAATGTTTCAAGAGGTATTAGTCTCCCCTCTTCTTTATGTGTTGCTGACCTGACCACTGACAATACTAGCATGGGATTCGAACCTGGGTTCTTAGATTCTTGAGTTTTGAATTTTAATGAATGCTGCATTGCCTTAAAATTCAAAACTCAAGAATCTAAGAACCCAGGTTCGAATCCCATGCTAGTACTATCACTGGTCAGGCCAGCAACACCTGAAAAAGAGGGGAGACTAATACCTCTCGAAATGTTGTGCATATACTAACCTGTTTGATGTGCTATTACTAACAGTTAAATGTATTTGGAATATTTAAATAAAGTTAACTTTTTCTAAAGACATTCAATACCTATTATTAGATGATGGAAATAGTCCAATATAAAAATACAACTAGAACACTATCATCACAAACCTTGAGGTAAACACTAATATAAATATTGCTTTACTGATCGTATTATAACTAATTTTATTCACATGTTACAATATTATGTAGTTTATTAGGGTATTGCCCCCTTTTTTATTTTTAAAGTTATCTTTGTGCTACTTTTAAAACTAAATAGACAACATTGATTTTTTCCAAAATTATTACAAGAATTTTAAACACTATAAAAATATGGAGGATTCACCTTGGATTTTTTAAAAACCTTTCCTTGATACATTAAATTTAAGATATTTTTTTTATAATAAACCAAGAAAAATTTTGAAATCATGTTTATTATTATTATTTTATTGGATACCAAATAACCACAATGATATCTATCCATCTATCTATCTATCTATCTATCTATCTATCTATCTGTCTGTCTGTCTGTCTGTCTGTCTGTCTGTCTGTCTGTCTGTCTATCCATCTATCTATCTATCTATCTATCTATCTATCTATCTATCTATCTATCTATCTATCTATCTATCTATCTATCTATCTATCTATCTATCTATCTATCTATCTATCTATCTATCTATCTATCTATCTATCTATCTATCTATCTATCTATCTATCTATCTATCTATCTATCTATCTATCTATCCATCTATCTATCTATCTACCTACCTACCTACCTACCTACCTACCTACCTACCTACCTACCTACCTACCTACCTACCTACCTACCTACCTACCTACCTACCTACCTACCTACCTACCTACCTACCTATCTATCTATCTATCTATCTATCTATCTATCTATCTATCTATCTATCTATCTATCTATCTATCTATCTATCTATCTATCTATCTATCTATCTATCTATCTATCTATCTAAAGGCATGGACAGTAATAGTAAAATAGACTGATATCACATAGCAATGTGAGCATACTCACAAATTGCCTTTCAAGAAGTGATTGTTTATTTCAATATGTTTATATTTTCTTATTTTGTAGAAATAATGAATCAAGTCACATTAAATAATATTCGTAAATTAATTAATATTTGTAGCAACAAAAATGTATTCTTAATTCTGCACCATTCATGTCCTTTTCTATTGGGCCCCCTATGACTTGCTTGTCTTGCTTACCTTGGTATCTGCCTTCCACCAACCCTGCTTCTGCTTCTTTATCTTCTACTCTTCTTTCTTTTTCTCCTCTTTATTACCTCAGTCTTCTTCTTATTATTATTTTCATTTATAACATTCTCTCTCTTTTATTTTGCTTCTTCATATTATTATTATTATTAGTCAAATTTCATTCTTCCACTCTTCTTTTTTTCATCACCTTTTGTTTTTCTCTTTCACATTCTTTTTATTATTATTCTCATTTTTCTTCTTATTATTTTTATTTGTAACATTCTTCTTCCCCATCTTCTTTTTATTCTCATTCTTCTTATTATTATTATTAGTCAATTTCATCACAATATTGTAATCATTTTCAATCACAGATACTTGTACAAATTCATATAAGAGAATATATGAAATTAAATTCTCCACTACTATCAAATACAAATGTTAAATTCAAATTTATTAACATTTAGAGATATCAATAGTAACTAAAGACTGATATTTAAAGGCATAACATATTATCTCAAATGACATAAAAAATCAACCAATCACTTTGTATTATATATGTATTTCAAGGCTATTTACTTCCTTCATTTGCAGTCTATGAACAACAGCCCATCCACATCAATACAGTAACTACTTTCATTTATAAGCACCTAAACAAAGATATGTTTGATCAAAAAATGTAAAATATCATAAGACATGTTTTTTATAACACATCTTTTATCATTACAGTCTAATGAATAGATGAAAAATTGAATAGAAAATTACTCAAATTTCAATTAATATTACACATATATTTTAAAATAAAAGAGTTTATGATACAACTTTTTTGTGTACATGGTTTTTTAATCATATCATATGGTATTATAGACAATCTTACTTGCCATTTTTCTGGTTACTATGAATAATTCTATACCTGCTGCCATGCATGGAGTTCACTGACCATGAATCACAGCTATGACTTATGATCCTTGAACTTCATATAAAACTAAACCAGCAGCAAGACTCTCCCGACAGTAGGGCTATGCAGAGCAAGCCATAGTAATCAATGGAAGTGAGAAGGTTTTGGCATCAAAATCCCTATCAAGTGCTTACTCATCCAATATCCCCAAATTAGTTTCTAGCTTGTGCCTTCATCAAAGAGGAGCCTTGGATCTGAGAGCAGTACAATTGGATCATTGAACCTGATACAACCCTCCAGCAGTCATCTTTTATTATTTTAGTTTACTCTAAGATATGAGCCTAAACTGACAGCTCAATAATGTTTTCAATCTTATTCTCTTGTATAATCACATAGATCTGAATCCATTTTGACAATTATACATTTTAGACTCTTTTAGGTTTTTAATAATCCTTTGGCCAGGATTGGTATTGTACCACTAAAAACATCACACCAATACCATTTCTTATACTTGCACAATCTATTAAAACAGTAGCAACTCTCTCTCCAAACAATAGCGCCACCTAGTGCAAGCCATAGTAATTAATGGCGGTCATGTGATGTTTTTAGTGGTTGGATTTTTATAAACTTTCTGAGCAATAAAATTATTTGATTACTATTTGCCTGCATGGTTTAAAATGAAGTGGCTGATTATCAGATTCTGGAAAGTTCACTGACGGATTAGAGATCTGTCACTTCCGGTGATCGAACTCCCAAGCGATAAAGCCGTTCGATTATTTATTTACTTTTCCGCGTGGTTTAGCGCAGCTTCCGCCATTTGATTGTTATTTATTTACTTGAAGCAGTGCAAACAGAAAATAGATTTTCTTTGGTAATATATGCTGAACGCCCCATCCTAATCCAACGGTGTCACACATATTTATATATAAAAAGAGAATTAAAAGAAGATCATATATATAAAGAGAACTAAAAGAAGATCATATATACTGTGCGTGCATAAACGCAATCCATTTTAAAAATCTTTAGACGGTTTATATTTCGTTTTTGAAATAATAAAAATGCCGATTTATAAACTTTTCAATAGCTATTGCCAATCAGTTTAGTTTTTAAAACTTTTTCTATTTCTTAGATCTGATTTTTTTTTCTTAATCCTACTTGAATTTATTTTATTTTCTTTCAGCTTCTGCAAGGCTCAAAACATTATTTTCTCTCTCTTGATCCATTAATTGTACCGAGTTAATAGAAGTTCTGTGAAATTTCTAGTAGTTATGAAATCAATCACAGAATAATAGATTCGTCTTCCTTTTTCTATGATCGCTCCAGCACAACTGCTATTTACTTCAGCCCTCGTCTAGTTTTTTTCTCTCTTTTAAGAAGTGCTTTCTAACAGCTTGACTTTATCAAATGCAACCCAGAGATTCTTGCAAGAATTCTTTAAGAGCTAAAACGGAAAAAAAAAGTTCTGTTAAATATTGAGTAAATTTATTTTTTAATTAATTATTTTTTAAATAGCTAAGTACAATCTTAATGATGATATCTAATAAATTGAAACATAACTATCTATATTTTATATAGATAATAATTAATATGTCTAAATGCACTAAAACGCAGGCAATGGTGAAACCAAGTACAAATTGTAAAATTAATTGGTTTGAGCGCTTTCAAAAATTCTATCTTCTCATAATCATAGCAAGTGGGTTGTGTGATCATATTCACACAACCCACTTGCTATGATTATGAGAAAATAAAACCCATTTGCTATGATTATGAGGAGATAAAACTTCTCGAAAGTGCCCATAATTAATATTGCAATTTGTGTTTATGTTCACCATTGCCTGCGTTTTAGTGCATTTAGACATGTAACAAGTTTAAGTGGGAAGTCTACGTTTTTCTTGTTCTTACATAGATAATAATTGTAAATACTAAAATTATAAATGGCATTATAAATTTGCTTAAAGAAAGCAAAGAAGTAAAACTAATTGTATTCCATTTTCACAGCGCCATCACATGGTTAACACCGTTTAGTTGATGGCTTGATTTGCATTAAATGACTGTGATTTATATATTCTATCAACATAATGATGATTATCTGAACAAATTGTATTTCTGGTTCATTTAAACACCACTACCTGAAATAGCTATGTATCCCATTACTAATCAATACTGGGTAATGTATAATCATTTAGTAAGCATAGAGGGAGAATTATTATATTTGGGGGAGCCACATAACATCAACAATGCTAGCAACAGGATCTTTAGCAACAAGAGAATATACATGTAAATGGAAAAATATGGGTGATTTAGTCTGTAAATTATGTAAGGAAGGAAAAGAAAATATTAGGCATTTGTTAATTGAATGTAAATGCTTGAAAACAGAAAGGGCACATATAATGAAGTTATGGAAGAATAAATATGAAAAAGTGATTATACAGAAAGTAGATTATTGGTTTTTATGCTGGGTTTGAAAAAAGATAAGGGGGATTTAGATATAAAGGCTGTAGAGTTGACAAAGATTATGTTGTGGAAATGGAATGGAGCAGAATATGGAAAAAAATTAGATTGGGGAATGTAAAATTAAGTAGCTAGCAAGTTTTTATTGGTATAATTGCTGAGAGATTCTTGACTTCATTTAAGAAGAAGCTACAGAACATCACATCACACAGCACCATGGGAGGGCACTGTGAATATGGTGTACATTTAGTTTTACTTCTTTGTATTGCATGATTTTGATTCATATATTCTATCAACATGATGAGATATTTCTGGCATTTTTAAACATCACTACATAAAATAGCTGTACATCCCATTACTAATCAATACTGGGTAATTGTCCATGTAATCATTTAGTAAACACTGAGGAAGAATTATTGATACTCAAGGGATTCACAGACCACTGTTGAAAATATTGAGTGATCAATAAAACAGGTCATCAGAACTATGTGGCAAGCATGTTGTTCCATAATATTTCACAATAAAAAATAACAAAGAATGGTTTAACTTTTACCTTTACTGACTCAAATTTTTACCCAGAAACATCATGACCAAATCATGGCAATCAACAATCTATTTCACTTGTGCACTCTCATAGCTTAAACATTTATTGTAATTAAGATTCTTCACCAGACTGAACTTTTGAAAATAAGTTTCTAAACTCTCATTCCATCTAGTAGAATATGTCACTCTTCAATTTTGGAGAACAATTAATTAGAGATAAATAACTTATTGTGTTACCCATACTATTATGGTTGCATTTTTGTTATAGTTTACCTATGTAACACACATTTATTTTACTGTAAATATGTTAATATTTGTACATAGTTTGTTATTAATAAAACTTTTTAATAATAAATAAAAGTGGAGTATGTTGTTTTTTGTTTACAAATGGAAACACAGAAAAGTAATGACTGTTATGTAAACAAAATTAATTAAAATACGTTGTGTACGTTTTTCAAAAATGATATAAAAACAAAAATACTTAATTGTAAATATTAATTAGAGAAAATATAACTTACTATTAAAAATTTTCGGCTGAACGTTTTCGAGGAACCATGCCTCATACTCATAGCCTTCATGAAAAGTGTAATAAATATATGCAAATGTAAATATTCAAATAAGCTACTGTACTGTTACATAGCCCATTTTTTTTCGAGATCTTGAAGCATGTGTCCTTTCTATTAATGGCATGGATGTCTCTATTAATATAGAATGCCTCCTTTATTTTTCTCCTGTAATCATTTGGCTCTGAACATAAAATAATGGGGTTGGCAGGTGTGAAGTTGTGCCCAGATTGTTTACTATGTTCGAAAAATACTGAGGATGTGCTGCTGTTCATTTGAGCTCTGTTGAATGTGTAACGATGTTGGGATAATCTGGTATTAATTGTGGCATTACACATTCAACAGAGCTCAAACGAACAGCAGCACATCCTCAGTATTTTTCGAACATAGTAAGCAATCTGGGCACAACTTCACACCTGCCAACCCCATTATTTTATGTTCAGAGCCAAATGATTACAGGAGAAAAATAAAGGAGGCATTCTATATTAATAGAGACATCCATGCCATTAATAGAAAGGACACATGATTCGAGATCTCGAAAAAATGGGCTACGTAACAGTACAGTAGCTTATTTGAATATTTACATTTGCATATATTTATTACACTTTTCATGAAGGCTATGAATATGAGGCATGGTTCCTCGAAAACGTTCAGCCGAAAATTTTTAATAGTAAGTTATATTTTCTCTAATTAATATTTACAATTAAGTATTTTTGTTTTTACATATAAGGAGAAATTAAAACCATATTTATTACATAATGAATAGAGGTCAGGAAAAACAGATCTTAAACTGCGGAATTTCGATGATCAAATACGAGCAAAGACTTTCTTTCTTTTCTAAATGTAAGGATTATAATGTCATACCCAATTCCTGTGTCGTGAAAATTAATAGAACAATTCACAATGGTTTTAAAATTAAGAATGAATTGCAGAAACAACTTTTGGCACATATAACTCACGGATGTAGAAATGCTTTCAAAAAGCAAACAATCAGATGGAACAAAATGACTGCAAACTACGTAATCCCCCAGTGGATGCAAGATAAACTACATAAAACTGAAAGATTTCAAATACTAAAATTTGAAAATAAAATACATTTTTTGTCTATTAAACAAAATAAAAATCGCCGCAGGATTAATATAGACGCGTTCGTTAACAAAACCTCAATTATACCACCATATGAAATCAAGAAAATTTTATCCCTCGGACCTAAATACGTAGGAGGAAGTTGCACATCCCCTAAACTTGAACTAATAGTGGATATTGAAGCGTGTCTCATTAACAACATACAAAGAGATGCTATCATCACTGATATAGCTAAACTATTAAATAACAATTTGGTTGATAAAGAAGATAAAGCATGGAATAAAAGTGTGTTAAATACTAAAC
This sequence comes from Epiperipatus broadwayi, assembly GCA_028023455.1. Taxonomy (NCBI): domain Eukaryota; kingdom Metazoa; phylum Onychophora; class Udeonychophora; order Euonychophora; family Peripatidae; genus Epiperipatus; species Epiperipatus broadwayi. The sequence goes on from JAQFVV010012827.1 coordinate 228,330, forward strand.
AATATTTCAAAACACACAATATTACTTGTCTCAAAGAAGACAAAGGCAATCGCTTTGTGTTATTAAATAACACCGATTATAAAAATAAAATGCACGACCAAATTAAAATATTAAAGTTAGTACATGATAACACTTTTAATATTAAACTAGACCGAGATAAATTTATTAATAACGTGCTTCGGACTTTTAGGGATAAAGGGATTACTAAATCTGAGTATTACAGGATTTATCCTTCTGCCACTAGACCCCCCCCCCCGAATGTTTGCCAATTCAAAACTACATAAACCAGGCGAACCGCTTAGATTGATGATGGATTTCGCTGGCGTGCATTATTTTGATGCAGCCAAATTAGTCAATCAATTAATTATAGATTACCTTAATTTTGGCTCTTACACGATAAATTCGTCTTTTCAATTCATCTCTAGAATTAAAAACACTCAAATCTCTCACAGTTCTGTTATGGCTACGATGGATGTGAAGGAGTTATACGGATCAATTAACAGAAAAGCATCCATCCAAATTATACACGAAGAGCTGTTACGAGTATCTTGTCCTAATGAAAGAATTAAATTTATTATGGCTTTCTTGACATGGCTTGATTCCCATATATTTACACTCTTCGAAAACAAATGGTACACAATGCAAGATGGTTGGCCCATGGGCCTTCCTATTAGTGGTGTTTTATCTAGTATATATTTAAATAAATACGAGCAATCCATCATTCCAAAATACTTCAACACTAACTTAGACTTCATATATATACGATATGTAGACGATATTTTCATCATAACCTCTAAAAATAATATTTTAAATATACAACTTGAATTACAAAACTCAACCAAATTATCATTCACTATCACATATGAAAATAATAAAGAACTCAAATATCTCGACCTCTCTTTATCGAGAAATCGCCATTCAATAGATTACAAAATGATTGTTAAACCATTTGAAATTCACAGCTGTATCCACCCTAACTCTAACTCACCCGCATCGCACAAATTTGCAGGTCTTAATGCATTTTTGTTTAGAAACTTTCATCTGTGCAAATACGAAGCTCATAGGAAGGAAAATATAAACAATAATACTAAAGATCTATTGGCAGCAGAATTCAAATATAAAACCATTAAAATGAAAATCATGAAATTTAATAGTACAATAAACAATAAATTACCTCGCACTAATCTATCTAGAATAACAATCCCTTACATCCCTAAAATATCTAGCAAACTAACGAAAACTTTAAACAAATTCAACATAATATTCAGATTTCCACCCAATTCCAATAGGTTGATCAATAACTCTAAAGACCACATTGATCGATCGCTCACCCCACACGTGGTGTACTCTATTTCCTGCCCTCAAGCCAGATGCCACGCTACATATTATGGGGAAACCAAAGCCACAATTAATACCAGATTAGCCCAACATCGTTACACATTCAACAGAGCTCAAACGAACAGCAGCACATCTTCAGTATTTTTCGAACATAGTAAACAATCTGGGCACAACTTCACACCTGCCAACCCCATTATTTTATGTTCAGTGCCAAATGATTACAGGAGAAAAATAAAGGAGGCATTCTATATTAATAGAGACATCCATGCCATTAATAGAAAGGACACATGCTTCGAGATCTCGAAAAAATGGGCTACGTAACAGTGCAGTAGCTTATTTGAATATTTACATTTGCATATATTTATTACACTTTTCATGAAGGCTATGAGTATGAGGCATGGTTCCTCGAAAACGTTCAGCCGAAAATTTTTAATAGTAAGTTATATTTTCTCTAATTAATATTTACAATTAAGTATTTTTGTTTTTACATATAAGGAGAAATTAAAACCATATTTATTACATAATGAATAGAGGTCAGGAAAAACAGATCTTAAACTGCGGAATTTCGATGATCAAATACGAGCAAAGACTTTCTTTCTTTTCTAAATGTAAGGATTATAATGTCATACCCAATTCCTGTGTGGTGAAAATTAATAGAACAATTCATAATGGTTTTAAAATTAAGAATGAATTGCAGAAACAACTTTTGGCACATATAACTAACGGATGTAGAAATGCTTTCAAAAAGCAAACAATCAGATGGAACAAAATGACTGCAAACTACGTAATCCCCCAGTGGATGCAAGATAAACTACATAAAACTGAGAGATTTCAAATAGTAAAATTTGAAAATAAAATACATTTTTTGTCTATTAAACAAAATAAAAATCGCCGCAGGATTAATATAGACGCGTTCCTTAACAAAACCTCAATTATACCACCATATGAAATCAAGAAAATTTTATCCCTCGGACCTAAATACGTAGGAGGAAGTTGGACATCCCCTAAACTTGAACTAATAGCGGATATCGAAGCGTGTCTCATTAACAACATACAAAGAGATGCTATCATCACCGATATAGCTAAACTATTAAATAACAATTTGGTTGATAAAGAAGATAAAGCATGGAATAAAAGTGTGTTAAATACTAAACAATATTTCAAAACACACAATATTACTTGTCTCAAAGAAGACAAAGGCAATCGCTTTGTGTTATTAAATAACACCGATTATAAAAATAAAATGCACGACCAAATTAAAATATTAAAGTTAGTACATGATAACACTTTTAATATTAAACTAGACCGAGATAAATTTATTAATAACGTGCTTCGGACTTTTAGGGATAAAGGGATTACTAAATCTGAGTATTACAGGATTTATCCTTCTGCCACTAGACCCCCCCCGAATGTTTGCCAATTCAAAACTACATAAACCAGGCGAACCGCTTAGATTGATGATGGATTTCGCTGGCGTGCATTATTTTGATGCAGCCAAATTAGTCAATCAATTAATTATAGATTACCTTAATTTTGGCTCTTACACGATAAATTCGTCTTTTCAATTCATCTCTAGAATTAAAAACACTCAAATCTCTCACAGTTCTGTTATGGCTACGATGGATGTGAAGGAGTTATACGGATCAATTAACAGAAAAGCATCCATCCAAATTATACACGAAGAGCTGTTACGAGTATCTTGTCCTAATGAAAGAATTAAATTTATTATGGCTTTCTTGACATGGCTTGATTCCCATATATTTACACTCTTCGAAAACAAATGGTACACAATGCAAGATGGTTGGCCCATGGGCCTTCCTATTAGTGGTGTTTTATCTAGTATATATTTAAATAAATACGAGCAATCCATCATTCCAAAATACTTCAACACTAACTTAGACTTCATATATATACGATATGTAGACGATATTTTCATCATAACCTCTAAAAATAATATTTTAAATATACAACTTGAATTACAAAACTCAACCAAATTATCATTCACTATCACATATGAAAATAATAAAGAACTCAAATATCTCGACCTCTCTTTATCAAGAAATCGCCATTCAATAGATTACAAAATGATTGTTAAACCATTTGAAATTCACAGCTGTATCCACCCTAACTCTAACTCACCCGCATCACACAAATTTGCAGGTCTTAATGCATTTTTGTTTAGAAACTTTCATCTGTGCAAATACGAAGCTCATAGGAAGGAAAATATAAACAATTATACTAAAGATCTATTGGCAGCAGGATTCAAATATAAAACTATTAAAATGAAAATCATGAAATTTAATAGTACAATAAACAATAAATTACCTCACACTAATCTACCTAGAATAACAATCCCCTACATCCCTAAAATATCTAGCAAACTAACAAAAACTTTAAACAAATTCAACATAATATTCAGATTTCCACCCAATTCCAATAGGTTGATCAATAACTCTAAAGACCACATTGATCGATCGCTCACCCCACACGTGGTGTACTCTATTTCCTGCCCTCAAGCCGGATGCCACGCTACATATTATGGGGAAACCAAAGCCACAATTAATACCAGATTAGCCCAACATCGTTACACATTCAACAGAGCTCAAACGAACAGCAGCACATCCTCAGTATTTTTCGAACATAGTAAACAATCTGGGCACAACTTCACACCTGCCAACCCCATTATTTTATGTTCAGAGCCAAATGATTACAGGAGAAAAATAAAGGAGGCATTCTATATTAATAGAGACATCCATGCCATTAATAGAAAGGACACATGCTTCGAGATCTCGAAAAAATGGGCTACGTAACAGTACAGTAGCTTATTTGAATATTTACATTTGCATATATTTATTACACTTTTCATGAAGGCTATGAGTATGAGGCATGGTTCCTCGAAAATGTTCAGCCAAAAATTTTTAATAATGAGTTATATTTTCTCTAATTAATATTTACAATTAAGTATTTTTGTTTTTACATATAAGGAGAAATTAAAAAATGATATAATTAATTTATGGGCAAAAATTTAGATATTGAAAAACAAATGACCAAATAGAAAAAACAAAATATGATTTTACTTATACAAATTAATTTGTTTTAAAAAAGAAAAAATACAAATAAAGAAGAAAAAATATGAATTTAGTTGTATAAAAGTCATTAAACAAATAAACATCAAGAAAAATATAAAATGAGGTGAACAAAGTAATTTTTCTTTTAGAAATAAAAGGTACCAGTTAAACATTAAAATTCTATGGGGTTGAAAATATTTTATTTTTCTGATTTATCACTACTTACAAATCAAGATAGAATTTATTAGTTTGTAGAATTGGTCTTTTTTAGATCATTAAAATAGTATAAAAATTTTAAATAACCTGTATTATTATTTTGGGCAAATGGTACTCTGGCATTATTTTTGCTATGATGTATTAGTCTGGTGGCATTTTTATCCAGTAATATTTATTCAAAATTTATAGTTTATGATGTCATGGCAACCAAATCCTAGCATGACTAATTCCTGTCAACTTTCACACACATATATATTGTGACCTTCTCTTGGATCAACAACTAATCTAGACTCATGTTTGGGGCTATAATCCACCTTTGTGTCCTTCTCTTTGAATGCTGGAATCATATACGAATGTGGCCACACATTTCATGGCACCAAATCCGTTCTTTATAACCTTCACTATCCGAATAATCAAGAATATAAGCATAAAGAAAAAAAATGTTAAACTAATGAGATGATTCCTTTATTGAACAAAGCTAGAATGAAACTATAGATCTAAAGAAGATCACAAGGTGATTGATAAAGATAATAACTTCTGGTCAAACCAGCTTTAAAATCCCCACAATAAACAAATAAACCAAATATGATGAATAAATTTAATATTCATCAAACCAATAAATAACTAATAATTAACTAGTAAAATGAAATGAGTCTAAGAATGAAGAGAAAAGAAATGAAGATGTATGAGAATAATGAATGATTAAGGTAATGATAGAATAAGAGTTAATGAAGAGTTAAGATGATAAAAGAATAAAAGTTAAAGAATGATTATAATGATTAATGTCAAATGAGAATGAATAAATAAAAGAACACAAACAATGTTGATGATGGAGACTGAAATCTTAAACTATAAACTAATATTTTATTAAATGGTAAGAAGATATGCTAAATAAAAATAGGGATTCCAAGCTTGACACAACCAGAATATTTATCATAAAGTCAAAACAAGCTATACATTTTATGACAAAAGAAGTAATTTACACCTTAAAGTTTGGTTGACTTTCATAAAACAGTGAAAGTAATCTAATTCAAGTCCAACTATAATAAGTAACTAGCTATAAAATTTACTACAAATTCAAATTCTACCTTGAAACTTAACAACTAATTCTTCTCAGGGTTCAAACAACTCAAAGATTGTTATACAAAATATACTTGGGTCAGTGAGAGGGATTTTACCACTACCCAAATATAATGCACAAAACAGCTCTTAATATAAACTCAAATTAACAACTATATTTAGCAGTTCCACATAAACTTTATAAACTCAATAACTCTTATAACTTTAATATTTAAGAAATAGGAATAACTTTTTAATAACTAAACACAATAACTTACCAAATTCCTTTTCTCAAATAATTATAAACCATGTGATCAAGATCAGTGAATGATAGCTCTGTGGGTTCAACTAAACCGATTAAACCAATATTAAGTGTTTATCTTTTAGTATATCACTTAAAATAATATGTACTCTAGGTTAATACCATTTTAATTGTTAAGTAATGATGCCTTAGATGTACTCATAAATTATAGGGCTTAACAAAATTATTATGATATACCAACATATAGTTAATTGTACTATATTGGTTGATGATGATTTCAATATATAATCCTCTGGTATGTCGATAGCAATAACAATAATAGTGTGTATGGTGATTAGCAATAAGACTACAGGCAACTAAATAAATTTTTAAACACAACAAGATTTATTTACAATATTTACAAATTTATTTCAGACACATTGTCTGAAATAAAACCAATACATTAAATTAAACTCAGGGATGGAAAATACTTGGTATCCCATTGACTATACACTCAGTAAATGAGACAAACTAATACAGTGATGTTTATAGTATCACTATTATTACTGGCTAAGTTTCTATTATTATTTTATCTTATAGAATATGAGATTTAAACTTTATTTAAATTAAACTAGCATTTAAATTATAAACCAAATGTATTTAGGTCTTTGGGATATACACAACTTTTTAAATCTAAAAACTAGAAGTTATGATTTAGCATATTGAACTGTAGCTATTTGATTTGTTGGAATATGATAAGGGCAATTATCATATGCAGCACAATTAATAATTTATTATCATTTAATATGAAAAGATTTATTATATTGATGTGGGGACAGACATCATAAGTCAAATGCACATATGACACTAAAACATTACCTATGTCCACAACCTAATCATTGAATAGTTAACTGATGTTACCAATTCATTGGTGAAACACTACTTGATGAAGATAAATCTAAACTGCCCATGTGCATTTCTTGCTCTTACATCTAGAAGTTCTACAATCACTAGTAGGTTTTGGTTTGGTTTGTCTATAAACTGATGAAGATCCTACAACATCATAAGACACTATTCCAATTAGGCAAACACTATAGATAGACCAGTGTTCCTTAATCTAACATTATCTTATCCTTGCTATTTGATTTTGAAATACTATACTTCACCATACATGGTGGAAAACTAACTCTATAACCTCATGAGGGATTAAACAATAAAGGGAGGCTCTACAAAACAACATGATAGTTGTATAATAATATGGATAATTCTAATACCTCTCTATAGGTATAAAGTGTGAGCTTGACCTCATCATGGGAAAATAGAGTTCAGACCATGGATATCCTCTTTTGGGATTAATTATGCTAACTAAGCATTAATTATTACTTAGCCTCGACCATATCATCCTCTTAGGTAATCAGCAATGGGTGATTTTCCATCAGCCCATGCTCAATATTAATATTAATATTATTTTATTTGATGCCATTATATGTGGCACATACTTATCAGCTAAAAGCTGTCACTAATCATTATCAATATTATAGCAAGGTAAAATAACACTAACAATAAAAGTGGAAACATAAATATTCCATTTACAATGCAGAAACTATTAATGTATTAATAGACAAACCAACATATATGTCAAATGATCATAAATTATTTTAATATAACAATTATACTTTTGTTATAGCAAGCACTACACATGTAAACAATGAAGATCAACCTGCATTTATATTCAAAGTGGACATGTTCATTCCTATGCAAAATTAAGAAATGAAAAAGGCTTAGATCAATTTTTTTTCATATAAGAGAACAATTGGGTCATTATAGTATATCTTTGACAAAATGTCTCTTTGTTCATTATTTAATAAAATATTAAAGGCTATTTTAAAAGTGCAAGAGATAAATATCTCCCTCTCTCCCCAGATAAATGACATTTAATATTTTGATTTCCCTTAATTGGGAAAATAGCAAAAATATGTGTAATAATAAATGTATATATCTTTATACATCTTTATATCCCTTTTACTAAATATATTTTATACCATATATTTTATACCACAATAAATATATATATAAAAAAATTCCCAAATGACACATGACATAAGTATTATAACACTAACATAGCAATAATAATAAAAAAATAAACAAACATTATCTCCCATTAGATTTTATCCTTTTAGTCAAAGTTTATTTCATCTTTGTGAGCTAAAATGATAAGACAACTGATATTATGATGAATAAACATTCCTAAAATAATGCATATATATATATATATTGATCATCCTGTTTGTTGTTAGCATATTCAGATAATATTCAAATACTTCTCCAAAGGCAAAAAAAATCATTTATTGGTTTATGTACTGATGTCAGCATAGTGAGATAATATTTAAACACTTTCACATGTAGCACAATAAAATCATTTTCTCCACATTTTGATCCAGATAATTTTCCTTAAAAAAATCTGACTTTAGAGTTTCATTACAATTAACATGTTCGACATTTTAAAATTATTTATTGATTTTGTTCTTCCTTCCATGGTAATATCTGTAACAATCTTTAAATAATATGGGCACTTTTAAAACATTTTTAAAATATGATTACAACGCATATTTCCCAATAAAACTTTAAAAGTAAATATTTATTTTATTCCATTTTTATTCGCAAAGTATTATGTGTTTAGCAATATTAAAAAGAATTTATTCAATTATAAATACAATATCCTTGGCATTTTTAATTAATCTGTAACTCTCCATTTCTATCATTAAGCAAATTCACGCTAAAATCTTCATTTAGCAGATGAGTTTTCTTTCTTAAGACAGAATAGGGAATAAAATCATGCAATTTTCTTTTAACTTTATTAAAGTTATATGATTCAAAAATGACTTTTTGGATTTGTTTATTTTATCTTTTGACATTTTTCTTCAAAATTATTTCGAATTATTTTATTGAAATTATAATTTACAAACAAATGTATTTTATGCTTTATGCTTAAGAGTGGTGCGAAAAACAAACGTTGTCATCTCTCTTTTAAATGTAAATAATTTACGCGTCATTTTTAAATCTGAGAATTTAAAATTATAAACAAAATAAAAGCAAAAGCTTACTTTCTCTGGAATTGTTCTTGGTTTGAAGTAATATTTATTGAAGTAAATTATTATCCACATAGTTCCCATTTCTTCTTTTGCAGTATGACTTTCAGAAATGATCAAATCGATGGAAAAATAGTGTTGAAATGATTAGAAGGCTTTAAGATTTTCTATTCAATGTTTTTAAAATAACAATATATTATAATTCCATTCAAGTAGATTCCAAATTTTTCTAATTTTTTAAACTTGTTCTTCCTTATTTTATAAGTTAGAGTTGAAATCTGCTGATTCTAATTCTATTTTTCTTAATCACCCCCCCCCCTATTACAATGCATCATGGTGGTAACAAATGGACTAATAACCTTATTGTGAATATCATTAATATTACTCCACCTGGCTTCATTTTTAATAACTACCCATAATTTTCAAGACTGTTCTTTAATCCACTACAAAAAAAAAAATATGCTTAAGAATTAATTATAACCATTCATTTTACAAGATTTAATAAATTTAATTTATTCATTTATTTATTTATTTATTTTCACTTGCTATTCAACAATAATAAAATAGCAATATATTTATCTCCCAATTAATAACAATACTTTTAAATTGTTATTTTATCCCTAATTAAAGCCTACACTGGGTTTGAAACTTCTTCTCCACTCAAGCAGATGTCCTAGTGCATCCAGAACAGTCTTTATTGAAAGCCACTTGTTAAGATTTTAATGCCAAATATATATTTATGATTTAAAATTTCCGATTATTTAATACAGGGACCTGAATAAAAGGTCACAATATATATCATCAATTTGTAAAACATGCTGACCTATGGTATTTTGTGCCATCATTATAACTTTTTTCTTAGATAATATAAATGTATTGCACCATTTGTAAGTAATGTAGTGTTTCTTTAATTGAAAAATACAATTAGAAGTAAAAATTGTTATATTTGTGTTTTTTATTATTTTTTGCTTAACATTTATAAACATTTACAGGTTCAACTTTTAATATTTGTGTTTTTTGAAAAAAAAGATATTTAAAATATAAGATTAAACTTACAGTTTGCCATTTTTAGAAGATTGTACAATTTTATCGTACAGTGCACCATTTTTTTTTAGGTTAAAAAAATAACGTAAATCTAAAACTTTGTTGCAATGCATCATTTTAAAAGTGTTTCAGGATTCTTTTTCATATTTGCTCCTTTTTCCATAACAAATATATTTTTCCATCATTGGAAATTACTGGTTGCTTTTTTTACATTTAAGGTTACATGAGATATGGTGGCACAAAGCACTGTACTATGCCCAGAGGAAGAAGAATGGCTTTGACAACATGAAGTGGCACAATAAAAAGGCACAACTATAAGTACCTGTTTAATTTAGTATTGTAATCTCTTTTTTCCATAAAGAATATATGTCTCCATTATTTTTTTTAGATTTTAACTTTCATATTACATGGGCTACAATATATTACTTGTGGTGAGTATTATTCTATGTTTGGCTTATGTTTAAAATAATGCCCCCACAGGATTGGACAAATTTTATTGATTAAGTTCGTTTACATATTCCTTAGAGGAATTATTTTAAGCAAATTACAAACTTAAAATAATAGATTACATGAGTAATTAGTCATATCAGAAATAATACCAATGTACTGGGAAAAAATACTTGCAAATTTATAATTTTAACTCTGTTAGTTAGCAAAAATACTATATCTAACCTACATTATCTACATTTCTTTATGTTCCTTTACAGACAGGAAAAAAAACATTTGTTGCTCTAAATGCCTCTACAATGTAGTATAGCTTTTATTGCATTACACACAGACAATTACTTTCACTTTATTTTGGCCTTGAAAGAAATTGATTGTTTTATTTGGTTTTATTTTTTTTCTCCCACTGTATTTTTACAAAAAAAAACCTCTCAAATATCACCTTTTGATAATTGTTGATACTTGTTACTTGTAAGCATGTATGAAAAAAATCTAGAGGACAATTGTTCTAAATGATTACACCATGGGATTTCAACATTCTACAATACATTTTTTTAATTTTGTAAATACTTTTTCCAACTCTATTTGTTTAATTAATTGTACAACTAAATTTGTATTTGTTTGTTTATTTGTAGTCTTTTTTTAAAAAAACAATTAATTTATGCAAGTAAATTCCTGTTTTTGTCCTTGTTTAATTTATACCCTTCTAAACTTTTTAACCGTCTGTCAATTGTTGTATAATTTCTGAAAAAAGGATATGTTTGGTTTTTAATTAATTTTGTTTAAATAATGTTATTTTGCTTTATTTTTATTTGTAAACAAAAAAAAACATACTCTGGCGACTGGTTTTATTTATTACTTCATATTTTTAGTAATAATCCATTTGCTTCTCTAATATATCAATAACTGTCCCACAATGCTTTGAAATTAACTACTGATTGTTTGCGTAGAACTTTCTAATCAAATGTTGAAAGTAGTGACATATGGGTTTCAAAGAAAAAATATCCTTAAAATATTCTGCATAAATATAAGGGCTTAGTACCATGTGGTTGATGACATAGAGACATACCTAGATGAATATGAAAACTGCCGATAATGTCATAAATATTTTTGTAATTATAAAATGAGATTAAAACTTAGCAGAAGGTTGACCATTAGTCACAATTTTATACTTTATATGAAGAGTTTAGTGTATTATTATAATTTTACTTCATTTGCATCTGTAATTTGATTGTGAAATGTTTTTCATGTCTGTGACATAAAATGGTTTTTCTTTTTGCAACATATACTTATGGTGAGGTCCACTAGAATCATAGTTCTCGTAGATTAAATAAGTTTGTTGCATTTAAACAGTGACATGATTATGTCAGAATTTTATTCAAATTAGAAAATTTACATATTCCATTTGCTTGCTAACAAGGTACCATTCTCTTTCTTTGTTAATTATGTTCTTACAGTTGGATATGAAATACACCACTTTAATTTTTTTTTCTGTCATCCTAGTCCATTAACACAAGATTAACCACTAGTGAGTCAAACGCATGTCCAAAATACTATTAATGCTAATTTTTTTTTCCATTTGTTCCAGTCAAATAATAATAATAATAATAATAATAATAATAATAATAATAATAATAATAATAATAATAATAATAATAATAATGATGATGATGATGATGATGATGATGATGATGTGATGATGATGATAATAATAACAACAAAAACAACAACAACAATAATATTATGTAATAGTAATATAAGTAGTAGTAATAGTAATATGATTCAAAATTTACTACTTATAAATTTTCCATTTTTTAAATTTTTTTTTTTTAATGATGTAATCAAATATAAATAATGCATATCTGTGTCTGTTTTTCTCTTCTACTGAATTTTCCTTCTTTTTTAAAAAGTCTTATGTAAATTATTATATGCATGTAACTCTCTATGCTTTGTTAATATTACAAATGTAACCAAATGATTTAATTATTTTACCTGCTCGCATATTTAATCTTATCAATGTTATCTATGATCATCAATTTTAACTCTTTTAGACACACCTACATGATTTGATTTCTCAATAAAGTGTGCTTTAATAATATATCTCAATTCATTATAAGTAGTATAAGAATTCAATTCCTCTATGTAGTACATCTCACATTTTTGTCATCAAGGTAAAATCTTCTTAGAACTTTTGAAATTTTTAAAAGCTAATATTTCAGTTTTTAAAACATCTAGATTTGTCTCTCTTTCCAGATCTGTCTCTATGACAGTACATATACACAATAATTTTCTTGTAATATTTTTTGTAGTTTGTGATCAATTAGTGAATACCAACTTTATTGTCTATATTTCTTACCCTAGTTTAATGTCTTGGTAGAGTACTGAACACAAATTTCGAGGTCCATGGATCACAGCTCTGCTTTATCAACTTCAGGTGTTTGAACATATGAATTTCTGAGCAAAAATCTATGTGTTATTTTTATTATTATTATCTCTAATTAGATAGTTGTTATCATGGGGATCGTCCTTAATTTTTATTACATAATATTCTTAATTTATTGACTCATTCACCCAAGCATATTTGCATGGATATGACCTTATAGCCCTTTAGCTTTGCATCACTCTGCTTCTTCTAAATTTAGCATTATATGCACCTGTTTAAATTCATTTTGCAGTTAAAACATATTATTAGTTTTAAAAAAACTTGAAGATGTTATTAATCCACAGAACAGTCCAAGGAAATTAATGGAGTTTTTGATTTTGGGCATAGTAACAAACATGTAAACTTCCATTAAATTGCTATTTATGATCAGAAAATAAATTGTATTATTTCTGTTGTGGATTTAAACATTTAAAATTATTTTTAGAAAATATTTATGTAATAATTATTAAAATAGACATATTTATGTTTACACTTATATTTTTAAAAATATATTTCACTTTTAAAATTGAAATTAAGAAAAAATTCAAGTCAATGATAAAAAAAAATTACATTCATTCCACACTGTCAAACATGATCACAAATGGTTGAACAGAAATTTATGATATTCTAATAATCATAAATACAATTTTAGATTTTATAAAAAATTTCATAAGGCTATCATGACTTAACAAAAAATCACTGAAGTTTTACAAATGGAATTCAAATAACAAAGTTGTGTTAATTTGTTTTTAACAGTACTGTTGAAGAATCTATAAATAAATAAAACAGAGAGTATTATTTACATTTCTAATGTCTGGTTATTATATTTACATGTTCAAATATGTATTTTCAGAAACATTTTCATTTGTAAGCCTATATATCTAATAACACAAGTTCAGTTTATTGAATTGTAATATATAATAGTTTAATGTTATAATCAAATGTTAAATGATTACAAAAACTATTACCAGGGAGAACAATCAAAATGTCACTCTGCAAGAGGTTAACTAATCCATCATTCCAAATACAGTGATGTGATGTGATGTGATATACTGTAGCTTCTCCTTAAATAGAATCAAGAATCTCTCAACCATTATGCCAAGAGAAACATGTTAGCCACTTTATTTTCCATTCCCCAGTCTAAGTTTTCCCATATTCTGCTCCATCCCATTTTCACAACATAATCTTTGTCATCTCTATGGCCTTTATAACTAAATCCCTCTTATCTTTTCCCAAACCTAGCATAAAAACCAATAATCCACTTGATGTATAATCAATTTTTTCATATTTATTCTTCATAACTTCATTATAGGTGCCCTTTCTGTTTTCAAGCATTTACATTCAATTAACAGATGCCTAATATTTTCTATTCCTTCATTACATAGTGTAACGGAATAGCGTTACATGGGATTTGAACCCAGGCATATGAGGTTATGTTAAACTATAATCAATTGACGAAATGAATGACAGGAACAAAACTTTTAAAAAAGCGGTCTTGCTTTAATAATAAACGAGAAACAGCCATTTCTAAAGCATGATCGCAGCTATATAAGAGTACCTGTCAAATTTATTGAAATAAAAAAGTAAAAGAGTTTTTTTTATTATTTTGTGTTTGTTTGTTAAGAATAAATCTATAATCATTAGTTGTAGTTTTTTTTGCATTTTTAATTAATTAAAGAGAGAGGAATGATTGAACGCAAGTTTAACTTTTATTAAATCATTTGAATCATTTTGAACAAAAGGGGAAAATGAATAAATTAATTTGCAATATGTTCTGAAATTCCAAGCGATCTAAAATTATTTTAAATAGGGGTAATTAGTAAATGTAAAATTAGAGAAATTGAAACAATAGGCAGGATATGTGCTGGTACGCCTAGATAAAATAAGCCAAATTTAGAAACAGAGGTGAGAAAAAGTGTACACTGCTATTATACAACTCAGACTTCTGTCTCCAGTGAAACAATACCTGAAAAAATGGTCAAATTGAGTTAAATTCCAAAGTGGTGTAAACGATCCCAGAAATCATGGAATTGAGTTAACACTCGATGGACTTATAAGATGAAGGGACTCACAGGTGCATGGGAGTGATTGGGTGAGAAAAATTCAAGGTGTGAGGGCGGGAAGGAAGAGATCAAAAAGGCCGGACAGCACTTTTCAGATGATTGAATTAGACTATTATTGATTATTATTAGACTATTGAAATCTAACAGAGATGCGTTGCTGAACATAAAATTCGCGGCTTGACCGCCGGACCTCCGCGTCCAGCTCCGCTGATTGCTAATAGGATGCTCGTAACACTGGAGAAACTTCACATAAGGACCACACACGCTTTTGAGACCTTGCAAATTGCCGGAATGCTTCGTTAAAGAAGAAACCATCGCTCAGGATCCCATTACAGTCTTTCTACGTTCCACAGGTAGCTATCTTTAAATTGTCGTATTCACTTATGCACCAAAATAAAATAACTTTAATAACCAGAACTATTAAAAAAACATTAAGCTAAAATGATAAAGTTACTCTTGACCATTAATGAACGATTCGAGAATCTAACCAAATAAGTTTGCCTACAGATTAACATTCTTTAAAATATGTGCGAAGTCACCTTGAAATCTATATTTAATTATCTCGGCTTGCCGATCATATACCTGCATTAATTGTTAGTAAACAGATTAAATAAAACATTTATTTAACTAGTATTTTTTGTTATTAATTGCTTGGAATTTCAACATAAATTTATATAATAGGAATGAGTGCTAGAGCGATCAAATTTGTTTGTATATGAATGAATGCATTTGATATTTTTGGTGTTGGGATTTTATTTTATTTATGCTTATGTTTGTTATGTTCTCTTAGATTAAGTTAAGTTTGATTAATTTATTCTGTGGGATATAGGGCGGGCCCTCATATAATAAGTAATTGATCGTGAGTGAAAGATCACAGATTCGATGTAATTTGAAGGGTAATATTGGCTGTGTTCGTTTCTTGCTTCCGACTGGAGTGATGCACGGGCATGTTTTGTGATATAGTTGAGTGAGCTTATGCACATACGTGGCGGACTCTTATAAAAGTTCTCCTGGCGCCTATTACTTGGATTCAATCCGAATTTACGTATAAAATAAATAAAGCGTACGTGTATATGTGTTTGAAATTATCTTCACAGAACATTATGTAATTCCCCGGATGCAAGAACACAGCAGATTCGTAATAGTGACATTATTGAGTGAGCGGGAGCGCGCTCACGCACCACCGGGCGGATACAATAGTTTATAGACTAAATCAACCATATTTTTCCACTTACATGTATATTCTCTTGTTGCTAAAGATCCTATTCAAGCCTTAAACAATAAACTACTTTCCTTACTATTATCATATATTAACTCACACCAAATATTCTGTTTATTTCTATATATATTTAAATTCTTTTTACTCTCCATACTAGTTCTTCATCTCTCTAACTCCCTATTCTTTATGAATAAATCTATTCTTTTATACTATTCCATACCACTATAACACTCAACAATCCTCCTAACCCAATCATCCCATCTTTTGTACAAATATACTGATATAAATTCTTTATCCAAATCTTTTGCATACCGCATTACCTTTCTCACCCATCTTGTTACAGTATTGAATTTTAGACTTATTCGCCACCTATTGTAAATTTTCACAAGCTTAATTTTTAAATGTGCTTATTTATATATATGTACCATTTATACCCAGACTATGTACATGTCATCTTTAGTAAATTATTTTTAATACTTAATATAAATTAGACAATAGATTTTAATATTATAGAAATAAATGTAAGAATAAATGCCCATAATTAAATTAAGCCTTTAATTAGCCACATGAAAGACCATCATTTTTGTAACAGTTCTTTTTGATTGATTGATTTAACAAATTTTTTTAAAGTTTTAATGTAAATTAAACAAAAGATTTTAATATTAATTAAATAAATGGGTTAAAATTAATTTTTTTAAATATACCTATTGTATTTTAAATGCAAATTTGACACAAATACTAATGGAGAATTATGATGTTATGCAATATCAAAGTACGTGTCTTTAATTATACACTAATTAAAACTAAATATAAATACAGTATTATAGCATCTATTTTTTCTCTCACTAAATATTACATTTCAAACATGAATTTATATACTGTAATCTCATTTTCTTTGCGATTTAAATACTATACCTATTCAGTTATATATTATATTAAAACGTACTGATTTTTTTTCTGAGCATGTTTTATTAATGGCAGAATTACTGTCTTCACATTTGTAGTAAAAATTATGGATTATTAAATATAAAGGGTAGAATTACTTTCTTTGCATAAAATGCTTGTAATATTAATTATGGTTTAGTTAATTATAGTTTTTTTCATGTGTCATAGCATTGGCCAGAAAGCATTATTTATTGTTTTTTCCTGACACTATCAAATTCATTGTTTTTGTAATTTGCTAAAGCAAACAATTAAATGCAATGCAAACAAACAAAATAAAATTTTTATTTAATTAAGAGATATATTTCAATGTAAAATTGCAGTTTAGAAAAAAATTTATTGATGACCAGAGGAGTGAAAATTTGGCAAGATAATAGAATTTTATTTGACAAGATAAGTGAACTTTAACTCCACTTTGATGAATCACCCTTTCGTATTTTGACATCTTCTAATGTCACTCATTTTTATGGCATTTTTTGGAGAAAATAGTTCATATAACTAAAAATATGTCTATATGCAAATTTATTACAAGTGAAGATTCTTTTTGTACAACCAAATATATAAATTACTAATAATTTGTTTTGAATGAAAATATTTTATTTTTAATAATAGATGTTATATTTTTGGACAATGCACATTTACCCTGAAGGCAATTTATGAGTTTAATTATTACATACATCATCAGTGCAGTTAGTAAAGACAAGTCTGAAAATAATACAAAAATATGAACAAATTTTAAGCTTTCAAAACATAATTCATTAGATTTAAGGGAAATAAATATTTATTCATTGACATTTTAAAAACAAATGTTCTATAATGAAGATTTTATTGATTTGGGAAAATTAAGATAATCTTTCCAGAAATGATGAAGTGAAGGCTTTTTGTTTTGATTACAGTGACATTTTTTTAATATTTTCAGAAATAAAGTGTAAATATTTATAATTTATTTCATTTGTAAACAAAAATATGTGTCAAATGAAGTCAAATTTATTATTTTTTTGATAAATAATAATAGTTTGATCTTAACTTCAATGTTTAATATAAAAACAAAAAAATTGATACCTTCTAAAAGGAGTTCTTTATAATTATAAACAAACATAGAACACAAATATATTATATATATTTTTAAACTAGAAGTAATTAGAGGTGATTTGAATCCAGATTTTCAATCTCCCTATAGTCATTCACTTCATCTTATACAACCAATACACATGACCACATACATGTGAAAAAGATAAATGATCTCCAATATAATACTCATTGGTTGTTCCAGATCATCATCTACCACACACATTTATAATCAGTGTTTGGTGTATATGGATAGCAAATTTTCGAACTTTAATGGGCAGGCTTCAACCTTCTCCATTCTCCAACTCCTCATTCATCCACATCATTGAAAATCTGATAATAACAAGTTCAAAGCCCTTGTCTTCCAGTTTTGTTGTCATACTCATATTGACTATAACTCATTCTGATTCTTCATATGCAGAACCTTAAGCCCATTGAGCAGAATACAGGATAAATGTGTCAGATGTATTGGTTGTATAAGATGGAATGGATAATTAAAGAAAGATTTAAAATCTGGCTTCAAATACCATCTAATTATATATCTATATATTGTTGAAAGGACATTGCCTTGACAACAGTTTGAAATTGTTGATTGTTAATGATATTAGAATTGTCAAGGTGTTGACTGGCTGTTAATAATATATTTAAATTAAGTCTAATATTTTCACAGATAAATGATGACTTTATATTATAATTATTTTTAGGATATTCTGTGTAGTAATACCCCCCAAATAATTATAATATGAAGTCATATATATATATATATATATATATATATATATATATATAGTGGATATGTTATTGTTATTATTATTCATGTAGTGAGGTCTGACTGAGAAAGAGTAGAGAACAGTAGCATAGTTTGTTTATGGTTATAACTTAGTTAAACACCAGACTACTTTAAAATCCAATTTAATGCACATTTCCACATGTAGAGACATTAAATTATTTGTCATGTTGGCGTTTGTCTGAAAAAAATAAATAAATAATGATTTAAATAATATCTAAAGTAAATTCTAAATTTTAAAAAAATTCTAAAATGGATTATTTCTTGAAAATAAATCTGTTTTCTTTTTTATTCCTGTTAAACTTATTTAATGAAAGAAGAGTAAAAATCAAGATTTTAATTAAACAATTTAATTAAATATATTTTTAAAAAGCAAGTAATTATTTTAAATTCAAGATCCTAAGTTTTTTTCTTTTGATCAAATAATTTTGAATAGAATTATTTTTTAAAGATCTTGATGACAATGCTTTTTGAAACATCAGTGAAATTATTTTAATCCTATTTAATCTGTAGTATTCATATTTGATAAATGATCAATGATTGTTGGTTAAATTCCATCTAAAGTGAAAACACCAGGGCAATTATTATAAAGGTTATATAATAGCCAAAAATAACTTACTTTATCAATAGTATGCTTGTTATTTTTACTCTTTCTACTACTTGTTTTAAAAAGTAGTCAAACTATATAATTTTTTTGAATTTTCTCTTTTTACAACAGAAACAGTTTGGAAAAGAACTTTGTAAAATATCAGCAGTCTAATGTTGACTACAGAGACTGCTAAGCCTGAATAAATAAATAATTCACAGGATCTCTCTTTCACTGTTTTCATCTCAGATTGTCTGCATCAGCCAAAGTAATATTACTTGCCTATGCTGGCTGATTGTGAATTATATCCAACCTACAAGAATCATCCAATATAGGATTATGTTTATAAAAATACCTTATCTTGTGCAAGGATAATGACAATGTTCTCAGTAATGTGTACTTGGAGATGATTCGTTAGATACCTGCGGAAAAAACTGTGTGTCATTTATACATATATATTTACAGAGTTTTGGTTAAGAAAAAACATTGGCAAGAGTGAGGGCATCTATCATTTGAACTGGTAAAAGATTCCCAAATTTAAATTGATTTTATTTTGGCCTTTTTTTTTTTTTTTAAATCTTTATATTGTTTTATGTTTTCTATTTGACTTAATAATTTTTCTTTTATTATTTATTATCTTATATTTAATTTTATTAGGTTTAAAAGATATTGCATGATCTTTAATAATATGCATTGATAGGTGAAGGGTGAATCAAAACACGTAATTACATTGCTTATCTTAATAATTTTATATCAGTTGAAAAGATGAGCAATCATGTAAAGAAAACGCAAAGCCTTGGAGCATGTTTGTTATAATTAATATATTATTTTTAAAAATATATTAATATTACAAACCTTGTAAAAAATTTTTTTCCATTTATTAATAGTATTTTTAATATAAAAACATATCATTATTAAAGTTAAAATAAGCTTTATATATAAATAAATATAATATTTAAATATGTGTATATTATCTGTACTAAATTTAATGGAATTATAAGAGATTTAAACTTGAACTTTCAAACTCCCTAAATCTATACAATCTATTTTATACAATTGATACACATGACCACACACATGTGAAAAAGATAAATAATCTCTAACCAATATAAATATCAGTACTCATCAGTTGGTACAGATCACCCATCCCCCATACATATATACAATCAATGAAAGTTATATTAAGATCGCAAATCAATACACTTTAATGGAGAAGCTACAAGCCTCTCCACCCTCCAACTCTTGTATAAGACAGATTGTACAGATGTAGAGACATTGAAAGTTTGTGTTCAAGTTCCTTATAATATATATATATAGCATATATATATATATATATATAATATAATATTGAACATATATATATATATATATATATATATATGTTCAATAGATGGCATTTTACCAAAAACACTGTCAAAGCGTATGTTTGTTTACATAAATGTCAGAGTAAGCATTTACCATCTCTTTTGTTAGTTCCACCCTCAGATCATGATTTCAAGCTGATTTGCTATTATCAGTGAAAGATAGGAAAAATAAACTAGATCTAAACCCTCATTCCGAGCGTTTATGAAACAATTTCTATTCAGCTTGCAAGCGTGAATCTTTTAGACACGTAATGTCTTCAAACTCAGCATAGCAAGCCAGATAGCTATATGGTTCTGATATCAGTTCAGTATCACCACATAGTAGAAGCCTCTGCAATATATATCTTTGCAAGAAAAACTTCAAAGGTACTTTTATGAAAAACAAAAAACAAGTTAAACTTGCTAACGCTTGTATTTATGATCAATATATGGTGTTTTACCAAAAACACTGTCAAAGCATATGTTTGTTTACATAAATGTCAGAGTAAGCATTCACTATCTCTTTCGTTAGTTCCACCCTCAGATCATGATTTCAAGCTGATTTGCTATCATCAGTGAAGGATAGGAAAAAGAAACTAGATCTAAACACTCACTCCTAGCATTTATGAAACAATTTCTATTCAGCTTGCAAGCGTGAATCTTTTAGACATGTAATGTAAAGCTGAATAGAAATTGTTTCATAAACGCTCAAAGTGAGTGTTTAGATCTAGTTTCTTTTTCTTATCCTTCACTGATGATAGCAAATCAGCTTGAAATCATGATCTGAGGGTGGAACTAACGAAAGAGATAGTGAATGCTTACTCTGACGTTTATGTAAACAAACATATGCTTTGACGGTGTTTTTGGTAAAATGCCATCTATTGATCACAAATACAAGCATTAGCAAGTTTAACTTTTTTGTTTTTCATATATATATATATATATATATATATATTGTGCCATTACAATTTAGTCATTAGCTAAATTTGTAGTAATGTGCATAAAAGAAAATGTAAAACAAAAATCATCATCACATTTTTATATAAAAAGGAAGCTGTAGGGCATCCAAGTTTAAACCCTGCAAGATCCAGTTTTAAAAGCTTCGGATAGAAAGAGACTGGGACAACAGTTATATTCTTTAATTGTTTGTGTGTTGATAAAAACTCATAAAAGAGTAGTACACACAGTTAATTATTCAGTTAAAAAAATAAAGTTATAACGCATATGTATAGGCAGTGTGTGTTATAAAAGCTATTTAGTTAGCCACTTTTAAATTACAGATATTAACTTTTTTTAAAACTAACCTAAACTTGCTAAATTTTAATGTCTTATTCTATACTTCTATTTTTTGCTTTTCTATAACTGTAATTTGGATTTAGAAGCTAAGGATTTAATTTTAAATATTAGGGTTATAATTACTAAGCTAGCAATTAGATTATTTTAATGTCAGTTTATAAATAATTTGAATGAGTGTGTGTGTACATGGCATACATAAACTACATTTTTATTTATTAAATATTGAAAGAAAAAGAGGAAAATCTGTTAAATTATTATTATTATTATTATTATTATTATTATTATTATTATTATTATTATTATTATTTTACTCAACAATTTTGTATTATAAGGGTTGTTTTTTGTTGAAAAACTTAGAGACGATGTGAGAAGTCTAATTTTAAAAATGTCTCATCTTAAGATCAAAAGAAAGAATGTCCAATTTTAGATGTTACAGATATATGTGAGGAAAAAGGATTAAGACTATTTTTCCGTCAAAACAAAAGTTTGTCTAAAAATCAGGATACTGAGATTTTTCATACTATTCAACTAAAAAACAATTTGGTTGAAAATAAGTTATAAGTCTAATTAAAAGAGGTGGCCAAAAATAGAAAAAAAATCGGATATAAAAGCAGTCTGGAAAATCAGTTGAGATTGTTGTTATAGAGACTTTTAAAATTATTGAAACTTCAATGTGTCGCCTTGCAGAATCAATCAGTTAAATAAAGCTAAAGTTACTTCATGATGATTAAGTTAAATGAGCATTTGATTAAATGTTTATTCGGTTGTTAATAAAATAGTTTGTTCAGTGGATTTGCTGATAGTCAATTAAGGAATGATTATTTGACTTATTGATAGATGCATGGAATTTAAATATAATAGTCTATTGTTTTTAAAGTGATTGTGCTAGAGAAATCTCTAAAGATATTTACTAGTTGAGAATTGTTAAATATTTTAAAGTTTTAAGTTTTCATTTGTTCAAAAATAAAATTGTCTTTAAACATAATATTTAATAAAATGTGTAAATAAAGTATTAGTTATTCAGATAATCTTTGAGTGAGATTAAACTTCAGAGTAATAAATAAGGAAGTCATTAAATTGATACCTTCAATACTTAATGTAACCTTGTTTTATTGGATTTTTATATTTAAAATAATTTATTATTTTGGAATGCACATGTCTATGTGATATTGAATGTATATGTACAAAAAAAGTAAGAGTTTAAAAGATACTAATAAGAAGATGTATTGATTTTTAAGGATAATATTTTATTAAAGGCATTAAGTAATTATATTAAAAGAAAAACTCTTAAATAATAATAAAGGTAATTAGTATTTAATAAAAGATATTTTAAATTAACACTTTCAGTGTAATTTTTTTTTTTTATAACTGAACAGTTTTTTTATTGGCGAAGTGAATTAAAGTTTTACAACTTTTGATTGGTCAATTACAAAATCAGCAGTAAAATATATTTATCTTTTAATACTACATTCATTTTAGTTTTCTTTGTAAAAAGTATATTAATAATTTGTCAGATTATGAAAGTGAATGAAAGTTTTTCCAAAAATAAATTTCTATTTGTAATTATAAAAATATTTGATAGCAGAAGACCTAAAAAGAAAGTTCATAACAAATTAGAAAGTGCTGAAGACATCATTTTTTTCTTTCTCAATTTGATGTTCATATAAAAGTAATTTTTTTTTTACTAAAATCTTATTATTTTTGTAAAATAATTATATTTTCAGCATATTTTATCAAAATACATTATAATGTGTAAAAAAAATACCAACAACATACTCTAAAACACTCATTTTTATTTGAAAATCAAATAAAGAGCTTGGAGCGATGAAAATTGTTAACAGGTGTCAAAATTGTTGTTAGCACTTTTTTTTTTTTTAAATTTATGATCGTGTAAAAGTAAAGAATTTTTTACTAAAATCTTACTATTTTTCTAAGATAATAAAATATTTTCAGCATATTTTATCCAAATAATTTATAACATGTACAAAAAATAATAATAAAATACTCTAAAGCATTCATTTTTATTTTGAAAATTAAAATAAAGAAATTGGAGCTGTGAAAATTACTGACAGGCACTCTTGTTTTATTCGGATTGATAACCAACCAATCAGCATCTAGGAAATCCTGATTTTTTCCATTATTGTAGCTTCTTACATCAATATTATTGATTATTTACTTGTAAAATAATTCTAGAGTGGGCAGCATCTTACAGTACTTTTTAAGTTTTAAAATAAGCATAAAAACACTAAGGTTACATAAAAACTGATGATTTTCGAGTGACTTGAAGCCATGTATGTCGATCCACAGTTGTTTCTAGGGAATATGTTTTGAAATAAATAAATTATTTTATTTTAAATGTAAAAATATTTATTAAAGAGAATTACTCGCTCGGCCCATTTAATTGTTTTTGGTTTTTGCAGCTTCTTCGTCAGCGGGTAAATCACTTTTATATGCTATTACAATTACTTGTTGGAAGTTTCTTTAATTAGAAAGTCAAGGACAAATTAATTTTAAAAAAGGTCAATTTCATTCTATTATTTAAATATCCTGCTTCCAAGGCCTTAAATCAGATTGGATGCTAAAACATCACATGATGTCAATGTAGATAAAACTCACATGAACAGTTATATATATATATATATATATATATATATATATATATATATATATATATATATATATATATATATATATATATATATATATATATATATATATTGGAGTAAATAAAAAGATAAAGAGTGGGTTTTGATTTGAACAATCTGTGTGATTTTTTTAAAAAAAATATAGTGTTGTTAAAACAAAAAAGGAAAAACCAATGTTTTACTTTTATTTTTTTAATCCAGAGTTATCCAGAAATGAAGGAGTAGAAGGCTAGAGATTATCTGAGTACTTCCATTTCAACAAAGTATGCTAAATTATGCATTGGATGATACTCATAAAAGGAATGCTATTGTCACACTATTACAGTAAGAACAATAAAATTCTGAGAACTAGAAACCACATGAAACTGATAAAACATTGGATTTGTATGAATCTTGCCTTATTTTTAAATCTAGTTAATTCAAACTTTGACTATTCTTTCTTAAGTCTGACATTTATAAGTTTTAATGTTTTGAAACCAATATCATTGTAACAAGTAACCAAATTATTAATAGTATTTATTTTCATTAACTCTAATTTTTAAGATAAGGAGATAAAATGAATTATTTATTGATTTCAACTAATTTCAAGAATAATATAAAATGTAATATTTTAAAAATGCTTCACAAATGTTTCAAGAAGAAAAAAGATATCGAAATCTGCTCTCTTAAAATATTGACAACAACTTTCTCAATTTTTATTATATTCCAACCAGTTCATTAAGAACTTAAAGACTAATTCACTTGTTGATTATTGACTCATCTTGTTACTCAACTGAAAAAGTATTTAAAATTCTTTAATGTTCAAATATTTACTAAATAATGCAAGGAAACTTATAATGGAATTAAGTTTGTTGTTCATAATCTGCTCTTGGCCTTGTCAGCACGTTAGTTATTGATTTAATTATGTCTGCCAGGACATTTAAAGAAATTCCAAAATTTGAACTCCTATGTATGTGTTTTTTCATAAATTTTATAAGGCAGGACTGGGATAATATTTTCCAGCCAGAAAAAAATAAAGGACTTTTCATTAAAATGGATTAATTCCCATTAGGGGAAGAACAGTTGATCCCTTCACTTGTGTTTAATGGGTTAAAGAAAACTTTAGCACAAAAACATAATACGACTTTATAGATTTTATATTTTCATTATTAGTAGTAATTTATATATACATTGTATTATGGTGATATTTATAACAGTATTCGCTGTGGAAATATTGTTAAGGAAAATTATATAAACGTTTATCATTTTAAAAGATAAAATATATCCAGGTAAATATTTTGTTCTCATGGGTATTAAGAGTTCTTTGCATTAAAATTTACTGAAATATTTTAAATTGTTGTACAGATAAAACAGCTTTCGTATCTGATATAAGTATATGTGCAGTGTCTGTGAGTCAGTATGTGAAATATAAATATCGTATAAATTATGACGTATTTTGTTTTGCTATTATGTCTCCACCTGCATCGATTAAGTAGATAAATGTTTATTACACAGTTGGGAGTACGTACGAGTATTATATGTACTTACTATTATAGTTATTGTATTTATTATATTTATGGATAACAATTTTATTATTGACACGCTGTTGGAAGTCAGCTGTTGATACGACAATAGGTGTGGATACTTTTCTCATTAATGTATATGTTTAGCCCCTCCATGAAAAGAAGATTGTGGTTTAATAGTTTTTCAGCAGTGCCTGGACATAGATAATGGACCTTCAGTTAAAAATCGTTTATTATATCTATCCTGCCTATATGTATTTTTATATTTAAATGTATTATCAAACATTCACGGGTATTTTTAAAACATCCTTATACCTGCTAGGTACTGCCATTTAACGTTTAAGCAGTTTTGAATTATATCTTATATTCATTTCATTGCCTCTCATTAAGCTCCAGGTATATGAAGAATGGCTGTATTTCAAATATTACACATTAAGCCTGCATCTTGCCATCCCTCGTCTATGTATTTAAATGGATAAGGTCCTATACATGAGAGATCAGAGTGACTTGAGGTCAACATGGGCATGACAATAATATTGGCATCAGCATGGGATTTGGGCTTTCCATCATCAGATTTTCAATGATATGGATGGCTGAAGAGTTGAAAATTGGAGTAGATTGAAGCCTGTTCATTAAAGTATGAAGATTTGCTATCTTAATATAAACTGAGCACTGATTATATTTATATGTGTGGGGGATGATAATCTGGACCAACTGATGAGTGCTGGTTCAGCATGAAATATGTATATTGGTGATTATTTATCATTTCTGCACGTGTAGCGGTAGTATGAGATAGTGTGGATAGTTGAAGAGTGCTTGAAAGTCTGTGTTCAAATTCCCTATTTTTTAATAATGCTAGAATAAGTGTAATATATAGTTTGCATGACATGTTTTATAATGACAGAATAAATGCCTTGTCCTATTGACTTTGAAGACATAGATAATCTTGTTAGGCTGTCAACACCATGCTTGTTTTTCCTAATATAGGCGTATCTAGAGTCCTGTATTACTTTAGTGCTAGATAATTGAAAAAAAAAAGTATGAGATGATGATAACAATGGGAATGATAAAAAAATTGCTATTATAAATTTATATGGCATTACTTTAAAGAAAATAGTTAGGCTAAAGTTATGCAAATACTATTTCAATTTGTCAAATTAAAATTAATATATTTTATTGTAATAAATGTTATTTTTATTTATACTGAAAAGAAATATTTTATTATTGTTAAAATACGTTTCTGTTTTCCCTGGTATTACGATTGCATTTATTAACCAGAAAATGTCATAATAATATACTTTTATTATTCATTGTTATAAAAGAGTACTATTAATTTGGTTTGCTTATCCATTTCATTTATACTGAATCATGGGTTTTTTTTTTGTTGTTGTTTTTTGTTTCCATATGTCATAGCATCACCGGGAAGCGAACCCGCAACAACCGTCTGCAACCAAGTGCTTGCTTGCAAGGCAGCTGCGCTGACCTCTCGGCTAACAACGCTTGTTTTTATTAATTATTTTTTATTTTAATTATGCTTTTTATTTTGTTGTTAGTAGCATAAATTGTGTCTTTACTACCAGCTGCATTATTTGAGCTAGTTATATTTAAAATTATAAAGTTGGATGCATTTATTTGTTACCTAAATAATTTTATTTTATTCATGAATAAAATTACAATGCTTTTAAACAATATTTCATATGATAAACTGTTAATAATTTCATTATTGATATACTCAGTTTTTATTTATTTATTCTTCACTTCTAATTAAAGCACAAAATGTCAAGAAATAAAGTAATTTAAGCCTATATTATAAACCCTGAAAAAAGATGTTTCGAATTCGTGATTGTAACCTACCAAGATTATTTTAAGATAAGTTATTATGATTGTTATTATTAATTTTATTATAGGATAAAAAGAACCTGAGATTTTTGAGAGTATTATAAAAGTAAAATATTTTGACGAATTTTGTCCGCGGTCTGCCATGCGCTCTCTGCTTCTCTCTATCTCGGTGACCGCTTTGTCAGGTTACAATATATATATATAATGTACTTAGGATTTATTGATTACAGAATATATTTTATTTAACAATAGTACATAAAATGCATATGTGTGAGTATAGATAAAGCATATTTCAATTTTTTGAAGCGCAGGCTTTTGAAAGTAAATAAATTAGCTAATTTTAAAAAAGATTATAAGAACATTTGAAAGTGCTTAGAATTCTGCCTCATTTAGATGTGATAAAGTCAAAGAAAAAGAAGGCGTTGAATGCCAAATATTTATATTATTAATAATAATTTATACTCCATTGCCAGTACTGTATAAGACGAAAATTAGATATTGTTAAATATCTACAGATTGATTAAAATTTAAGACATTGAATGCAAAGTTGACTGTGCGTTTGCATTATACTGTATATCAATGTAAATTAGAATATTATCATGGTTATTTCTGTTGAGAAGACTATCTACTGTTATCCAGACCTATTTATATTTTAAAAAAGTGGTAATCATTCAATTAATTATTTTATTTGATTGCCATGGGCAGATATGAAGCCCTGTACTATAAAATTGATACTTGTTGAAATAACGTTTATTATACTAATGTGTAAATGTTGAAGTTATGTGCTTTCATAAAAATGCTTAGTATTATGTTGTATAGCTGGCTTTTAAAATAAAAACAAAGATATAGATCTTTCATTTTGTTGTATGTCATCATCATCATCATCATCAACCATTATCAATCCACTGCAGGATGAAGATCTCTCCAAGTTCAATCCATCTTCTCCGATCTTTAGCTTCTCTTCTCCACATCACCCCTGCACACTTTCTTATTCCATCCACCCATCTCACATGTAATCTCTTTCTGGGTCTTTTAACATCTCTTGGAATCCAGTTTAAGATTTCAATTGTCCATCAATTATTGCAAATATATTGTTTAGTAATGTGATTATTCTATTTCTATGTAATTCTATCGATTCATTCTTACTATAAGTTGTTTCGAAATAGATTTCAGTGTGTTATACAGCATGGGTGAAAATTGATATTGATTCAAAATGATTATTAAGACTTCCCCTAAAAGTATTGTCAAAGCATTAAATTATGTCAATTATGAGATAATTTGAAATAATTTACTTCCAAGTTATTGACTCCAAACTCATGGATATATGCTACAGTCATAATAATACTTGTCATATTTTCATAACCTCATTCATTTGTCACTAAAAACAACATATAATGTTAGAAAAGGGCAATACCATTCATAAAAAAATCGAATATTAAATACATTTTTAAAATTCTAATTACGAAGTGTAATTTAATTCGTTAAATTTTAACTCCATATGAATTTTAATTTTGATCATTTTATATATCTTGCAAATGATAGTTTTCACTTAATTTATATCGCTAATTCAATTTTAATTGTATAGGGTCAGTCTGTAGGGTAAGGATTATGTGTTCTTTTACAAAGTAAAGAAGGCAATCACTAGTTTGCCGAAAGACTGGTATAATAATAAAAATATTAAGCTGTTTACTACGTGGAGATTTAGGTGTTTTATACCAGTAGCTCACCTGAAATGCAAATGTTTGCAAAATGCGTGAGACTGATATAAATTTCTCTGCTACGGATGATTCCTGATAGATTGGAGCTAAGGTGAGATATATACTGCTACTACTAATAATAAAAAACTGCTTAAAACGTATACTGTCTCTTTTTCTGTGTTTTAACAAGTAAACAGTTTTTGTAATTAAAAATGAAAGATATAATTAAACAGTAATTTTGTTTTTATGATACTATTTATATTGATTTGGTTCTGTACCCATTTTATTAGTATTTTTATAAGGTAAATAACAGTAGATTCATAGTAATCAGAAGCATAGATCTAGAAGAGAATTATGTAACTTTTTACAGTTAATACATTAACTTACATCTAAGTAATTAATACTAATTTGGTATCCTTCACTTAATAATAACTAGATATCAATTTTTTCATCAGTAATTCTCTTAAAATATAAGCTAAGCAGCTGTAAAGATTTTAATTATGATTCTAACTCGAAAAAATTGTAATATTTAATTATCTAATATTTGATCTTCAAGAACGGGAAATATTGTCAGTGGAAAAGCAGTTCTAAATACCGTTAGTCCTTTAGTATAACTAAGTATAAGCATTTATTTTATAACGTCTTGCGCGCGATTATAATTACAATAGAATGACAGCCTATTAAGCTAATTGCGCAGACGCTGTGAGAATGTTATTAATAAATGAATACCTTCGAACAACCAAATGTTTATAAATGAGCAAATCTAAAGTAGTTGTAACGAAGGCATGACTACATAATAGTCACTTTAAATTACTATATATAATGTCTGTATGAATGACACCAATGAAATTTTCTAGAATTTACTAAACGCCACTCTAAACGGCTTATTCATGTATATGATTTAGTTTCGTTTAGAGTGGCATTTAGTAAATTCTAAAAATTTCATTGGCGTCATTCATACAGACATTATATATAGTAATTTAAAGTGACTATTATGTAGTCACGCCTTCGTTACAACTACTTTAGATTTGCTCATTTATAAACATTTGAGTCGTAAGAGTAAGAGGGATTCCTTTTTACTCTTATATAAATACTATATCATGTGGTTGTTCGAAGGTATTCATTTATTAATAACATTCTCACAGCGTCTGCGTAATTAGCTTAACAGGCTGTCATTCTATTGTAATTATAACTAAGTATATAAACTTGTCTTTTTTTAATTAATGAAACTTTTTTTAAAAAAAAAAATATTTATTAAGATTTTACCAATAAAACCTGCTTAATACTTATTTATGCAAATTTTGTTCTGCAGCTAATTCTTTTTGATATCGAGGTACTTGGCTATCTACATCCAATCTTATCTTTAGTTGAATCTTTAAATACTGCGTTGATGTCATAAAAGAATACTGGGGCGACTAATTGTTAAGTTTAAGATATTTTGGACTTGGAAAAGAGATTATCACAATACTATTTCATATTTGATTTTTAGAAAATGGGAGGATGATGGAGAGAAAAAGAAAATTATGGTCAATTGTACATCTTCAAAATTGAGTTGGATTTCTTGCAATATTACCTAATATTGATTTTTCTAAATTAATTTAGGTATACAGTAATTTCAAACAATCTCTTTTTATTTGTAATTGACAGATTTTTTTTTTAGAATTTTTACTCTTATTATTTATTTTTAAAATTTTTAAATTTGTTATCGTTTTTAAAAAGTGAGGTGTTAGGTAAAGGGGGATACAGTCAATTGTAAATGCCAATTTTTATAAAATAATAATTATCAGCTACATTCAAGTCAAGTTACAAATAAAACAATCCAAATAAAAGTGAACTGGCTGGCTTTGAAACAACAACAACAAATTTAAAAAAAACCATTTAAGTTAAACATTTCTTATTTCTTTGGATTCTTACTACAGGATATGTTTTCTTTTTACTTCACACACATAAAAAAAGGTATAGACACTTCATACAGACTGAATACTTTATAAAGTATGAATGGACAATGCAAAATCACTCTAAACTCCTTCTTAACTTTACTCATTTTTTTCTTTTTTTTTTTACGAGACTCCTCGTCGAGCGCGGGAAAAGGGTTAACTTTACTCATGAGCCAGGTCTAAATGAAGAACATAAGGTGGCTTATTTTTATCTATTTTTTTTTAAAATAAAAACAAGAGAAAAAAAATAATAATCAACAATTTAAGTGAACATTTCAAATTAAGACCTTTTAAGAATATTAAAAAAGAACAGAAGTTTAATTTTTAAACTAATTTCTAAAAGAAAAAAGTATTCCGTAATGTTTGTTTTTATTTTTTATTTTTCTGTTGTATTTTTGAACTCTTTGTGAATATAGATTTTAGAAATGAAAAATATATTGAGTCTTAAGTTTATTGATTAGTTATCCCAGATTTGTTTCAGACATAAGACAGTTTTTTAAAGAAACAGAGAGAAAATCAAATGTAGGAAGCTGAGTAGATCAGTACCTTCTTTATTCTCACCCATCTTATGCCAATTTTTAAATTCCAGAGACCAGATGGTAGTGCTTAATACATTCCTATCCATTGTTGTCCTATCTAGTATCTACAGATTACGCCTTTCATTAATAATGAGATTTGGACATTGGGGCATTACACCTGGATTTTTATGATCTTATTGCACTTTTTTTCAGGATGAAATCTTTTACTTCATTATTTTATTATCAAGATAACTGCTAAAGGGAAGTGCAATAGGTCTAAAAGATCGAAATGCAATGCTTCGACATCCAAAGTTTCTTGCTGATGAAAAACATAAGCTAAAAACTACTCTGGTGACATTAAACAGAACTGCACTGCATAGGGATGTACCTGGTATTTCTTAATTGCTAAAGCGTACAAATGGCATAAAATGGCAAAAATCAGAATAATTTATTCTTCAACATTTGTGACAGTAGGTGTCATGTGATATTTTATTGGTTTTATGCCAATTCTGGCCAAGAAATAAGTCCCTTTAGTTATTAAAAATCTAAAGACATTATTATAATATGAAGATACTGATTTGGTTTCAGATCTACATAACTGTACCAGCATGTTGGCTTTGAATATATTGGTATGTTTTTTCAATTGGGTCTAATTGCTCGAATTAAAAAAAAAAACAAAGTAATAAAAATGGCTACTAGAGGGGAAAAATGCAATAGACACAAATGATTGAGATGCATTGCTCCAATATGAATGGAATAAATTAAAATTGGAATATTGGATAGGAGTTTTTAAGCACTGTCATCTGGCATCTATTGACTGTAAAAATTGCTAGGTTCTACAAATATAAAGTGAAAAAAGAATTTATTAAGGTTTTCTACTTTAAATATTACAATTAGCAATCTGAATAAAATAATTATGGAAATAATTTAGTTTTATACTGAAATAAAAGTGTAACACATTTATGAAATTAAGCTTTCTCTTTGTTGAAAACAGGTGTGTGTGTGATTGTGTATGTTTTATTACGAATATTAGAGGAGTCTACTAAAATAAAGAACCATGCTGGATCAATATCAGCAAGGAATTTGTTTGAATTTTTGTGCTGTATGGTTAGTGCTTTAGTGCAGTCACAAGGGAGCAGGAACTGCAATTCAAGTCGCATAAAATATGGCCAAATTTGTCACTTCTCTTGCTCAATTCCTAGGAACTCTTGAGTTGTAAAGAGTGCAATTTTTGGTTTAAACAGATGTGGCACAGACTCTGGGGCTCAAGATTGTTGGAATGTAACCCAATTTTGTTTCATTGTGCCTTCGAACTTCCTAAAAGTTGCTGGTTATGTAATAGAAAGAAATATAACAAGAGAGCAATCGATAATATTATTAGAAATTTTAAAAGCTGTCCCATTCGAGAAAATAAATAGAATAAAGCCTGTATCGTACTGCCATATATCAAAAATATACATAAAGATTATTACACAATCTTTAGTAATGATTTTAATGTGTGTTACCACTCTCCCCCCCCCCAATTTCAACAGATGCGTGAACAATACTAAAGACCACATGCACCCAATATACACCTAACAGGTGGTTTACAAGATTGCATGTAGTAACAATAATTGCCTGGCGGCATATTATGGTGAGACTAGGGCATCCATCCATACAAGACTTGCACAACATGTATATGCATACAATAAGGCTCTGACGGATCCATTCCACCCTTCTTTTTTGCGCAACATGCAGCTTCTACAGGACACCAGTGCAAGCCAGACAAACCTCGTGTGGTGTGCAGAGGGCAGCACGAGTTGCGAAAGAGAGTTAAAGAGGCATATTATATCATCTCTGACCTCCACACCATGAATAAAAAAGAAACATTTTATCCCATCTCCAGGAAGTGACAAATCTAGGTCAATGAAAATCTAGTCCACCTTAATTTGCATATTTTATTCCAGCTACTTCTTGAAAATGAAGGCTTAGATCTTCGAAAGCACTTGAATACAAAATTTATCATTTGTTAAGACGGTGATTGTCTATTTAATATAGAAATAGTATTTATATATCTTAGAGTTTACGTGTGTATTTATATTAACACAAATATAGATTTTACAGCTATATTTTATATGTTTGTGTCTCTAATATATATAAAATATCGATTGAAATGTAAAGCGTGTATTATGTAGGAGTGTGTGTGAGTAAAAAATTTTCATCAAAATGTAAAATTAGTATAGAATATGTATATATATTTGTGTAGATCTATATGTTGACATATTTTTTTAAATGTGAAATATAGGACTGCTATGTAAATAGTCTATGGTAATGGAAACTTTAAAACTATTATTAGTGTAAATAAATAAATATTTTGAACGATAGTTTTAAGTAAAGAAAAGATTAGATTCCGTTTTTCTAACCATTATTTTGACATTTTTTGACAAAACGACTGTTTTATCTTCTACAAAGTTTGTAACATATTAGGTCATTAAATTTATTAAAGAATTTTATCATAGACAAGAAGGACATTTATCATCGGAGAGTATTACCAACATTTTTTTTTTTTTTATCTTTTGGAAAATTTAACAGAAAACGTCACGGTCACGTCAAAAATCACTTTTTTGACCGAGTTGGGCAAAATTGAAGGTTTTTTTTCCCATGAATACTTTAAAATCCTGTCTGCATGATTTATATGTAATTTACTTATATATTTCAGCAAAGAGCTTTACATTTTTGATGAGCCCATTAAAGAAAAAATAATGCATTGATTGAGTACTTATTGAAAACTGTTAGCCTTTCCCCAGTAACTTATACATATATATACACTAATAACAATAAATATAAATTAGCATGGAAGATTATCGCAAGCTAGTACAGCAAAAGCAACAAATAATATACTACCAACTAGTTTAACACAAAATCAATGTCAAAATGACATCCAAACAATCGAGATTCAAACATAACCAATCACAAACCATGCACGTAATTAAAATGCTCCTGATAGAAAATGTAATAACCTGGATGGTAACCAACCAACTAATACTTAGAGAACAATACCACCAAAAACTTACGCAATCAAACAACAATAGCAGCTAGCTACCTAGAAAATATCACTAACAATAAACTACATACGTTTTACCAATGTAACATCCATATGCATCCTAAAACCCTTCAGATTATTTATTCCATTAACCCATGCACAAATGTAAACCACCTCCACCATTGAAATATATAACAATGTAAGCATATGTGTGTGCGTCAAACACTGTAACCCTTAGTATGAAATAAAGTTTTTTTTTTGAAACATAATAATAATAATAATAATAATAATAATAATAATAATAATAATGACGATGATGATGATGATGATGATAATAATAATCAGTGTTAAATATGAATATATAATTCCAAGACTTGGAGACTTGTCAGAACAAAGTCTTGAAACCATTCAATAAAGTATGGAGAGATGCATGCTAGGATTATGAAGAATCATAAAATCTGTGATAAAACAAACACATCATTTTCATCATTCAAAATATTAAGGGATTGAATTACAGATAGACTGCTTATCTTTCTAAGAGAGATGATTATAGAATGGACAGTTGAAACAAATGCTCTTAGCATGAAAATTGTTTCGCAATTTAAGATTGTAACATCAACAATTGATGTGCTCTGAGAGTTCATAAATAGGTTGAGTAATGACAATAATGCATCTGATCCATGTTTCCTTTACCTTTAGGACCACAATATGTTTTTCCACCACTGCATTTAATTGCATTGTTTCTGCATGATATAAAGCATTAGTGAAGGGACAGATTCTGGAACTCAAAATATAAGCATCATGCCAGTTGTTCTTTTAGTCCCTTTTTGTATGAACTCTGATAAATAAAGCCATTTGGATTATACATCTGCCAAACAGTTTTTTTTAAAAGAATTTTATGCAGCTTTTTTATGCAACAACTCTTTAATCTTATTTAAGTGCTATTTTATTTCAAACAACTTCCTAATAAAACAAGCATAATGCCATTACTGTATAATCAGTGTACATGATGGCATCAATGGTTTAGGATAGTGCTAGAGTGCAAAACACTGGAATTGAATGTCCATAGACTACAACCATAGTTTCTCACCATCAGAGCTCAAATTATATACAAATTACCTAATAGTGAATCATTCATATATTAGTAAAAATTACTTACCCAGCAAGGTTTAAAGCAGTTTGAGAGCATCTAACTTGGGATTGGGACATTCCAGGATTGTTCCTGCCATTCAATCTTTTTATGAACTCTCAAGCAATGAAACAACTAGCATTTTTAAAACTTTACTTCATGCAGACTTTCTCGAAATTATTGACAGCTTGCATAAAAAATATAATACTTTACAATTGGAAATATATATATATATATATGAATATCCTGCCATTATAATAAATTTTTTTATCTTATATATAAAATATCTATTTTCTCTGTTGTCTGATTGGTGAAGGTATGAATGTTTGGCCAAAGTCACATGTCAAACTCATAAAATCTTTATTTTCTCTGTCGTCTGATTGATGAGTGTACGAATGTTAGCCATGCAACCACTATGTTTATGTGAAGAAATAATTCCACCATTAAATAAAAACACACAAAAAAAATCAGTATATGTGCTTTTAAGTGCAGAGATATAGTATATATTTCATGGCAAAGGTATCCAGACAGCTGCAGAAATAGCCATAAATGCTTCCTAATTATAATTTGGTGTTGAGGTATTTCATGCTTTCATGATCTGTCAATCCTAATATAGTTCAGGTGAATGACATAATCAGTGATGTTTAATAAAAAAAAAACCTTCTTAACATTAAATCTTTAAAAAAAAAATTATTAAACAACCAATTAAAAATTTATTTTACAAATATTATATTTAATAAAAATTATTACAAAAATGACTGGCTCAAAGTCCAGCATTTTTGTATTGTGATCTTAATAAACAGTAATTATTAATAAAGCGAAAAAAAAAACCTATTAGCTGTTGAAAAGTTGGCAAAAATGTTTTATTCAAAGGGCACTACAGTAAATATATATTTGTGCCTTAAAGCTGTCAATTATAACAGGTATATTTAAAAATGTAAATTTTAATTTAGTTTTATTAAAATTCGGAAATTTATTTATATAATATTCAGAGGTTTTGATTAATTTACATTAAATTCTAAAAAAATTGTTAAATCAACCCCACAGCCTTTTACAAGACTGGATTCATCTTGTGTATATATTATAATTAAAAAGTCAGTCAGCACTTAGACAATCCCAGTATTAATAAGAATCAACAATTTCAAACTGTGGTGAAGAGAATCTCCTACTAACAATAAAGGTGGAATTCCACATTAATGATCTTATATATTTATATAGACACTAAAGATTGAAACATGACCACAGAGATCAAAATTATTGATACAAAGAAGTTTAAACAAACCTCTTTGAGTAGGTATATACAACCTATTCTGAATGCAGACTAATAAACAATTAATCATAACATTACAAACTATTAATTATATTTTTCAAATTACACCCAAAGTATTACTTAAATAATAAGTATAATATATTTCACACACAAAATGCAATAAAATTCTGTATTTATTAGTGGATAGTAGTAAACAAATGGTTCATAGTTCAAGATTTTACAACCCGGTGTTTGCCAACAGAATTGATGATTTATGGCCATGACTGATGGATACTGAGATACAGAGCCTACTTAATCTGAACACAGATAATAATATAAATATAGCTTTATTACTCAAGAGATACCAGAAGTGGATGAATGGCAGGGTTAGAATTGATTTGAGAACCTTACATTTCAGAATCTAATAATACTCTACCATAGTCCTAAATTAAGTAGGGGAAAAATCGAACGACTTTTATAGCTTGGGAGTTCTTGAGATGTTTGAGCTTTGAATTTTCCAGAACTGAGGTATGTTCAAGATCCTGAAATCAATGTCTGATAACTATCGCTTCCCTAAACTATTCAGGATTGAATAATGAAGTAAATGGCTTTATTTTATAATAATTCGTAAGAAATTTGAGTGATATAAGTGCAGGAACTGAAATTGACCTGAAAGCCAAATATTCCAGTCTGACATTTAACCACTCCACCAAACATGTAGAAGAATATAAATAATAAATAATGCTAATTAGAATTGGGTTTATTTTGGAAAATAAAATTATGGCCTTTATTATTACAGATAGACTTAAGTAAGAACTTATTCATATGGGAAAGCAAAAAATACCAAAAAAAAAATGAATTTTTTAAAATGATATGTCCTAGACAAGGGATCGGCAAATTTAGAATCATTTCGTTTAACACTCTACCCCTATCCCAACAAAATAAAAATATCTCCTTCTCTACTGAAGAGTCAAGAGGAAAGAATTATCTCTTCCCCCCATTATAGAACCACAAGGAAAGAAATACCCTCTCCTCACATTAAAGAGTTGCAAGAAAAGAGATAAAAAATTTATTCATCATATATATATATATATATTGATACGAAGATTTTCACGGGTTGCATATATAAAAGGCATATTTGCTGGTTCATTATTAATTGAAATATTTATTTATTTAAATATGTATATATTGTCATGACTGGACTCACTTTCAGCTGTACAAGATGGCTTGCCTAGAGTCTACCATAGGCATAGCAGCTTCCAGTCCAATCATGAACTAGCATAGACATATTGGCAGTGATTATTAAAAACACATTCACTGTTGGAAATGGTTTCAATGGAAAGCACGTTCAGTCATTCAGGTTAGACAGATGTTATCTCACTCTCTGTAGAGCCTATACTGTCATTTAGGTTAAACATATATTCTCTACCTGTATATCCATATATATATATATATATATATATATATATATATATATATATATATATATATATATATATATATATATATATATATATATATATATATATCTTGCTTCCAAAAAGGCTGACTATTTATTGCCAGATCTCCTACCTTACTGGCAACAGTCAGATTCAGAGAACCTAACCAATGGTAGGATTTTATACACATGTTTACACATTGGCCATACTTGTTTTTACCCATTGGCCATGTTTATACATTGATTATCCATGTGTTTACACATTGGTTACTGATAATGAGTGCTCAATCTGGTCAGATAAGAAAGGAATCTGGACTAGTCCATTTCCGAAGGCAAGGCCAGATATGACAGCTTGTAATGCACCTTTTTCCTTTTTAGAATCATTAAAATATTTATATACAAATTACAAAAGGAAATAAAAAATATGATTTATATTGAGATATAAAAGCCATGAGTTTAGTATCAAAATGCCACATTTGCTGCCCTCCCCCTTCGCAGCTGAGTAATTTGCCGACCCCTGCACTAAACATATAATCAATTTGGGTGTAACGATGTTAAAATGAAAATAACATGACAATTACAAATAAATATCAAATATGAAAATACTTATTTATTATTAAAAAAACAGAAAAAATATAGAAGTTTGTAAAGTATGAGTAAGATAAAAGTTAAGACCAAGGACCACTGTATACATTTTTGACTGAAGATAAATACATTCAGAATCATTGACAAGATCCAAATTTTGCTTTATTGCTTATAAACAACAAAATATTCCAGAATATAATATATTTAACCCTTCACTGTTATATGATATAAATAGTCTTTTTTGGATTGATCATGTATTATTTTATTTAAATTCCCAAAGTCTCCATGAAATAGCATTGACCACTGCGAAGGTGAATGTCTTAACCTCTTCATTGCTGATTACTTTATTGGCTGAGTGAGGTAAAAGTTTAAACTTTTAATTGGTCAATTAACAAACTCAAGTGTCAAAACACAAATTCAATCATCAAAATATATTCATCTTTTAATATTATATTCACTTTAGTTTTGTTTGTAAAAAGTATATTAATAATTTGTCAGATTATGAAAGTGAACAAAAGTTTTTTCAAAAATAAATTTCTCTTTACAATTGTAAAAATATTTATGAGTGGTAAATGTAAAACAAAATGTAATCACCAACCAAAATGTTTTTGTGATGTCATGATTTGTTTGACAGTTTTACGTTTCAGAAAAAGTAAATAATTATTGTTAAAATCTTAACTATTTTTCTAAAATTTTTCTAAAATAATTTTATTCTTAGCATATTTTATCAAAATAATTTATAATTTGTCAAAAAATATGTTTAAAATGGTCTAAAACATTTATTTATCATTTTTGAAATTAAACAAAAACAAATTGTAACTTTTCAGTGATTTATAGCCATTTCTTTGTTGCCGAAATGTAACAGCCAATAAAATTCAAGAAGAGCTATCCCACTTCTTTCGTTAAAGTTATAAATACTGTTTTATTGATTTTTTTACTTGTAAAATAATTCAAGAGAGGGCAGCATCTTACGAAACTTTTTCTAAATTTTCAAATAACAGTACAAACATAACTGTACCATTAAAAGTGATAGGATTTGGACAGTCAGAAACCAATGTCAAATCGTTGTGTTTTTAACCATGACTAGAAAAAAGTAGGTTATTAATAAAGAGCTGTTAGATCTTAAGTAATAACAAGATTGAGATTAATGAATTAATTAATTATAAATTATTTATTTCGCATTTTTTAGAAATTGCCCACACACCTGAATTTGATAATAAAATACTTGCTAATTTGGAAAAGTATGATTTGGGAACAATGAGACAGTTTATTAAAATATTAAAAAAACCAGGTGATTTAAATAAATCTTAAGTACATTGTATTTTAGCCTTGAGAAGACCACATTTTACCTTTTTTTTAAAAAAAAAAAAAAAAATCAACTTGAAATCAATTAATTATAAAACTGAAGGAAATAAGATATTTTGTTAATCCATCTAAAATACAAGGAATAGATCCTTTATGTTGCTTTTGCAAATTAAAAATAAATCCTAGATATGGTATAGAATAAAATATCTTTATATAATAAAATATCTTTATATAACAACAAAATAATATATGACAATAGCTGTAATATAATCATATAATCATAACATATAAAAACTCTTGTCAGCAATTTTTAAATGTTTTGCCCTTTTCAATATGTCTTGGTTAACTACAAAAATAACCTATATTGTATATTCTACCGGTTCTATATAAAATTAACACAAGCCTATATTTTATACTTTAATATCTTCATAATAACACATATTATATAACCCTCCATTCATTTTTC
The DNA here is from genome assembly GCA_028023455.1 of Epiperipatus broadwayi. NCBI lineage: Eukaryota > Metazoa > Onychophora > Udeonychophora > Euonychophora > Peripatidae > Epiperipatus > Epiperipatus broadwayi. Next base: position 269,887 of record JAQFVV010012827.1, read on the forward strand.
ATTATCCAATTATTAGTTAAATTAATTGATGTTTTATATATATATTCATACAATTATTTCTGTTATAATTAATGTAATTAGTTTGGTATATCTTCCTTCTATTAATTTCTTTAATATGATTTAATAGACTTATATTCTTAACACAATATATTCTATGTCCATATTTAAAGTAGTGAACATATAATGAAGATCTATCATCTCTCCTATTAATAGACATATTGAAAAGGGCAAAACTCTAAAAATTGCCGAAAAGAGCTTTTATATGTTATGATTATATGATTATATTACAGCTATAGTCATATATTATTTTGTTAATAAACAAGGCAAAACTCTCCATACAGTAGTTATATAAAGATATTTTATTCTATATCATATTTAGGATTTATTTGTTAATCCATCTATTCTCAATAATCAACCATCATACATATATATGAGTGATTGTTTTTTATATTAAATCTTATTATTACTTATGATCTTACAGTTCTTCATAATATCTTAACCTTGAAATGCTTAACCCAAAAAAGACTTTATTTAAATATATTTTATAACAAATTAAACAAGTTGTATACATTATTAAAGGCTATGCACAAAACATTTGTTGTGTGTGTTTAACTTATTAATAGAGTTTTTATAACACAAATGCATATATATATATATATATTACAGCTGTCAAAAACAATTGAATTGTTATCTGGAAGCTATTTTAGAAAGTGTGGAACAATAAAATATTGCATTTACATGGGATAAAGTGCATAGAAAAGTATATTAACATTGATATTTATATTAATGTTAAAATTGATTATATATTGGATGCTTATTTAATTTTAAAAATGTGTATGATGCTCAAAAAGACTTCACATTACTCTGATATCTTTTATAGCAATATGCAATTACTGAGGTCCAATAATCAATTAGGTAATTATCAGATAAATAGGCATTTTTTTTAATGTGTCAAAGCATTAGCCAGGAAGCGATCCCAGGGTAAACTGCTTGTAAGGCAGCTGTGCTAAACATTCAGCCACCAATGCTTTTGAGACATGATATGTATATAATTACAAAGTTTTGATAAAAACTTCACATCAACTAAAATTAACAGAATATACTTTTCTGGCTATGGAAAAAGGTAAATTATATCTAAAATAAATGATCCAATATTATGATTACAAAAGCAGGTGATCATTTTTGGAGAAAAATACAAAAAACACTCATTTTTTGTCATTCACCTATTTTTGCTCTTTCTAAATCCTAACTCAGGATTTGGTAACTAAATTGTATTATCCAATCAGTAAATTCAAAATATGTTTCTTGGAAATTAGTTATTGTACACTGTAGATGAGTCAGGTGAGATTTGTTTTTGAGGATCTTCATAAAGAATTTTATTGCACTGTTTACAGGTGACAGGAAATAATTCTGGTGCAAGGAGAACATCTGCAGCAAAATTGGTGTTATCAACACTCCATGGCTCCTGGCTATCATCATCCAAATAATGATCTTTAGATGAGAGTGATGAAAATTCCTTTTTTCCATAATCCAATCTGTAACATTTCAAAGAGAAACAAAAATTACAAGAGAAGATTTCAAATACTGTAATCCAAATTAAATAAATATCATCACATAACTTATAAATATTTTTATTCTAATATCAACTACATTTTTTGTTTTACTTTATTTTGATAGCATTAAAGTACTAAAAGAAACAAAATGTGATTAATATTTTATGAGAAAAAAATAATCTGTGAAATTCTAAAATTTAAACTAAAAATTGCAATGTATTTCTGGATAAATAAAACACCTTATTTACTATCTTCTCCAGCCACTAAAAATAATTTTATAAATGCTCCCAAGCCTGAAGACATTTATTTCTAAGTTGAAGGAATTTTGCCATAAGGACAGTATCATCTCATCCAAATTTTTATTTGACAACACATGGAGCCTGATTAAGCTAGATTAAACAACACAGTAGCACATCAGATCATCTGGTTGCCTGAGCAACATGGATTACTTTTATTTTATTTACAAGTGTATCATTCTTACATATGTATTTCAATAAAGTTATTTATATAAAATAATTTTATTAACTTAGATATTTTAAAATATTGGCATAATTTATAATTTTGTTAGTAACTTCATTGTCTTTGAGGGGTCAAATTTGTGGTAAAAGTAAATGAAAAGTTTTTACAATATGTATATTAACCGAGCAATTTATCCAAGCGATGGACCCACATCTGAGAAATCTAGTAATTAAATTTGCATTATTTGCCTTCTACTAAGAAATGTCGCTAACATTTTTTTTTACTGCTTTAAAATTCATGTGTATTTATTTTTTAATATTTTAATTTCAAAAAATTTAAAAGATGTCATGAAAATCACAAAATCAGAAATTTCAAAGTAACGGAAATTATTCATTGATGTCTCGTCAAAGTATCTTTGGTGATCGCAATCATTGTGAGATTACTGTGAGAAAAATATTATGATGGTTTAAAATCTTAATTTTTGGAACGTTTATGATTATTTTTGTATCATAATTGTGTATTAATTACTAAAAATCAATAATATATATTATTATATATGTATTTTTTACAGAAATATTTTAACTATAAAAGAATATATTTATCTGAAAATTTTTACCATAGAGACTATGGTCATGGAAAATACAACTGTCTAAAAATTATGTCACTCAGCAGATTGTTATAATATTTAGCAATATAATAAACATTACAAAACTTTTTTTAAACTAAAGCATAAATTGATAAATTTAGTAGATTTTAAAAATAATTCATTCAGATTTTTAAAACAAACATCAAACAAAAAAGTTTATATTCATTTTGCAAATTAAATTGGCTCCACTGGAAATTTGATGACATAATATCATTTTTGATTAAAATCTAATTTTTAAAATAATTCTAAAAATCAAATGTGATTTTTTTAAAAATTCATTTAATTTCTAAATAAAAATATCTATCAAATGAGAAAAATATATTATATTGTGATAAATAATAATTGTTTAATATTAAAATAAAAGTTGAAAGCTTAAATCTAGTAAAAACAAAGAAATTTGTCAGAATGTTAGTAGAGTGCAGGGAAATTAATATTTCTCATTAATTTCTCTTAGATATCCACTGTTATGTATTTGGTTTGCTTCTATAAATTCTGGTGGGATTTCTAATATATTATTTTAATGTTTTCACATTTTTATATCTGTATTTAGAAACATTGACATTTTTTAAATATGGATTTTATGTCTAGTTCCATTCCTAACATGCATGTTAACTTCAAGGATATTAACATATATCCATAATCAAAAATTTTTAAACATTGAAATTTTAATCATATGGATTTTATTCTTATATTCCAATGACAAATACGCAGGTAATTTCAAAGATATTAATATCTATTCATGTCATGTTTAAACATGAATGTGTATGTTAATATCCTTGAAGATAAAAGCATGTAAGCACCAATGTATAAGAAAACATGATAGAATCAACATACCCTAATCCTAATTCTAAACATGAAAATAATACTAACATATTAGATATATTGTAATAGTAATCACCTTTTTAACAATTGGTTATAATCAAGATAACAATAAAATGACAAAAATACAATATTTGCTAATTAATTTTAGTCTAGGGAATTTAAAGATAACTAATGTGGAACAATATACATTGCAGGGATGATGACATACAATTCATTTTTAATTGACAATGTATAATAGTCACAAGCAATAATCAACTTGAACATACATAAAACAACTTTCCATGCATATTCAATTATATTTCCTGATCATTACCCCTCTACTTTATTACACTAACAAAATAAATAATAAGCTTGGACTTCAGATGAAAAATGACAAATAACAAAATCACTAACAATGACAATAATTTTATATAACTAGTAATGTAATTAAAATTAAATATATATATATTGTGCCCTTTTGTATGGGTCACCATCTAATTTTTGTGCTAATCTATTAAAAATTTTAAATTTAAGATATATTTGAATATGTGATGTTAATTTTGCTTATGGTAATATTTCAAAAAGTTTAATTAAAGCAATCTATGAGTATTTGATATGTAAAATTGTGCTGATATTGAGAGAGACATTTTAAATGATGATGATTATAATATATAGTTGGAAAAAATGGCCATAATCAATACTGCATTAATATATTTAATAAATAGGTATTTAAAACTAAAAGTGTTTAAAAGACAAGTTAAAATTAAATGCATATATTTATTGTTGATAAAATAATATTATAAAAGAATATAAATATTTTTAATTATTATAAGTACTTAAATAGAAGATTAATATTTGATTTTAATAATATCGAATAATTATTTTAAAATCTCTTATAATATCTTATTTATTTAAAAAATATTTATTTTAAAAAATGCAATTGTTAGTTTATTTTTAGACGATGACAAGCGTTTCTGGTGTTATAAAAAACAGATGTTAATTAGATATACACACACATGCTTGGAAGTTATTTAGTAAAGTTGCAAAACTATTTTAAAATCATGTTATAAAATTTATAAATAATACGTGAGTTATCACGAGATAAAAATAAAGATATTCAATGTAAAATATTAAATCTGATTTTAAAATATTGCTTTAAAAATATAACGTATAAAAAAAGACTTAGTGTATTTTAAATAATTTTATAAAAGTTAAAATTAAAATCAAGTAAATAAGAATATTTTAAAAAATGTTTAATAGATTTAAATAAATAAATGATAAAGATTATTTTAGAAATTTAATAATGTAATAAATATTAAATATTAAATAAGTCATTATTTATTTTTAATTTTGTGTTGTTGGTAAATATGTAAATAAGCCAGCAAAGTTGATTGTTTAATCTACCAATCAAATGGGAAGTTTCTTCCGGTATAAAAGCTCAGTTCAATTGTTAGGAGAGGACTCTGTGATTGAATTTTCAAGTTAATTGTGTTATTAAAAATAACTAAGTAAATTTGATAGACGCTCTCAAAATCAATTTTAAAATTATAAGAGTGTCATTGTAAATAATTTATAAAAGTGTTAAATGATAGACATGCAGTGTTAACTTAATTTTTTCCCTATCGGTCGTCTCTATTGAGCTCAATTTACATGCAAATGGTCATGGGAACATCATATATAGTGAAAATATATCGGAAACTTTATACTAGAAGTATGACAAACGCTGGATTAGTTCGGAAAATTACGAGATGGAGAAAAGTAGTATTTTGGACAGTATATAATTTTAAAAGCTAATTACTATTGACTATTAGAAAATAGATATTTTAGAGAATAAAATACTTCTTTATGAAGAAAGTATTTTTTGCAAGCTATAAATTTAAAAATATATCTTAAGTAAAGATATTAAAAATGAAAGTAGTTTTATAAATATTTGCCTTGTTAAGTCTTTATGTTTAAAAGACTGAATATTGACAATTTTAAAAGGCAAATAAATTGAAAATATAATTAGCTAAAAGTCTTAATATAATAAAAATTATTATATTGAAATAATTTAAACGCTGGTCGTTTATAGATAAAGAAGCTTATTCTTACCTGGATATTTTGTTAAGGAATGCGCAAGTAATATGTGGACGTCCCAGTCAATTTAAAATAATTAAATGATAATTTTTCATAAACTATAGACTAATTTAAAATAATAACTTTTGAATAATATTTTAGAAAGAACTAAATCAGGATCCTATAAACTATTTTAATTTTATTTTATTTCTTATGGAAGAATTAACTTTTATTTTATTTTAAAAGAACGTTTTCATTTTTCATAAACTTTTAAAAAAACACGTGATGGACCGGAAACAGGAAATGGTGTTTTAGTGAATGTGTACCTAGGATTTAAGAACTATTATGGTGAAAAGAAGACATCGCTGGAATTACGTAATATGAATTCTGTTTATTTATCTAATATAAAATTTAAATATTATTAATCTATTAAAAATAAGATAGGTACATTTCTTAAAATAATAACTAAAAATAATATAATAATTAATTGCATAAGTTTATTTTATAATTAATATAACACGGAATATTTTAAAGAATGATCGTGAGTGTAAATGTGAATTATTTTATGAAGCTGTAATTCCGAAGAATATTGGAAGATGGACTGTACATTAAATCATTATTGATGGTAAAAATTGTATAATAATAATAATTTTGATGTATTTAATATGTTTTCTTTAGATCAACCAAATGATATGTTATTGTTGAATGGATGTATGAATATTTTAAAAATACACACACATTATATTGGCAGTAACAGTTTTATTTAAATATGCATAATTTGAATTTATGATATAAATATGATACAACATTACATAAGAAGCTTAGAAATAATTATATGATTCTTTCGTAAATAAATTTTGATTTTTATTTTTATTATTATTATGTTGGAGTATTAGAATTATATTTATTATTCATACAAGTAATTATTTTATTTCAAGTTAGGAAGAGATCTCAAAGTCTATATTTTATTTTTATTTTATTGGATAAATTAAGTTAAGTTTTATGTAGAAGTTTATGTTTGAATTAAAGGTTTACTGAATATAGATGACGTAGTATAAATAGTTTGGATAATTAGTATTTATTTAAAGTTGAAGGTTGTTTTCCCGGAATTTTAAATAAGTTTTAGAGGATGTTTTGTAGATAGAAAGTTTATTAAGAAGGAGTAGAATAACACATAAAGTAAAGTAATAATTTCACATAGAAAAGAATCATAGAATTTATCTAATATAATACTTTATGAATTTGAAATTAATGAATAATTTAAATATTATTATTTTAACAGTACATATATGTAATGCATATTTGATAAAACATGTAGCATGAATTGCATTAAATGAAATATAAAATTATAATCAATTATTTGTTATTACATTATAAAGATACATTAGTTTCTATATTATGCTATTAAAGTAATGCTGATATTAAAGTGAACACATACTAGTACATGATGAAATGAATAACAGTAATACTTAAGTGATGTAGCAACTTAATTAGTAAAGTTTAATTGTTTACATATGCTATATAAATATTGTTTACATAAATTTTTCTGTGTAATAATTGAAGTTCACTGATATTTATTTAAAGTCTAAGTTTTGAAAACATACTTCAATGTTATTAGTACAGCATTTTAAAGAATGTATAATTACTTATTAGGAGTATGAGTTAATAACAGTGTAAACATATTGTATTATTATTTTCTTATTTTTATTTTCTTTTGTTTTTCTAATTTGAACTGTAAATATTGTAAATAAATTCTTAATCAAAGTTAATGTAAATAAATTTGTTTAATTTGTTTTAAAAGTGTGTCGAGTTCATTATTTTACACCACAGCATTTGACAGCAGATAATTTGAACAAACATAATATTTGCACAATATGAATTTATTAATATTATTTTAGAAATAAATACAATATTTTCCTGATTATCATTTATGAGAATTGATTGACATTATTACATTATATTACAATGGTCATAGAGTAATTATAATGCATAATATAAGAGTACAATATTATTTATTGCCACAGATTATTAAGTTGTAAGATTTTGATCTATTCTAAAATTAAGATACTATATGAAAATAAAAAGATATACATATGATTATTTATTTAATGATTGATGATATAACAGAAATAGATAAGATTAAGTTATACCCTAAGAGTAGTATTATTATTATTATTATTAAAATAAGTTAGGTGTATTTAGGTTTGATATAAAATCCCATATCATACTTATTTACATGAGTTATCATTACTTTAAGATAATTAGAAGAACCTGAGATTATTTAATTATATTTTTAAAAATTAAAAGTTAAGATTTATTTATTTTATTATTATTAAAGATAGTTTATTTTATTTAAAAGCCATAAGAATGCTATAGAGGTAGTAGTAAGTTAATAAGGAGGTGATAGTATTCTTATGCCATTGAGACAATATGTTTGGAAGATATTGACTCAATGTAAATCTACTTATTACTTTGTAACTTTACTTCACAGTCTCATGATTTTAATAAATACTTATTTAATTAGTACATACTATAGAATTATATTGATTTTGATAATTAATAATAAATTTAAGTAGAATATGATAATATAAAAGTATATTAAAAGTAAACATGCAAATTTTAACTGAGCATTATAATTTAATTAAGCTAGTTGTATTTCAAATTATATTATACATCGAGAAGTAAGGGTACAATATATACACTTAAAAATTATATGATGATGATGCACAGGAGAGGAAAAATCTTTGCAGCTTACAATAACTCATTAAGATTAGCTATAGAAAGTTCAGTTAATTACCTTAATGTCTTTGTAAGCTTATATATATTATCGTCTCTGTAAATGTTGGAATATGGCCAATAATCATCAATTTTAACTGTCTGCTATGCAATGATAACATTACATACTTCTTTTGATTCTCTCTGTGGCAGTTTTTCTTATGAGCGTTTCCAATAGTACTCTATGAGTCTCAGATTAATTATGGAAGTACATTTCTATAGGATAATCATTTTAGAAGGCCAGTTTTCTTCTTGTAGCAAGTAAATGCCAAATATTTCTTCAGTATTGAATAGTGATGAACAGATCAGCAGGATGAAAATTAATTTGAAGGAATTTCTTTGTTTACAGCTCCATATTCAGCTACATTGCTGGAAAGATCAGGGAAAACATCCTGGAGGCTTTTCTGCCCCATAAAATGCATAATATTCAAATAATCTTTACAAATTTTATTGACTTTTAAGACATAATAAACCTGTAACATTTTTTCTCTCCCTTCTGGAAATGAAGATGATTTTAGCATTTTATCCCCCCCCCCCAGATATTTATGACTGGTTTCTATAGCAATGTTTCTTTTATTTAAAGTAGTAATAATATTTTAAAAGAAAATAAAACTATAATATATTTTAGTTTTACACTTATTGTTATCATTTTAAAAACAGATTAAAATGTATTCTATATATATATGATTTTTAATATTTATATATAATAAAGAAAAATATTTGCATAAAAGCAATGCCTGTAAACTCACATGTGAGGGTTACATTTGTCTCTCCTCCATTTAGGAATAAAACAGTCAATTTAGCCATAAATATTACTCAATTTTATTTTTACATAATAAGACAATTTCTTTTAATTTTACAATAATGTTATGATTAGCTGTACTTCTTTGGAAATGGACTTACAAGCAGGTATGAACATAACCAATAATGTCAGCCTTATGAATCTGGTACATTGGAGTGCATATAAAAATAAATGTTTCATTATTTCTATTAAAATTATTTATAGGACCTGATTATCTGACTGAAATGTTGAGATGGAATCAAGAAATCTCCCACTGACAGTCAATGTATCATGAAATATGAATATCAAGACTGCTAACTCAAGGACAAATATAATATCAACTATACCATATAATGAACAGTCCCTTTAAATAAAACATTGTTCTATTACAAGAATTAGAGGCCAACAAATATAAAAATATGCCTGGCTTATTTTAGAGACTCAGAAGCTAACAAAAATATGACTATGTCTAGCTCACTCTTAAGATTTAGGGGCTGAAAAATACAAAAATATGCCTGGTTTATTTTTGAGGTGTAGAGGCTGATAAATATAAATATAATATGGTTGGGAACTGAGGTAAGAACTGTGGACAATATCAATAAAATATGACAACCTCAAAACAATGAAACACTCTCCATTCATCATCAATACAGAAAGCAACATGATTGACCATTGATAAAGTCATAAAATTAAGTTTGGTTTCAAACTATATACTGTTTTCCTTTACATCAACAACCTACAAGGCTATGATTATGGACTAACAAAACTCTGAAAGCGCTCAGCCTAAATAAATTGTTATATGGAAGTTTCACATTTAATGCATTAGCACATTATTATTTGCATGAATAAACAACAATGCAAAGAATAGAGTCATATCATTTAAATTCTGAATCCTGGTCTTTTTTTTAAGTATTCATTTATTGAATTGTTGCAAAATAGATTATGAAATTTGCATATTAACCTGAGTTAAAGGTGACACAAATAATTCTAAAATTTCTGTTAAACATTTAGAGTATAAAAGCAATAAGTTTTATTTAGTAATGTTTCATTATTAAATGTAACAACCTTTTTTATTTGCCACAATTTCTTTGTCAACTATAGTTTTAGCATTTGAACAGTACAATTCATTTTTTTTAACTAATCATTTTTTTCAATGCTCAATAGGATCTCCTTTTGTAATGCATACTATATAAATTATTTGTTTATTTTTATCTATTAAGAACGTATTCACAAATTCAGAGACATCAATTTAAAGGCAATTCTTATTCAGAGAAGGATACATCTTTCTAAATGTTTTTTAATCAATGTGCAGGTCCTCACTCAGAATGACATGTGATACATTTTATTTATCATATAGTAACTCTGATTCATTTTTGGTAACAATGAATATTTCATTTTGGGCTTTCTAGCTCTACTTTTTACTCTCATCCTCACATTAGTTTCTGGAACAATGTCTTATTGAACCATTTATCTAGCTTAATTATTTGCTTAAGTTTTTGATTTCTTTTTTCTAGTTCTCTAAATTTTAATCTGTATGGTTCCTAGTACTTTTATTGCATACCATACCAAACAAAATCCTTTTATATTTGATTCTAGTGAAATGAACTTCTTGTTAATCCATTTCATTAATATTTAAATAACTTCATTCATTTTCCAAATCAAACATTTCTTTACATTTATCTTTATTAAGTCTGTGTTCAGATACACAGTCAACAATAATGCAAACATCACCACCAAGGCTTCTTTTTTAACTTCAAAGTTATTTAGATTATCCGTATACTGAACACTTTTAACTAACACTGTGGGACATTTATCACTAGCTTTATCTGTTTCATGTACTACAACATTTTCTTTATTATTTTCTTTAATGTCATTTATCAGCTGATCTTTACCATCGTTTGCTTTTGTAAACAAATTTTTAATTTGTTCTCTCAGTTCTTCATTCTGTTGTTTCATTTGGTTTTTAAATTCTGTGAACATGCTTTCCATAATCTCTTTATTTGTTTTAAAATCTTTCCTTTGTTTCTCAATTTTTTTTTCAATTGTATTAGGATGTTAATAATCATGTTCTCGAATTCACTATTGTAAGTCTCAGTTTTACTTTCCTGAGTTTCCAGTTTGTGATAGCTTGAGTAATCATATATATAAATTTATAATAAATGTAGCTACTCACGTTTTTATAAAAATTTATAAAAAAAAAACATATAAAAACAATATTTTATTTATTTATTTAATAACTAGCATGCTCACCTCTCTTTCCTCAATGCAACCTTTTTAAAATACAAGATACTTTAATGTTAATGCCTTATTTTATTTATTTCTATATTACTATTATCTCTATTAATCATATCATACCATTTACAACATTCTTAAACACTTTAGCAATACTATTTTTTATATCAAAACTTTATTCTAACAGTTTCGACTGTCCTGCACTCATTATCAGAGCTACAATATCCAAATATATAATTAATAATTTTATACAAATACTCATATACATAATTAAATACACAAAACAAAACACACATTTAAACCTGATGATTATAAATAATCATTTCCCATTTTATTTCTTTACTCTTAATTAATTCTATGCACTTTATTTTATATTACTTTATTTTATTTTTAAAATTATTTATTATAATTTCAATTTATAAAAAACGTAAACTTTTTATTCTACTATTTAATACATATTATTGTCATTTTACTTATATTTTTAATTAACTTATAACCTTTTCTTATTTTTATTAAATATTTTATAATTATCTATTAACCTTTTCCACATTACAAATTACTTTTTTACATTAAAAAATTACTCACCTCTTTACAATCTTATTTGTAAAAACCCCCCAAAATTGAAAATTTTGTGAGTTGGGTTTTTAGAAATAGGATTACATTCACAGATCAGCATTTGCAAGTGTTAAATAATAAATGAATACTTCACTCCACAATACAAGATATAGTATTTATGCAGGAATAAAAGGAATCCTCTTATTTCTATGACTCAAATTCTTTTATATGAGCAAATCTGAAGTACTGTTGAGTAAAGCGTGAGAGTAGAATTCTCACTTTAAATTACTATCTAGATGTTTGAATGAATGACGTTGGTGAAATTGTACACATGGTGTCATATAAAATTAAATGCTTATTTACTTAGAAATAGGATTGTAAAAAGGTGAGTAATTTGTAATGTAAAAAAGTAATTTGTAATGTGGAAAAAGTTAATAGAGTACTATAAAAATATTTGATAAAAATAAGAAAAGGTTAGAAGTTGATTAAAAATATAAGTAAAAAGACAATAAAATGTATTAAATGGTAGAATAAAAAGTTAAAGTTTTTAAAATTAAAATTATAATAAATAATTTTAAAAATAAAATAAAGTAATATAAAATAAATGTGGATAGAATTAATTAAGAGTAAAGTAATAAAATGGGAAATGATTATTTATAATAGTCAGGTTAAAATGTATATTTTGTTTTGTGTATTTAATTATGTACATGAATATGTGGATAAAATTATTAATTATATAATTATATAATCGGATAGTGTAGCTCTGATGATGACTGCAGGACAGTTGAAACTGTTAGAATAAAGTTTTGATATAAAAATAGTATTGTTAAAGTGTTTAAGAAAATCGTAAATGGTATGATATGTAAAAATATAAATCAATACATAGGAAAAGGAAGAAGAAAAATAAAAATTAAATTATCTCTACCAATCCGTTCCTATCACTATCATTATCTAGTAGACTTATGAATTTATTGATTGATTTTTGTTTATAACAAATAAAATAATTATATTTCTCATTTGACCAAGTATTTATATACCATATTTCAATGACTAATTTACATCTTCCTGAATACTAATTAAAAAAAAATATCATAAAACTAAACAGGGTTCAATCCTTGCTTATTGTAATCAAGATAATCCTGGAACCAGACCCTCAAAAATAGTGGTAACCACCCCTTAAACAACTGGTAATAATGAAGATAACAATAAAATGAAAAAAAATATAATATTTTCAAATTAATTTTAGTCTAGAGGAATTTAAAGATGAACTAATGGGTGACCATGTACATGGTGGAGTGATTACATACAACTTATTTTTAATTGACAAATCTATAATAATCACAAGCAACAATCAAATTCAACATACATAAAACAAGTTTCCATGTGGATTCAATTATATTTTCTGATCATTATCCCCTATACCTAATACTTTACTACACTAAAAAATAAATAATCAGCTTGGATTTCAGATGACAAATGACAAGCAACAAAATAATTAACAATGACAGTAACCTTAATTAACAAATAGAATTATATAGTAATAATACAAATGTATTTACATATTTACACTTAAAAATTATATGACATTCATGCATAAGAAGTGGGAAATCTTTGTAGATTACAATAACTCATTGAGAATAGCTATTGAAAGTTCAGTTATGTACCTTACTGTTTTTGTGAGCTTATATATCTATTTGGATACATAAATATGGGAATATGAATATTAATTATCAATTTCAACTGCAATGCTAACATTGTGTACTTTTTTTGATTCACTCCATGACAGGTTTTCCTATGAGATTTTCCATTGCAATTTTCTTATGAGCATTTAAAAGAGGTACATTCTCAGATTAATTATAGAAGTACATTTCTATGAGATAATCACTTTAGGTGGCTAGTTCTGTTTTTGTAGCAAGTAAGTGCCAAATATTTCTTCAGCATTAAATAGTGATGATCAGATCTGCAGGATCAAAATTAATTTTAAGGCATTTCTTTGTGTACAGCTCCATATTCAGTTACAATGCTGAAAAGATTAGGGAAAACATTCTGGAGGGTTTTTTACTCCATAAAATGAATATTTACTTAAATAATTCTTACAAACTTTATTGACTTCTATTCAGTAAAAGACATGACAAAGAAATACTCCTTCCCTCACTTCTTGGAAACACAAATGATCTTAGCATTTTATCCCCTCCCCGTCATTTTCAACTGGTTTTTATAGCAATGTTCCTTTTATTTAAAATAGTAATATTATTTTAAAATAAAAAAATTTAATATATTTTAGTTTTACACTTATTGTTATCATTTTAAAAACACTTTAACATTTATTCTATATATATGATTTTTAATATTCACTATATATAATAAGGAAAAATATTTACTTAAAAGCAATGCCTGTATATTCAGATATGAGGGTTACAATATATACATGTAACTGATGTGTAAGTAACAACTTCTTACTGAATTATGTGATGTCAAAAACAATAAAAGTGAGAATGGCAGTAACTATCTCCCACTGAGTTATGTGATTCTCTTTTTGGTTTCGATGTCACATAACTCACTGGGAAATAGTTACTTCCATTTCTATTGCAGCTACTCATTCACTCTGCTTTAGTTTCAGAATATTGCCACAACCGATCTCAAGACCATATTATCACCGATAAAAAATGTGCTGTCTTTATATATTCTTCCTTTTACATATACATATATTAATAGACATATTTTTTTCAAGTTATGAAAGAAATGTAAATTATAAGAGTACCAGCATGTGTAAGCATATGAAATGGTGATCCTGTGGTGTTTGACGGGTTTAAATTAAATTATATTGAAACTAAATGAATTCCTATCATGACTGCAAAAGTAGGTGATCATTCTTAGAGAATATGGAATACGTCTATATTTACCCATTGTTTAAATTTTTAATGTATATTCTTCATATGGATAAACATGGAAAAAGTTTTTTTAATATTTGTTTTTCCCCATTAGCCCCACTCTCAAACATGTGTTAAGAGGCTGACTTCATAACACACACACAATAAAAAGAAAATAAAAAGTTTGTAAACACAAAGAAAAAAAAAGGAGTCAAAATATACTGTGTATTTAAAAGATAAATTATCATACAACTTAAAATATGTTTGCAGAATCATACAATTTCATTGCTTTAATTAACGCAAGATGAATGACGGCATAGAACTCTCCAGGTATCAGAGACTTTAAAAAAACTTAAGCAACACAAGAAAGATGACTAATAAATAATACATAAATTAATATTTTAGTTATAAATGTAAGTAAAAATTATTAAAAAGTATTTTTTATTTAGATTTAAAGCGGCCAACTAAATTAATATATGTATTGAGAAATTAATTACCTTTCCTTATCTTGCTTTCTTCCGTTTTCTTTTTTATCTTTCATTACTCTGATTTTAAACTGGATTACTCAATATATATATATTATACTCAGTAATATAATATATTCTGTTTTATTGGAAGCTCGCGGCATTGTTAAAGTTTTCTGAACAGTTTTATTTTCACATTAAATCATGTAGTAACTAATATGAAAAAAAAAATTCAAATAATATATATTGAAATACAATTTATTTACAATGAATTAACGTTTAGATTTCTCTTATTCTTGAATATATATATATATAAGTAGTGACAGATGACTTTTAATAGGCTAAATAAGGACAATGTTTTTGTAATATCTCCTTACTGTGAATCAAACCAAGAACTTTTACATTCGTGAATTTTAAATTTATAAGATGTTCCAGCCATTATTGAATTTGAGCTAACGCTCTAACTAATTAAGCTGAAAGCCTAGGTAGTTAGATCGTCATTTTAAATTCAATAATTCCGACTATAAAGTCCATGTTAGTACTGTTACTGATAAAACCTAATAGAATAACCAAATTGGTTAGTGTTACCTTAAATTCAGTATTCACAAAACGTTGTGTTTTACTAACCTGAATGTTTTTCCATTTTATCGCTGTTGTTAAACGATCTTTGCTATACATTTTAAGGGTCTTTTTTTTTTTACTTCTTCTTCTAAGATAAGGTAAACATCTATATAAATAAAAATATTATATAGTTATGTATACTAAGTAGAATTTTAGTAATTAAAAATTTCATATTGAATAGTTAAAAAAAATATTTGAGAAATTGGAATCGTTACCCTGCTGCTGATGATTACAGATGGTTATAACTATTTAATGTATACTGGATTCACTATATAAATTATAGACGATCTCTTTATGAGCTTTTTACACTTTCTTGGAATCCAATTTAGGATTTCAATTGTTCATCTATTTTCATCTCTTCTAGCAATATATCCAGCCCAACTCCACTTCAATCTTTGAAAAAATTAAGAGATTGAAGTTTGGATTTGGGTTGGACATATTGCTAGAAAAGATGATAATAGATGGACAATTGAAATCTTAAACTGGATTCCAAGATATTATAAAAGATCCAGAAATAGACCACATGTGAGATGGTTGGTTGAAATAATAGTGTGTGCATAGTAATGTGGAGAAGAGAGGCTAGAGATTGGAGAAGATGGATTGAACTTGGAAAGACCATAATCCCACAAAGGATTGATAATGGTTGATAATGATGATGATATATAAATGTTTTATAATAAGTTATGTGAGTTCAATAAAAGTTTTCCTGGTCTATTTCCCTGTGGATATATATAATTTTGCATGCATTCAAATGAAAACTATAATAATACAATATATTTGAATGTTTTGATTTTGTTTTCTATCAACAAATATAAAAATGATGATAAGAAAGAGGTGATAGGAATTTATTAAATTTAATAATAAGTAAAAGCACATTTAATGCAAATTAATTAAAATCAGAATTATAGAGAACATATAGGGTTTCAAATTAATGGATTTTTTTGTTGTCGTTGTTTAAATCAATATTTTTTTTATTAAAATATTTGTTATGTTTATGTACATAGCAGCCTGCTCCCGACTTAAGCATGACTCACTGCAATATACTAAATAGTGGACAATGAACTTACTGTCCTTTGGTATCTGTCAGTTCAATATAATGACACCTGACTTCATCACATGATTTAGCTTACATATTGCTGTTATCCTATCCAGTGTTCTCAGACTAATTTAAACCCTTATGGATTTTATCAATGAGGGGCTTTGGGTCTTAGACCAGTACATCTGGATTTTTAGGATCTAATGCATCTTCCTTCCAACAGCTATCATTTGCCTCTCTGGTTTACTCTTAAGCTATAAATGCTTTCAATCTAAGAACTTATATGCATAGCTATATAATCCTGAAACAAGTTCAATATCTATATATCATGGGGATATCAGATAGAATAGCACAGGATAGGGATTTAATACAAATTATTATCTTGTATCTATTATTACCTACTAAGTTTACAGTAAGTGACATAGAGATGGTGAAAAATTATGTTGCTCATATGTGGGCTAAAACCATGGGATGGAATCAGATGATATTTTATAGGGTTATTCCAAATCCTGGTCAGAGCTTAGAGGAGCCCATAGTTATTAAAATGGTAAGAGTACCATAATATATAGAAACAGAACTGGTTTGAAGTCTACATGACTATATGCATGCAAGTTGGCTTAGATCGAATTGAGAAACTAAAATATCGTCATTTTTGAAATAAATGTAAAACAATGTAATTATGTACACACCACATAGATGTAAAATTAATAATAAGAAAATTAATAAAAATAAAAGTTTGTCTAATAAAATTCAAAGAACGTTTTTGGAATGGCTTTTGAAAGAAAAATATATAGAAATGGATTGCAATATTAGGAAACAGACAGAAAAATATTTTAAAAACACATATGGAATTACGGGAGTATACTGGCGTACTTTAAATTTATTGATTCATAATAGCAATTGAAAAATTAGCTTTATAAAAAATATGATAATAAATGAAGATGGTTGTGTTCTAAAGAAATAAAATCTGATAAAAAGAATTGTTGTTTTGCGGTAAAAAATTGTAATAAGATAGAAAATGTTAATAATTTTGTAAATATATATAATATTAATTTTACAAATATGTGGGCACAGATTTTAAATAAAGGAAATATACCATTTGTGGATAGTGTTATTCAGAAAACAATAGTTGTTAATATGGAAGCTTCAATTATTAAGAATAATTTGAAGCCGAATTACACTTAAAAATTAATAATGTTATTAATAAAAAGCATAAATATAGTAAAAAGAATGAAATGAGAAGTCTATTATGACAAATTATGGAGATCATACATAAGGAGTACTTAATAATAATAATGGCAGATAAAGGGTCAGTGTTTGTTGTTTTAAATGAAATGAACTATGATAGAAAAATAAAAAAAGATATTGTAAAGCAGGCAACCTAAAGATAAATAAAGATCTAGGAAATATAATTAAAATAATATAAGATTTTATTAAACCATATAAAAATGAAACAATTAATGAAAAGAAATATAGATGTTTATATCCTACAGACATTGAACATCCATGTATATTTGGGAAGATTAAAACATGTAAGAATAACATGCCAGAGAGATATTAGACTTTAATAATTATATTCATAAAGATTTATGTCATATAGTATATAAAAAGAGTCTCATTCTAATAGGTTTTGGAAAATATTGTATTAGGAATTCAGAACTTCTAGATAAATTAAATTAAATAACAAAGTTCAAATAGAAATGAAATGATTATATTATTTGATATTAAAAAAATGTATCAGAATATTCATAGGGATGATAAAAAATTAATTATTGATAAAATAAAAAAATGAGCAATGTATTGTCAGAGGAATGGTTATCAGAGAAGTATTATTATTGATAAATGATGTGGTATATTTAAAATATAAGGAAGAATTTTGTAATATAGGGATAGGTTATGAGTTGCTCTATTAGGGAGATTTTATCATCGATTATAATTGATTATATAAAGGAAAATATAATTGATAAGTGTATAATAAATAAGAAAATTATAAAATGAATACAATATTAAGTTTATAATGGAAAAAGAGAAGGGATGAACGTATTTAGACATTTTTTTAAGAAAAGGAATTATTATTAAACATTATATTAAGGATAAAGAAAAAGGATATATAATTGATCCAAATATCAGACAAGATCGCTGGAAATAGCATCTTTGAAAGGGTAAAGTTAAAAAATGATTGATTAACATTGAATATAAAAGAAGCATTTGGGCATAAATTGGAAGTTGAGAATGATTATGTTAGTATGTGATATAAAAAAAATATTAAAAAGATTTTCATAAATAATAATAATAATAATAATAATGATGATGATGATAATAATTCAATTTATTCTATGAAATAAACCAAAGTACATAACAATTATTTGAAAACTCCAAACAAGAAAAATCTTATGTGTGGAATTTACATGTATAAATAACAAATTAAACAAAATATAAAAAAAAATACAACCAAAATTCAAATAACAATTAAATTTAAACAAATAGTTTGTAATCCCAAAAATGCATCATTAACATTATCTAAGATAAAAATCGCTTCCCAATTCTGAACAGATAACAAATAATATCTCAACATATGCACAAACATTAATATTATCCATATAATTCAAGATTTGTAATTCAGTAGCAGAATGATCTGTAAGAAATAATTTAGAAAGAGACGAGTAAGAAAACAATCCTTAAACTTAATATAATAAAAATATGATCCAAAAGAGACTGAAATATGTAAGTTATACATGCAGGTAAAAAGTGTTTGACTAAATCCATAACTGTAAAGCAAATTAAAATAATCTATGATAGACTTATAAGCATTATTTAATAAATCAATATTTAGATCGCCCATTAAAATAGCAGAATCTGGACCCAAATCTGATAACAAAGTATAAAGTCCGGCAACAAAATCCAAAATTTTACTTGTAAATGATCTCTATATAGCCAAAATAGAAAAAAAAAATATTTAGGAAGTCTCAAAGTTAATAAAATGCATTCCGCAGTATTAAATGTTGGAATAATAAAAGAAAAGTCTAAACCTGTTTCTATAAAAATCATAACACCACCCAATCGTAAATGCATACGAGGATAAAGTATACTTGTATAGCCACTTAAAGTATATAAATTTTGTTCTTGTAAAAGAATCCACATTTCAGTTAAAATTATTAAATCATAATGACATAAAGAAAAATTACTTAAATAAACTACAAGTTCATAGAAATGAGATCTAACACTTCCTATATTTAAATGAAAAATTTTAAGTGAAGTTAAATCTTTTTTCTAAGAAATCGTATTAGATTTCAACGTGATAAATAAATTTCAGAATGACTTCAAATCATTCTCATTTCTAATTAAATCACGGGGAGAATTATAATCTTTTCTTACTGAAGCACACAGGCTTATTATATACCTGTGGCTATATATATAGGGTATATGAGCACAGACTTTCACATGACCCCACCACTCTCCACACTATCTCATAACACTGATACACTTGAACACATATATGTTGAAAAAATAAATAATCACCAATATTCGTATTTCATGCTAAACCAGCAATCATCAGTTGGTCCAGATTACCAGAAACTGATCTATTTTGAACAAAAACAAAACCTTGTCTGTGACATAACTTTTATTTCGTCCATCATAAAAAACTTCTAGTGAAAGGAATCAAATGGTGATTAATATAGATACATTTATTATTATTTTCCACAGGCAAAATTTGAGAGACAGTTAAAACAGATTTTCTTTTTATTAAAAATTGTGTGGCTGAATTATGAGTTTTAAAACGAGCTATAACAAAACCCGGAGCATCTGATTATTAATAATATTCACTTTCAAAATCTTACCTATTATTATACTCAAAAGTATTTCTTTTTAATCTATTAATTATGACTCGCGTCATATACTATTCTCCAATAATACTATACAGTAAATCTTTTACTAGTAAAATAAATTCACTATGTAGAAAGTTGCTGTGGGGAAAAAAGATGTTTCAATTTCACTAAAACTTATTCCAGCTCCCCCAATACAAAATGGTTTAGGATTACAGTCAATGAATATTTTTAACATTCAAAAGACTTTAATATTATTTCTGCTTCTGCTCATTTATTCCCATACATGAAAGTGTTCTTCAAAATTACCCCAACAGGTAAACCACCACCAGCTAATAGATATTGGAAAACCTTGCTTACAATAATTCTTAACATTCCAAACTTTACTTATTCACTACCTCAAGATAAATTTAAATATTGGGATGTATACCAGATAATTTACTCTCCCTTAAATAATAAAAGATCAATTCTAAACATTAACAATAGACAACTAAATGGAAAATTCAAATTTTGGTCATTAGAACCCAAATATGATTTTATGCTCAAATTAAATCTTTAAGCACTATTAACATTACACTGTTATAGATACAGAAGGCACTACATAAATGCAGAAGACATATACTGATTATGTAATAGAGAGATTGAGACACAAGAACATTTTTTTTACCTGCCCTGCATTTGATAATATTTGATCATCCATATCATCATAGTACACACAAAGAAATTGTGACATTCAAACCCGTTTACAATCATTGGTTAAAGGAAACTCCCTACATATTCGAGCAATTACTTTTACATTGTTCTCACTGTGGCATACAAGATGCTCCTTCATGTATAACAATAATCCAAGAAGACATCCAAATACATTCTGGAACAAAATGTAACTTCTCCTCTTAAGAGATGGATAAATTGTATCTCAAGAGATGTACACAGCCACTTGGTCCATATTGCAACAACACTCATCATGAAAAAAACTAATAAAAGAGAGAACTAAGAGCCTTGTCAGTGTATAAAACTGATTGAATGTGTATATACAAAATTGTAAGCTCAAATTTGTAAACCACATGCATATCCTTTGTTTTTGTTGTACGCCACTGCCAAATTACAATTTTCAAATTGTTTATATTAACTTTAATTTATCTTCATGTTGAAAAAATATAGATGTAACTTTTTTCTTATTATATGCCATAAAGTCCTTTTGAAAGTTAGTAGTAGTAGCAGTAGCAATAGCAGCAGCAGTAGTAGCAGTAGTAGTGATAGTAGTAGCAGCAGTAGCAACAGCAGTAGTAGTAATAGTAGCAGTAGTAGCATCAGTAGTAGTAGCAACAGTAGTAGTAGTAGTAGTAGTAGTAGTAGTAGTAATAGTAGTAGTAGTAATAGTAGTAGTAGTAATAGTAGTAGTAGTATTAGTAGTAGTAGTAGTAGTAGTAAGATATAAAATATGTGTTAATGCAAAACTAGAGAGAAAAAATTATTAAAAGAAACAATATTTATAGTTGATATTACTAATCTTCTGAAACATTCTAATGAATTTAAATTAGAACTTACAAACCAGTTTCAACTAAAAATTACAAACCAGTTTCAACTTTTAGTAGCTTTTGAACATGATTTAGATTTGAATGAAATTAATATGAAAATAATTGATACTTTTCAAAAACTAAAAATTACAAACCAGTTTCAACTTTTAGTAGCTTTTGAACATGATTTAGATTTGAATGAAATTAATATGAAAATACTTGATACACTTTTCAAAAACTAAAAATTACAAACCAGTTTCAACTTTTAGTAGCTTTTGAACATGATTTAGATTTGAATGAAATTAATATGAAAATAATTGATACACTTTTCAAAAACTGCAACAAAAATAGCTGGTAGAAAGAAGCAGCAATTGACCCAAAAATTTTTTTGTGAGACTAAAGAATTTATGAAGAAAAGAAGGAATATGAAAATATACAAAAATGATTCATTAAAAAGGGATGGAATACCTTGAATTTTGTAAAATAGTGCAGAAAAGAGTTGAAAATGATATGAGAAAGTATAACCGTGAACTAGCAAGGAATGCTGTAGAAGAGAATAAAAGTCTCAAAAGTGTAAAACAACATTTTGGTATTGATAGGAAATTTACATCTGCAATAAGAAAAAAAAGATGGAATTATTACTAAAAAGAAAGATAACATCATGAAATGGATAGAAGCTTTCTATCAAGAATTATATAGTAATAAAGAACAAGTACCTCTTATATCTATTATATCTTCTGAATTCCCAGAATTTTAAATGAAGAATATATCTATTATATCTTCTGAATTCCCAGAATTTTAAATGAAGAAGGGAAACATGCAATTAAATTTATGAAGAAAGGAAAAGCTCTAGGTAATGATGGGATTATAATTGATATATTAAAAGAAGCAGGTGAAGAAATACTTTTTTTTAGCAAAGTTATATACCAAATGTCTAAATGGTAAAATGTATCAGATGATTGGAAGAATGCAGTATTAATATTAATATTTAAAAAAGGTGATAAAGAAGATATTAGAAATTACAGACCTATCAGCCTTTTATCAGTTTTATACACAATTTTTACTGAGATAATTACAACTCGACTACAAAGAACATTGGAGTTCCACCAACCAAGAGAACAATCTGGATTTAGAAGTGGTTTTAATACAGTAGATCATATCCAGGCAATGAGAAAAGTTATAGTAATAAGAAATGAATATGAGTTGCCATTATGCTTTGGATTTGTAGATTATGAAAAGGCATTTGATTCTATAAACATTTCTTCAGTGATTAAAGCATTGGGTCATCAAGGTATAGATCTAGGATATTGTCATATTTCAAAAATATTAAATACAATGCAACAGCAACAATTAGATTACATAATGATACTAGGAAAGTTAACATTGAGAAGAGTGTAAGACAGGGTGACTCCATATCTTCAAAACTTTTTATAACAGTGCTGCTAGAAGTATTTTGTGGATTAAAATGGGAAACTAAAGGAATGAAAGTAAATGGAGATTATTTAAGTTGTTTAGATTTTGCTGATGATGTAGTTGTTTTTGCAAATAATGCTTTAGAGCTTCAGGAAACATTGCAGGACTTATCAGATAAAAGTAGGAATGTAGGGCTAAAGATAAATGTTAAAAAGACTAAAGTAATGTACAATGGATTTTTCCAAAATATGAAAATAAAGATTGATTTTGATGAGTTAGAAGAAGTTAACAGCTATAAGTACATTGGTCAGATTATTAATACATATTTAAACAGAATGGATGAAATTAATCATAGAATTAAACTTGGTTTGATTGCTTTTGGTAGAAATAACTTGATACTAAAAAGAAATATGCCTATATAATACATATTGAAACATAATGGATGAAATTAATCATAGAATTAAACTTGGTTTGATTGCTTTTGGTAGAAATAACTTGATACTAAAAAGAAATATGCCTATATGTTTGAAAAGGAAGGATTTTAATAAATGTGTTTTACCAGTTATTATTTATGGATCTGACACTTGGACACTTAATAAAAGATCAATACAGAGACTTCAGACCACTCAGATAAGTATGGAGAGATGCATGTTAGGAGTAACAAGAAGAGACTGAAAACACAATATATGGGTAAGAGAACAAACAGGTGTTACTGACCTGATTGAAATTAAAAGACTGAAGTGGCATTGGACTGGATATATTGCTAGAAAAGATGTTAATAGATGGATAATTGAAATCTTAAACTGGATTCCAAGAGATTGTAAAAGACACAGAAAGAGACCACATGTGATATGGATGGATGAAATAAGAAAGTGTGCAGGAGTGATATGGAGAAGAGAAGCTAATGATCGAAGAAGATGCATTTAAAACTTGGATAGACCTTCATCCTGCAATGGATTGATAATGGTTGATGATGATGATGATCGATTTCCAGAGAGTTTTCTAAAACTGTATTTATGATTAGTTAGAAACTCATCTTTTTAAATAAAATACAGCGTCATAAAATATTAAGATACATTTGAATTACTAAAAAAATAATATTAAATTAATAAAGTATGTCGAACTTAGTTTTATTCAATTGTCAACTGAGTAGATATCTCAAACACACATCATTGTTTAGGGCAATGATGTACGATTTTACTTCATATTGAAGTTTACTTTGTAAGTGTGATAGATTTGTTGATGTCTGGACTAGTCGGTTTTATTCCGTTTTAAACATTATCTGAATAAATTAGATTTTAATAGAGGTTATTAGTAGCATCTTATTGAAATGTAGGGGGCAATAAATAGTCATGTACGGGAAATATTATTAATGCCTATGATAACAATGCCTGTTAAATAATTGTACACAGGTTATTACAGAGTCACTATTTATTAATGCATGTTTCACTCAGTGATAAAAAATTTAAGCGTTGAGGGTATTTCTTTATGACAAATGTTGATTAAACAAATATAGAGAGGTAATGAAATCAGAGTCCACTATTATTGTGACAAAATAGCTGCCCCATGCTAGCCGATTATGATCATGCACAAGTAGTAATTATTGCAATATGCCAAATCATCTTTAGGGCTTTTATAACATGGCATTCCATATTTATGCTGAATCTAGATTGATATGGATGGTGTTTCAATTTTAAGGCACAGTCAACCTTCTTTTTATATAATTAACCCATATTATTGTCAGTCTTCATTACAAATGGCGACCCCGATTGAGCTAGATTTTATTCGGATTATATTGATCATTGCCCAGCATTGACAGATTTAGTACGTTACAATACATATATATTGTAATGGTCAAAAACAAAATAATGAGATAGCCAACAAATATTTTAGGTAAAGTCACTATTATGATTGATAAAAATAAATATATTTTACGAAGCATGATTAATTGCAATCTATAACAATACTTATAAAATGTGGAACATAAGAAAAAAAAACATATTTATTTTTTATCTTTCAAAAGGAAATTTTATTCACAAACCATAAGAATCATTTACAAAAGGAAGGACATTTACATATCAATCTCAAAGGAGACCAGT
The DNA here is from genome assembly GCA_028023455.1 of Epiperipatus broadwayi. Taxonomy (NCBI): domain Eukaryota; kingdom Metazoa; phylum Onychophora; class Udeonychophora; order Euonychophora; family Peripatidae; genus Epiperipatus; species Epiperipatus broadwayi. The sequence goes on from JAQFVV010012827.1 coordinate 295,588, forward strand.
CAACAAAATCAGAGGTTACACTTGTATATATAAACAAAAAACAATTAATTTCATATCAATTACATTAAGACATTAGTTATCACCAGAAATTTAGGACATATAAATTCACATTTCAGAAATCATAGTAGTGGCCCATTTACATTAATCTGATCATGTATATCACATATATGATGGTGTTAGTCAATTCAAACACATATAAGTTTGTTTAATTTATGAACATGTGGACAATGATTAAAACCATATTTGGCCATTTAGTCTATGGAGCTTTATCTTATCAAGTGAAGAGCATTTCCAATGTTTCTGTGTGTATTAATTTAACATTTTAAATATCGAGAGATTAATCATTATAAACCATATATGAAAACCATACACTTTACTTATAGATCATGAGGTTAGCCAATCCAATATAGGGATTACATTGATAAAAATTACTTAAAAGCAGGTTTTCATAGAATAAGTAAGACTGAAAATTACACGAAATATATCATAGATTCTTTACAGCAAACAAATCGGTTACCATTAAGCATTATTAAAGCAGTCTTAATATATTTATTGGGTCATTGATTAAAACTGATCCGTTAATCAAATGAAAGCCCTTTCCTATTATTCATCAATTAGGTGAATAACTTTATAATGACGTTTTCTAGTTCTTGGATCTCTTCCATATAAAGTTTATCTAGAATGTTTTAGGTAAATGGTTCATTCAAATTTTCTCAGTATCTGTGGATTTACAACTCTATATTCTTTTCATCGTGGTACTACACTTTGTTTATTGTTTATTAGGGACCAGGTCTAGTTGAACATCCAATTCTGAGAAAATTTTGGGTCTAATTCTTTAATTTCTTTTAATAAGTGTAAAGACATTTTAATCATATCATATTCTTCTCCACTCTCAAAGATAGTCTTATTTCTCAGTGAACAAATGAAAAAAATTATAAATGTTGCCAATCTTATGACCCCAAAATGTCCATTCTTGAAGGCCTTAGTCAAATTTACACAAGCTGATTCTTTGTTTAATGAGAGATTTAAAAATGTTTCTTATGCTATTCCAAATTTGACACTCCTCCAATATATGTGCCATTGTCTCATCACTACGTCTAAACTGGCAAATATTTTTAATTCTTGGGTGTCATATAAACCAGAATATCGAAGTAATATGAATCATGTTATAGGTCCAGAGTGACCAACATATGAGAAATATAAATCCTAAAATGGGATCTTAATTATTATTTTGGCAGAATTAGTATTTATGATATAAGATACTTCACCTTAATAATTATTATTTATATCTTATAAACTATAAATTACAGCTTTTTTATTTAAACATATTGGATAACTGAAACACACAGGCTTATTATATACCTGTGTCTATATATGTAATATATAGGGTATATGAGCACATACTTTCACATGACCCACCACTCTCCACACTATCTCATAACTATGATACACTTGAACACATATATGTTGAAAAGATAAATAATCACCAATATTCATATTTCATGCTAAACCAGCAATCATCAGTTGGTCCAGACTACCATCTCTACACATATATGCTATAAGTTCTCAGATATATATTAAGATAGTCAAACCTCATACTTTAATGGACAGGCTTCAATCTACTCCACACTCCAACTCTTCAACCGTCCATCCAATTGAAAATCTGATGATGGAATGCTCAAAGGCCACCCTGAGGCCGAGATTCTTGTCACACCCATGTTGACCTAAAGTCAATCTGGCCCCTCATGTACAGGACATAATCCATTTAATATATATACAAGGGATGCACAGACATCTCTACCTATGTAATAACTGAAACACACAGGCTTATTATATACCTGTGTCTATATATGTAATATATAGGGTATATGAGCACAGACTTTCACATGACCCACCACTCTCCACACTATCTCATAACACTGATACACTTGAACACATATATATTGAAAAGATAAATAATCACCAATATACGTATTTCATGCTAAACCAGCAATCATCAGTTGGTCCAGATAACCATCTCTACACATATATGCTATAAGTGCTCAGATATATATTAAGATAGCCAAACCTCATACTTTAATAGACAGGCTTCAATCTATTCCACACTCCAACTCTTCAACCGTCCATCCAATTGAAAATCTGATGATGGAATACTTGAAGGCCACCCTGAGGCCGAGATTCTTATCACACCCATGTTGACCTAAAGTCAATCTGACCCCTCATGTACAGGACATAATCCATTTAATACATATACAAGGGATGGGCAGACATCTCTACTTATGTAATAACACACAGGCTTATTATATATCTGTGTCTATATATGTAATATATAGACACAGGTATATAATAAGCCTGTGTGTTTCAGTTATTACATAAGTAGAGATGTCTGCCCATCCCTTGTATATGTATTAAATGGATTATGTCCTGTACATGAGGGGTCAGATTGACTTTAGGTCAACATGGGTGTGACAAGAATCTCAGCCTCAGGGTGGCCTTTGAGCATTCCATCATCAGATTTTCAATTGGATGGATGGTTGAAGTGTTAGAGTGTGGAGTAGATTGAAGCCTGTCCATTAAAGTATGAGGTTTGTCTATCTTAATATATATCTGAGCACTTATAGCATATATGTGTAGAGATGGTAATCTGGACTAACTGATGATTGCTGGTTTAGCATGAAATATGTATATTGGTGATTATTTATCTTTTCAACATATATGTGTTTAAGTGTATCAGTGTTATGAGATAGTGTGGAGAGTGGTGGGTCATGTGAAAGTCTGTGCTCATATACCCTATATATTAAACATATTGGAATAAATCTAACCTCTCTTTTTTTCCACTTGAAATATATTTTTATAGATACAATCAAGACAACATCTTTATTCTTCAGAGAAGAAACATATGAATAAAGACTTCTTAAGTAGACAGATGACTCACTCTTCACTATGTGTACCATGTTAAACTTGCTACTTATCACTGTATCCAGATAATTTTGTTATACAGTGTGTGCTGAATGACCTTATCATAAAATTCATTTCAGGGATCGGAATGTTCTTTTCATATATCTTTATTCATAAATTTCAAGAATATTTGTTTGGATGTAAGATATATATATATATTAGTTATGGGAAAAATTTGAGTTAGTCCACGTATTTATGTGTATATATATATATATATATATATATATAGTGCCCTTATCTATAGGTCATAATAAGGTAGAATGGTCAATTGCTAAAAAATTTTAAATTTTAAGATATGTTTGTATGATATATAAATAATAGTAGGATAATTAGATTTTATAGTACAATTTAAAGCTGAAAATACCTGGTATATAAAAGTGTAATGGATTATTTAAAAGGAACAGTTAAATAAAGATTAATTATATCCTTGCTTATGGTTGTAAAAGCTGGCCATATAAAATAACACAGCTATAAATAGTTAAAAATATATTAATAATTCGAGTATAATATTTTAAAACTAATAAATTAAATAAATGCTATATGTAATATTATAATTATAATTAATATTCAAATTTAATCTAATATATTTTAAGATAAACTTTAGGATGGTGAGAATTATATTTAGTTCTACATTTTAAAATTATTTTCCAAATTTTTATAAAATATATCAGTTTTGGTAATTTAGACCGAGACGTAAATTAAAAATCATCTGATAAAGTTAGTAATCACGTGACTGTATATTATATACCTTCACACACACACTTGTTAGAATAATAATAAAGTTGTGAATTATGGAACTAAATGTAATTGCTGTCTATCGTTGAAATGAAAGTTGAAATATTAAATGTTATTTTAATAATTGTTTTAAAATTTAAATGATTTTGATTAAACTATAATTGAGTTTAAAAATACTATTCTAAGTAATATTTCAAATCATTACGTCATAAATGTCTTATTTGAAAAATCTAGTCTGTTATAAAACTAAAAAATGTGTAAATTTGTTCGCGCTAAAAAAGTCATTAACCAATCAATGGAGGTATTTTGCAGACAAAATATAAGAATCAGAGGAAGCGAGAAAGTAATGTAAGTGAAGGAGGGAGTAACATATTTTTTAGCTGGATAAGACCGAAGCTAGAAAAGGAATATAATTTAAAATTTTATATTTATTGTAAAAGTTTTTTTAACATATAATATTTGGAACTGCCTTTACATGAGAGCTAATTTTTAAAAGTTTTCTTACCAGTGATTTTATTCAAGTTTAGCCAAAACCTTACAGTGAAAATGGAAATACTACAGAAAAAGTATATAAAAATATTTAAAAAAAAATATTTGTAAAGTGCCTTGATACAGCTTTATTTATGCTCAACCAGAAACTTATTATTGTAACTCAGAGGAATATAATTCGACCTATACCAAAACTTAAAAGAGAGTTATTTGTAGAAAATTTGACGACAATTTTATAAGGCTACTCTGAAGTTATTTTATTCTTCTTATGAAAAAAAATTAAGATCGTATATTATAAAGAATTATGTAAAAGTTATAATGAGAAAAAAATGTTTGTCCTTTTTAAAGGAAATATTACAAAGTATATAGTACCAGAACTTTAAAAAAAAAAAAAGAAGGAAAAAGTTATAGAATAATAATATGAAAGAGTCATTATTTTTTTTTTTATGAAAAAAAAAAAAGAACAGAAAAACTTTCTCTAAGAAAAATTAAAAATGTTATAAAGTGTTCATTGGAGAAATGCTTGATTTAGAAAATATAAATTTAAATTAATTAATAAAAATGGATCCATGGAAACCGAAAAATTTACTGAATATTTAAAGCAAAGTACCTAGAAGATGCATCATAAAAGTCGCGCGAGAAAATCTTAGCAGAAAATATTAGAAGAGAATATGTAGACGTTTTCTTTACGGGATTAACTAATATCATAATTAATAATTGTATTAAATATTATGAAAAACCAAGGATTGTTGTCTATGAATATTTATTAAACAGAGAAATAATTGTTTTGCCTTAAAATAGAACATTAAGTGACTGAAGAAGAAATAATAAACATTTTTTTTAGCTTTAATATGAACGGTTTTCAAGAAAGTTTGATAAAGAAGTACAGTAAATATAGTTTAAATATTTTACTAATTTATTTTAGAATATAAAATGCTATGTGAGATTAGGGAAAACATATAAACATAAATTTAGTAATATTGAGATTTAAATATAATAGCTTGATAAAATTATAGAAATATTGTTTAAAAATAAAGTGTATGTATGTGAGTCTTATATCTACAAGAATCAAATGAATGGTGAAGCCTACGGAACGCGATCGAGAAGATAAAGATCGTTTGGTAATTTTGATAGTTATTTATAATGCATAATGTATTTTTTTTAGATCATCTATTGATTAAGAATGAAGTGTGAAAGTTTAAATTATATGTACACATTTTATACAACATTTTTAACATATTATGAGATAGGAGTAATTCGGAATATGCATGCAATAATTTATTTAAAGTATATTAATAATATAATTTAACAGAACAATTGTGTGATTCTTTTGAACTTTCATGTGATAAAGTATTCAGATATTTTAAAATAGTTTGTATATGATTAAATATACGAGAAAAGTAGTAAGCAAGCTGTCTTATAGAACAGTGGAATAGTTTTAAAATAAATGAATTTTATTATTGTTAGAAATGCAGATATGTATTTGTCGATGTACAGTATAGAAAAATCTTGAGAAATAAGATCGGATAGTGACTTGGAAGTACTAGTGGAAAGGAAACCAAGATGATGTTTTTTTTTAAGAAATAGGAAAATAAAGGATTTGGATCATATTTAGTTTGTGTGATTTCAGTATAGTTAACTAAGCCCTATGACTGAACACATATAGTTTGGACAGTGTTTTTGCATATTTTTAAACTTTTTGATGTTATAATAAAGCTGAAGAAATAGCTTTAGCATCGTTCCTATAATAGAGGTTGGTAGACAGGTAAAGGTCACTCCTCTATAGTGTCTTTTAATTCACTGTGCCATGATTGTCAAGGTTTATGACGAGTAATATTCTAGTTATATTTTGATCCTATGCATCTATCTTCGCTATCCTTATTTTGTGAATCTGCATCGGTCAGAAAGATATTTTCAGAGAAATAATGAATAAAATAGAACTGAAGATAGGTTATCGTTTGTGTAAGAATAGTTTATTTGCTGGAATGTATATAATTGTGTAACTTTAAAATTGAAAGTCCAAAATATCATAAAGAGAGAAAGAATCATATAATACATTGTAAAATTAATTCAGAAATGAATATAAGATTTTGAAAAGAAATCTAAACTAAGTATTTTAAAAGTGATAATAAAATTTGAATGAATTTTTTTTTTGTAATATTTTTAGAAAATAAGTATTGCATATTTATTAAGAGAATAGTTCAATAAGGTATAATAAACATATACTTGTGCATGGTATATGAATAGTTGTAATTATATCATCCGAAGTAAGGCTTGAATGAGAATATTAGGATTAATAAACATCGGATAATGAACAATAAAAACCTAATACCAAATGTAGAACAATGTTTTGACTTTGTAAGGTTTTATACAACCAATATAAAACTAGAATTTTATTGTTTTGTAGAATTTTTACTACGAATGTAAATTTTGTAAAAAATATAATTTTAATAATATTAGGGATGCAAAGTGTTTGTGATAAGCATATAAAAAATGCATTTTGTAGCAAGCTAACCATAATAATAAATCAAGTAATAATACTGTATTTTCTTAAGTGTTAAAAAGATAAGATTTAACTAGGAAAAATAAATAGTATTTTGGTTTCATTTTATAAACTAATAAACTAAGTTGAGATAGGAGAGTAAGGAATATCCAATGTATATAGTGTAAAAATATTGTTAATTTATTTATGTTGTTAATAAACTTTGTTTTAAATTTATTTTAAAGTTTTGTGTCCGCGTTGTTATTTCTCCACATGGATGCATGAAATCACGATACATTTATAATTGAAACAGACATAGTTTTTGCACAAAAGGTAAACATAAAAGTGTTATAATAATTTTGAGAATTTATTGGTATGTTAAAATTAAAAGATCATAATTTTATATTATTTATTGGTCATAAGTCGGTTGCCACAATATTACATTAAATTATATGCTAATGTTGCCACACGTATTCTGTTGTCAGATTATTAAAATACTACCACGTACGTATTTATTTATTGCATTTAGGAAGAAATAAGATTATATTATATTATTATTGTTATTATTATTTTTATTATTATTAGTTGATGTGTAGTAAATTATGACATAAAATTCCCTTTTCATATTTTACTACCGTAATTTTAAAATCAGTTAGAATACAATTTATGAACCTGAGATTTTATTTTATTTTATTTTACTTCATTTTATTTAATTGAGCTAGATTCTTATTATAAAGAAGATTAAGATATGATTATTATTGTAATCGTAGTGAATAGAGCTTAGAAAGCCGTAAGAATACTAAGAGTTATTTATTTGGTATAGTAAAAAAAGAGGGGATAGTGTTCTTATGCCATTGAGGTAGTATCGTGTGGATAATGTCTCAATGTAGTCTATCTCGTTCCCCTTATTGTCACTCCATGTCTCATGAAAATAGTAAATATTTATGAATTCATTTTAAAAATTGAATCGAATTTGTATTTTAAAATTAGAGCTAGTAATCATTTTAATTAATGCTGAATATTTCATTTATTTATTTGTTAACTGAGCTAGAACCCGTAATATTCGTAATAAACAATAATTTTGGGGTGAGGATGCGCGGGGGGAGGTTAGAATATATATATATATATTAATGTTAATTTTTAACTGAGGTTTTAAGTTAATATGTAGATCTGATAGTCTGTAGTTTAATAAATAATATTCATGAACTATCTGAAGTGATTTTGATCAAAGTTGAGAATTTAGAAAATTGTCACTTATATCTCAACGTATAATAGATTGGTATTGATAAATACTGAACAGATGAAAAGTCACGTCTAAGAAAATGCAATTGTTGTTAATTGAGAAGTGCTTGATAGTCATTTATTATCTTTTATATATGTCTTTATTAATATAAATAATATTTATGTAGGATAATTTTCATTCCATCACTCTCATGCAAGGTAGGGATTGGCTTCTATTCGCTTTTAATACCTTCTGGAAGAGCGTAACCATAAACTTGTGACCAAAGACGTGTGAAAATAATTAACAATTAATAAAATATTATCTATATTCATATGCTTCAAGAATAAATGTTGAAGTGAAACGTTCAAGCACTAACACACACACACATATAAACACACATAACACACCAAGACATCTTATGATGCAATTTATGATGCAATTTATATAATATACAGACATTTAGGTGTCTGTTTTGTTTAAGACTACCATAGCTTGTGTCATACCGTGCAACACGTTCACACTATCGTAGATAATTAAATATATAGCTAGTCATTAAGAAAAAAGCCACTCTCATCATTTATTATTTTATCATTAACGATCGTAACAAGAAAGCAAAAACAGAGCACAAAAATATTAGCCTAGATAGATATCTTACTAATTGTTATTGTTTTTATTTCTCTAGAGAGATAATTTTAGTTTCATTACATTTCTAAAATATTTAATTAAATTTTAAAGCAATTTATTATTGAAAAAGTTCCTAAGGATTTTATTGGGGGAATTATATAAACAGATGCCAAGTTTTTGGTAGATAATTTGTTGGTTAAAAATCACTCACAATAATTAAGTCTGGTGCAATAAGAACATCAGCAGCGAAATTTGAATTATTTACACTCCAAGGTGCATTGTCATCATTTTCATCGTCTGAAGATTCCAGTACTTTCTTTGCAGCATCAATTACAATTTCTAAAGAGACCGAAGAAGCCCTTCTTTGAAAGCGGCAACACGGAAGAAAAATGACATTCCATATTAAACACATTATTGTTTAGTAGACAAATGATTAGTTTGCAATAATAACATTATCTTTCACTTTAGTAAAGTAATAACTGAAAATAAAAGTAAAGTAAATAATATGCATGACGTCAACATTTGTTACGTATCAAAGAATATTCATGAACAATACTTATTCTGTTATTGTTATAAGAATTATTTCGATAGCAATAAAAGCGAAATCCATTTATTTTTTTTGGTGTTATTTACAACAGATGATGACAGGTTTGTGAAGTTATAAAATAGGATTTAACAGTTTATAATATTCACAAGACTGGTAGATATAAAAGTGGATAGAGTGGAGATGATTGAAATGGTTGTGATGCGATATAAAGCGATTTAAATAAAATAGAATCGGTTTCCAGTCAAGAGAAATCTGCTAAAACGTAAAGATTATGTGAGTTTGGATTATAATTACATTAAAAGATATGAGCATTGACCACTGACGATTCTTATTTACTGAAATAAGATGCAAAAAGATAAATGCATTTTGTCTTTAAGCAGTTAAATGTTTTAATCACGAGTTTGTTTAACTCATTAACAGATAATCAGTAGAATATATATTTCAGATGTAATAAATAGATACATAGATTAACAAAGTCTTCTATTATTGCTACAGCTATGTCAAGTGATATGTAATTAGTCACGTGATGTCATGTTAGTAACGTACATATATGCAGTATATACATATTTGGATGCTATTTGTGTTTGAATGGGCAAGATATAGAAGTGTATATTTGGCTACAAACAAATTTGACTAAACAACAACAAATTTAAACACGACTTACAGCAATGTTCTATTTCACACTTGTGAGGAGATTCATAAATTATCACTTATTAGCTAACTGTCAACTGTGCAGTGTGGCATGGTTGGTAAAGCATTCAACTTGGAATTTGGAGATCCCAGGATCAAATATAGTGGTCACACTTCTTTGGTTGCTAAAGCAAAAAATATGTCAACAGAGGGAAATAGCATTTATTTACAGATTCAGTTCCAAACAAACAGACAAATGATGGCACTACTGAACAACTAATATGTATAATTTATTAGTGACAAAAATATACACATGTGTTAATAAAACATATAAATATGGTCTATATAATTTAATGCTGAGGTAGTCATGCAGAGTCATGGAACTTACTTCCAGCTATATAAATAGACTGCCACACAAATTCAAGTATGACTCTTCTGGCTGCACTCAGACAGTTTGCCTCAAGTCGGCTCTAGTTCAGACTCTTTCAACTGTGTAGGGCAGCTTGTCTCAAGTTGGCTGTGGACATAGCAGTAATGTCTAAAGAAAATACCTTTGCTGATGGCAGAGGGGTTTATTGGAGAGCATGTTCAGTCATCCAGGTTGACAGAAGTAATTGCTCTTTGTTTTGCCTCCAAAAAGACTGACAGTTTAAATGGATCCCCTATCTTACTGGAAACACTTGGATTATGTGCATGACTCCAATGAAGGATTTATCCACATTTGATAGTGACCAGGTGCTAGCAAATCAGGCAAGGAATCTGAAATAGTCCACTTCTAATGGCAAGGCCAGATATGACATCCTTTCCTCTGGTTAAAATTAGCCCTGGAGGACATAGTCATTGAGATGCTCTGTCCTATTTATTGTACACTTTGTTGTGGCTTCCGTTCATTGCTGCCCTTGGTTTCTTCTTTGCATTATGAAGTTTTTCCTAGATGTTTGCTGCTGCCTTGACTTTGATGTTCATCTTTCCTGCTTGATGCACTTATCTCAGGTTGGTAACTGCTTTTGTCAGCTTCTGTAGTGTGTTTGAGTCTTATCTGGTTGAGATTGTGATGATATTGATGACCATATTCTGTTTGAACAACAAGAGTATAGAGGCCCTTTAGTTGAATCACTGCTTCTAGTATTCATTTTATGGACCCATAGTATATACAGCATAGCACTTGTGTACCATTTGAAGTTTTATTTTGTTTTTCTCTTTTTGTTCAAATTTGGCACCAGGCTTCAGGATTGGTAGGATAGTTATTAATGGTCTCTTGAATAACAGTTCTGCTAGAGTCTTCCCTGTTGCTGTGCCTGGTGTGAAATGCTGTGCTAGCAGAATCCTGGCAATTCTGGTGTTCCAACTTTCCATATCCATTTTTGTTATCAGCTTTTTGTTGACTTCAGGTTTTAATTTAGTTAATGTTGTGATCTGGTTCAGTCTTGTCATTGCAAAGCCTAAGTGATGAACCAGTCACAGCCTAATAAGTTGCTATGATCTTGAGTTATAGAGTATTCCCAACATTTGATACCGCTGAATCTGTATTGGTTACATTTACTTTTCCTTAGGAACTAATTGCTTTTTAAAGAGGATGTACTAGTTCTGTTATATCTTTTATAAATGAATTTGAATCTTTTCTATCTAAGATGGTTCATCTTCTGCAGTATTTATTGGTGATTTAAATGTTGATTTGTTAGTTATTGAGAAAAATGATTTTGGTAGATATTTAAATTTGTTATATAGTTATGGTTTTATTCAGGTAAATATTTTGCCTACACAGACGCATAAATCTTTGACTGCTCATATATTTATTAGACTTAATAAATAGTTTAATTATGAGTTGAGTGTATCTCATGTATCCATTATAGATCATTGTCTAATTCTTCTGAAATTATTTTTCTTTTATAGTAAATCAGATATTCTTATGTTGATAAACTGCTTCGTGATAACTAAACTAATTTAATGTCTAATCAGGGTTGGGATAGTGTTTTTGAACTATCTAATGTAGATTTAGCTTTTGCACAATTTCAAAATTTTTTACTTCTTTAATTGTAAGGCAACTGATCGTATCAAGTTGGTTAGTAAGAATAGAAAATGGTCATTATGGATAAATTATCAATTAATTAAAAAAAATAATTTGAGAAAAATGTTAAGCATTGTATTGTAATGATGATATGAAGAAGATTAATAAGGAAATTAAATCTGTTATTAAAAGGGCAAAATTGCATTATTTTAGGAAATTCCTCTAACAACATTTCTTTGAAATAAAAAGCAGTTAATTCCTTGATATAAAAATCTCCTATAATGGTCACTCATTAAAGTTAAAGGTAATGGAAAATATGTGGCTGACGTTTTTTAAGTGTTTATTTTTACATAAGCTTCAGGAGGAAGCTTGTTAATGATTTGGTGTTGATTCTGCTTCCAATTCTTTTTTCGGATGTGAAGTTTCTGATACTCAGTTATCTCACTTGATTGACTGTTTAGAAAATGTTAGATCTTCTGGTTTGAATAATTTAATTTCACAAGATAATAAGCTTGTATTTATACCAGTTTTGCATTATTTATTCTATCTTTCATTGAACGGTGGTCTATTTTCTGAGTGCTTCAAAGTTGGTATTATTATGACAATCAATAAAAAGGATGATTCTTTACTTATCAGCAACTACAGACCTATTTCAATCATTTCAGTTATTTCTAAGCTGTTCGAGATGGTAGTCAAGAATAAAACGATGTCTTTCTTAAGTGAGCACAGAGTAATTTCTGTGCATCAGTGTTGTTTTGTTGCTAAAAAGTACTTCAGATGCTCTTAATAATCATGTGTATAATTTGCTATCTTTGTTAGATAGTGATATTAAGACTGCAGACATATATTTATATCTTATTAAAGCATTTAACTGTTCATAAAATTCTTTTTCAGTGATTTTATTTATATAGCTTTAGTGGCCATTTTGTTTCTTGGTTACAAAGATATTTAAAAGCCAGAAAAAAGGCATTTAAAAATCATGGCATTATTAGTGAATTAAAATTTATAAGTTATGGAGTTTCACAGGGTTCTGTATTTGGTCCTATGTTATTTTTGATTTATGTTAATGATATTTTTGCACTGCCTTTGAATTCAGTGACTTATATTTTTGCTAATGACATTATTCTGTTTTGGTGCTGTATCATATAGACTTCTTGAGTAAACAATTAATAAGGATTTGACTTTAATTAGTAATTGACTTATGTTAAATTGTTTGACAGTCAATTGTGATAAAATGAGAGCTATTATTTTTTGTTATAAATATGTTTCTCATTTTTTGAATATTTCTATTTGTAGTCAATATAGGGTTAATTGTAATAGCATGTGTACTTGTGGTGATATTGTTTTAGTTGATAATTATTGTTGTTTGTGAGTTTTTATTAACTCTAGGTTATCTTCATCAATTTATTGTTTATTTTTGTTCAAGGTTGCATTGGATTAATTAATTATTTTATTATTTAGTTAAATTATTGCCTAGATTGGTTTTGTTAACTATTTGTGAGTCTTGTTATCAAAGTATACTGTCATATAATATTTATATTTGGTGTGGTTGCACTGCTTAAACATTGTTATCATTATGTGTTTTACAAAATTACACTACCATATTATTTTTGGAAATTCAAAATCATCTTCAGTTCAGGCTGAGTTTTATCTGTTGTTAATCTTTATAAATATAGGGTAATTATTGATATGTTTTGTTGGTCATTCTCTTTTACATGCAAGAATTTTTAAAATAAATATTTGATTAGCTAAAACCTTTCATTTGACATTGTTTGCTTTTAATTTGGAAGGTAGTTATAGGTAGTCCAATAACAAGGGTATTGGGTTGTTTAATTCTTTTGTCTCTGCTTATTTATTATATATTGACCACACACCACCTGTTATGTTTAAAAAAAATTTGCAATTTTGGTTACATTCTATGTAGTTATTTTGATTAATATTTTGTAATTTTTATATTATTTATATTGTGTCTCTGTAATTAAATATAAATTGTTATTATTATTATTTTGTATGTATAAATATAATACTCCTCGCACAAGTATTTCCTTGTTTGGAGTTATATTAATTTTGTATTGTTTATATATTATTGTAATAAATATATAAATTATTATTATTATTATTGTTGTTGTTCTTGTTGTTAAAACTATATATATGATGTATCTAAACCCCAAAAAGTTTAAATTTCAAATAGTTTATATTAAAGTTTATATATAAATTTATTAGTAACTTTTGCACAAATAGAGATGTCTTTGATATAACATTTGATTTAAATTTATATACGTTTTGTCATCATAAATATTAACTATTTTTAAATATATATTTCAGATCCTGGTATTTAACATGATTATTGACTACTATTTCTTTATTCTTTTATTGAATTATTTAAATTATAACATACAGTTGTTAGTTATTGATTTCATTTATTTTAAATAATTATTTTAGTCTGTAAAATTGCTGTAGATGGTGAGAATTTACCAATATTTTATTGCTAATACATTGTTATTTAATTCTGGAGACCTCTAGATAAATCACATGTTGGATTATGCTACTTTTAGCCTGTAATCACAGTAAAATCCAAGTAAAACATTTCAATTGTAATCACTTTCTTCTAAAAACATAAACAATCTATTTTTTTTTTCATTTTTAGAATACAAAGATGATAAACTCTCAAGAGGCAGTTTTTCTTTTTAATTTTTTTTAAAAAAAAATATCAATGCACATATTAAATAACTTTTATCATGTGCTTTACAATTTAAAACATTAATCAAACATTATTACCATTAGCTTTTTAATAATTAAATTTAAAATTACTTTGTACAATAATTTAAATTATCTTAATATAACATTTTAAAGATTTCTTAACATATATTTATATTATTAATGTGTAAATTATAATAAATTATATGCATACATGCATACAACATCGTACATGCCTATTCATTAGTATTATGAATTGATTACTTCTCAAAATATATAAGGTTTTTAATAACTTTGTTTAAATTATTATATTTTTCATTTGCTATGCCAAGCTGGTTTCCTAAGATTAAATACTTATACTGTACACCCCCTGTTTCTCTGTTTACTGTAAAATAATGGTTGATAATAATCATGTAAAATGATTATATCATTTCAATATATATACATTTTTATGGATAAAAGATATGGATATTTATTTCAAATTCATAAGCATAATATAAAACATTAGCATTTGGTAATTTAAAGATAACTTACAACTAGTATATTATTTCAACCAGCTGTAGTTAAGCAATAATCTTTTAGAAAAATACACAATTTTAAATCGTTTTGATTGGTTATCTTTTTTTTTTAAAACACCAATCATAGGGATGAAATATATTTATTTATTTTTATATTCTAAAGAGAGAGTTAAACGTTACTTTAAATCATATATTGCAAATAAAATTATGGTACTTGGATATTATTCCTGCAACCTAGGAAAGATAGGACGACTTTTTACATACGCGATAAAGGCATAATGTTGCGAACATTAAATAAACCCTTGCGATTTGAGTTTTTTTCCTCGTCAAAAAACGTGTTTTTGAACGGGCACAAAACGTGCTTTGAAACGTGTCAACCGAAACTATTATATAGGTGCTTTTTTGGACATTTTGGTATTTTTTTTCTGATTCAAAATTTTGTTGTTTGTACATTTTAAACTTACCATTTGTTATTATTGTGAATTTGGTTTAACATTTTTAATTTCAAATGCATTATTTACTTCTGTGTTTTTTTTTTTCAATTTCAACTTGGTTATTGACTGACTTCTGCGTTTTTGAATCTTTGAATTAAAAGTTTATTATTTAATTGTAATTGAATAAAAACGTTGACTTTGTTATTTGTTTATTCCAAAAATTAGATTGCCTGGCAGAATTCCATTTAGAGCATGTACTGGGCAATCACTTGTTCCACAAATTTTTCGGAGAAATAGGAAGGACGGTGGGAAGGTGGGGGTACTACTGGCAATCGCCATTTTGTATGTAAAAATCGTCTGCATAAGTGTATATTTCATAGAATATTTTTTCTTTTTTACTTTTATAAAAATATATTTATGTTGGCTTTTTTTTTACAGACCACTTTTTTTTTTTTTTAAATTGATCGAATTAAGTAAGCATCAAAAGTTAGTTTGTGTCCATGTACAATTTGTAAAAGTACGTGTATATCTCATATAATTTTTTTGTTTGTTTTTGTAAAACTGTATTGAGTATTATTTCTGCAATCAAGGAAAGATAGTAAGGACTTATTTGTTTATTCGAAAAATTAGATTGCCTGGCAGTATTCCATTTAGAGCATGTACTGGTAAATCACTTGTTCGACAACTTTTTCGGAGAAGGAGGAAGTACGTTGGGGGGGGGGGGGGTTGCTACTGACCATCACCATTTTGTATGCAAGAATCGTCTGCGTAAGTATATATTTCATAGAATATATTTACTTTTATAAAAATATATATTTATGTTGGCTTTTTTTTTCTCCTGCAACACGGACCACATATTTTTTTTTGTTGAAATTGATCAAAATAAGTAAGTGTCAAAAGTTAGCTTGCGTCCGTGTAGAATTCATAAATACGTGTTTATCTCATGTAATATTTTTTTTTTTGTCTTTGTAAAACTGTATTGAGTATTATTTCTGCAACCAAGGAAAAATAGGATGACTTTTCACATTCGTATCAAAGCATTGCTAACTTTCTAATGTTTTTCTAATGTTTGATGTTGCCAAAATAAAAACATTAAAAAGTTAGCAGTGTATTGATACGAATGTGAAAAGTCCTCCTATCTTTCCTTGGTTGCAGGAAAAATACCCAAGTACCAAAATTATTTATTTAGTAACATTTTATTTTAATCTTCTATGCTTTATTAAGCATTGTTATGTTTCATAATTTCTTTGTATGTTTTCCTTTATTAATTACATATCTAGATATAAAACTTGGAATATATTTGAATAGAATTACAATATTACAACATTCATTCATCTACAAATTAAAGCGATTTATAAGATAATTTATATGAAGTTGAAGAATAAAGTGTAGTAAAATTATATTCCTAAAATATGGTAATAGATATTATGATCTTGCTTAAAAATCTATGAAGGGTGTGTATGAAAAATAAAAATGAGGTCAAAGGTGCCCATAACATATATGTATATAATTCGACAAGGATCTCTTTATAATATTGTACCCTACAGCATTGACCCATTCATATATACTATTACTATACATATAAATATTAAATAAGGCAATGCGAAAAATAAATAATTACTTGTTTTGATAATTTATTCACAACTTATCCAATCGGCTAGTTGTATTAATGCAATATTGAGTATTGTTAAAATTAGCTTTTGTAAAAGTAAGATAAACAATTTATATATACATTATGCAATTGTCTTGTAGATAGAATTTCTAAAATCTGTATGCAATTGGACGTTTATCCTTATTAAGAATGCTTGACAGATTCGTTATTTTTCCTTATAAGGACTGGGAAACATAAATGCAAATGGGTTTATTCTGTATTTGCAAAGACGAATTCTACCAAACGAGGGCAATGCATTGATATAACTAGAACATTGGTAGATTATATATAATATTTTAAAATATGTCATCAATTTTAGTCTTTAGACATGCGCTCTGAAATATCAATTTTAGGTAGGCATACTGAAAAAATATAAAGATGTTTAAAACAAGAAATATAGGAAGTAGTATACTTGACTTCCATGAAAATAATTTGATACACATTGCATCACTTTAATTCAAAACATTAATTAGAAAAGGTTGGAATAGAGATGTTAATGTTTAAAAGCTAATGTTAATCATATACTGTGGATATAAGGTGAATATCGAAGCTGTCAAAGAGGAATTTATATAGATAATTCGAAAATTAGCACAAGAAAACATCGGTTTAATCTAGTGCTGATATAAAGTGAATATTGAAGATATCAAAAGGGTTTATATAGATAATCCAAAAATTATCACTAGAAAGTATCGCTTAATTTTTTAAAGCCGAATAAAGAAAAATCACTTATTGGTAAGCCAGCAACAATTTAAAATACTGCACAGGGATTACACACACACACACACACAAATAACATTTTTAGGTCGATGCAGTTTTTTTCCATGTGTCAAAGCGTTGACCAGGAAACGAACGCGGGCCAGTTGATTGGAAGGCAGCTGCGCTAATCACAAGGCCACCGACGCTTGCCTTTTCAAAAAACATAAATGATTAAGTTTTTAAATTTAGCTTCAACTATTAAAAATAGTATGCGGCATTTCTAATACATGTATATATTTACGTGTGTAACATAAACGTGATTTCATATAGCGTTAATAAAATGAAATAAAAATTATTTTAATAAAATAAATGTGTATGTGGTAGTATTTAATGCCATATTTTTTAGAAATTAATCCTTTGGATTTGTAGATTATGAAAAGGCATTTGATTCTAAAACGTATTTCGTCAGTGATTAACGCGAAGGAACATCGAGATAAAGATCCCGGATCCTAGGTTATATAGTGATACTAGGAAGATTAAAATTGAGAAGGATGTACAACAGATTGACTTATATCACAAAAACTTTTTACAGCAGTTTTGCAAAAAGTTTTTTGTGGAAGTAAAACTAAATGGCCATTATTTAAATCATTGAGATTTTGCAAATAATGCTTCAAAATAGTGATGTATTAGAAGAAGTTAATAATTACAAATACCTTGACCAGATTATTAAACAGATGGAAACGTAATAGATAAAATCAATCCTAGAATTAAACTGAATGGAGTACTTTTGGTGGAAATAATGTAATATTGAAATAAATTATGTCTATGTGTTTGAAAAAGGAATTTTTTAATAAATGTGTTTTACTTATCATTATTTAAGAATCTGAGATTTAGGCACTTAAAAAAAAGTACCACAGAGATTTCAGACAACTTAATGAATTACAAAGAGATGCATGTTAGAAGTAACAAAAAAATTCAAAGACAAAATACATAGGTGAATGAACAAACAAGTTTTAATGACATCATTGAAAGAATTAGGAATTGAACTGAAGTTGATCTGAAAATATTTCTAAAAGTGAGAATAGATAGATAGTTGACATCTTATATCAGATTCCAAGAGATTGTGAAAAACATAGATGGAGACTACATTTAAGATGAATGGATGAAATAAGGAAGTATGCTGGTGTGATGCAGAGAAGAAGTACTTGGGATTGGAGAAACCTTCATATTGCAGCGCATCTATAATTGTTGAAAATAATGATGATGATTTATCGACTGATTACTTTGAAAGATATTGAAATTCTTTAAAAAAGTTAAGGATAACTTTCTGAATAAGAGAAAAAAGGATAGCCAAAAGCTTTGTGTTTTATTAATTTTTCTTTTCTAAAATACCAAAAAATATAGTTTTAATGACAGTGATATTTAAAATTAATTACTATTAAAATAATTATGTATTGAATTTAAAACTATGGTGAGGAACAATGTTCTTATGTTTCGTCTTAGAATTAAAATATTTCCTGAAATATTTAATATCTTAACAAGAAATTGCAACGAATAAAAGAATACATATAAAATTTTATGGAGAGCAAAAATTATTATAAAAATAAACTAATTGATAATTATTTAAAACAGGTAAAACTCTCTTTATGTAATGCCACTCAGTGCAAGCCAGAGTAATCAATGAATGCCAGAAAGCTTGTGCATAAAATCCCCATCTAATGCCTACGCATCTAATAACCTGAGACTAGTTTCTGGATTGTGGCCTTCATCAGTGAGAAGCCTTTGATCTAAAAGCACTGCAACTAGATCTTAGGATTGCATTGAGTGGCAATACGTATAGAGAGTTTTGCCTGTTTCAATAACAGTTAAGAGCAAGCATAAGAAATGGTAATCATGTGATGTTTATTGGCTTAATAATTATCTACTAAATTAAAAGCAGTTTATCTAACTGAAGATTAATGGTTTATACTAGACAAAAATGTTCTTAATGTTACATTATTTATTAAATAAACCCAGAATGGATACTGGAATGACCAAGATATAAGAATGCAAACAAAAATTCCGAGTACAAAATTATACAGTTTAAGTGTTCACATATTTTCTTTTTCAATAAAATAATATTTTCTTGGGTCCATTGTAAGAAGGTAAAGATGGAAAAACATTTTTAAAAAACTAATAAATAAAGAAAAGAAACTGACATTGGGATAACTCTAAAATTAATATTATATATAGAGTTTGCAAAACAAACTCTTAACAAGCTTTGTAGAATATCCCCAACCTCAGACCAGTTTCTGCTACTGGTGTCCTCAGTGAGGTGCTAGGATATTCAATCATTAGATTAAAATTACTAGGACAACCTGGGCTTGTCTTAGTATTTTTAATCTAATGATTGAATATCCTAGCACTTCACTAAGAACTGCTTGTCCTAGTATTTTTAATCTAATAATTGAATATCCTAGCACCTCACTGAGGACGCCTGCAGCAGAAACTGGTCTGAGGTTGGGGATATTCTATAAAGCTTGTTAAGAGTTTGTTTTGCAAGCTCTATATATAACATTTGTAAACACAAGCTTATTAAATTATGTGACATCTGACTTGATGTTTTTTTTTGTAATATACATATAATAAACAATCCTAATATTTGTTTTGTTAACAATTAATTGAATACATATTATTTTTAATTATTATCTTATAACATATTAAAAGAGATTTTAATCATAAGTCCAATTTTTAATATTTTTACTTGCTTACCATAATAAGATTTGATATAATGATATTTATTTATATGTTTATAAAGATAGAAAAACATTGCTTATATCATCAGCAGCATCATGTTCAACCTTCGATGGTCTTTCCAAGTTCAATCCATCTTCTTCGATCACTAGCCTCTCTTCTCCACATCACTTCAAAACACTTTCTTATTTCATCCATCCATAAATATTACATTTATTATATTCAGTACTTAAGTATATATAAACATTAAAAGCGTAAAGCTAAACTAGTCAATAAATAATGCAAATTATAGCAAATTCACAACTCAACCAGACTAGCCAAGAGAATGAGCTCTAAAACACTATCAATGGTTTCACTGCTGCAAATAGACTTTTCAAATGCAAACAACTACATAATAACAACTTAATTAAATTAAACATTATCCACAATTCCATTTGCTTCCCATAACTCTTAATATTAAAAGAATTTTTAAATAGATTAATTGCTTTAGAATCATAAATAGAAAGACTATTCTTGGAGTAGTGTTTCTTATCCCTTGTTTTTGTAAGAAGGTATATATAACTCTGAGTAGTTTGAACTTAATGAAAAAATAAAGGTACATAAAAGTAGGGTTAGAAATAAATATCTTAGTTCTGATTTATACATCCATGAAAAAGATACAGGCCACATTATTAATTTTGATGAAGCTAAGGTTGTCTTCTTTGTGAAAAATAAAATAAAAAGAAAAATTAATATTATTCAAAAATTTATGATTCTAAAGCAAATAATTTATTTAAAAATTCTTTTAATATTAAGGGTGTATGGCAAGTAAATGGAATTGTGGGTAATGTTTAGTTTAAATATGTTGTTATTTTGTCATTTTTTATACTTGAGAAGTATGCTTGTAGCAGTGAAACCATTGGTAGTGATTTAGAGTTTATATTATTGGCTAGTCTGGTTGAGTTATAATTTTGGGTAATTTTTATTATGTATATATATATATATATATTATTTGTGGGAGATATTTGAATACAGTTAATTGATATTGTTGAAAGACAATTGAAATATAATTGAAAAAGTTAAAACATTTTAATGCTAGAATATCAGGTTTAATAATATTTGTAATAAAGCTGTGATGTCTTATATTCGTTAAGACTTAATTTCATAAAAGTATGCAAAATGTTTTAATTTCTTATAAATTCAAAATGTATATTCGAATAAATTGTGTCAATATTATTATAATATGGCTATATATAATTTTTTAATTTGATAGACAATAATAAAACATATAAATATTATAATTTCAATGCAAAACATAAAAACTGGTACTTACATTAGTTTCGTGTGTGTGTGTATATATAATATTCATACAAGTATATTGATTATACTGAACATAATGTAATTTTATAAAAGATTTGAATTAAGCCTTTCCAGTTCCCTACATCTATCCATACTACACGAGAAAAATAAAAATGATCTCTAATGTAATATTTTGTGTTAAACATCATCAGATTTTCAATGATATGGATGGCTGAAGAGTTGGAGAGAGGATATGATTGAATCCTGTCCATTAAAGTTTAAAGTTTGCTATCTTAATACAAACTGAGCACTAATATATATGAGAGATGATGATCTGAACCAACTGATGCATGAAATACATATATTGAAAATCATTTATCTTTTGCACATGTATGTGGTCATATGTACCGTTTGTATAAGATGGAGTATACAGTGGTAGGGAGCTGGAAATTCTGAATTATAAACTTTTATAAATACATATCTGCCGTATAGGGCACCACCAGGCTATTTGAACCTGGAATATTTATATAGCAGGCAGACACGTAAGTTAAAGATCCAATTTTTACATTTATATTTTTGGATTATTATTATTATTCCGACCGTCAGCCCATGCCACTAGCTCATGGAGACGCAGAGATTTAATATAAAACTTGCTTAAAATAAATATTTTAATAAAAAAAAAATTCCATAAAATAAATAATTAAGCTACTGCTAGAATTAATACACACAAAAAGATTTATTGACGCATATATATTCTAACTTTCTGCAGCAAAATTAGCACTATAACATAGTTTAGTTCAAGCTAAGAACATTGATCGCCCCTATAGTTGGGTGTCCCATTTCTAACCTAAATAAAGTATACTCGGTGCCATGCAAACGCGCCAATATGCAACCTCGACCTAGCTCAGTGATCGGTTAGTTATAAAACAATTTAGCTGCAGAGATATGTAGTTAAGATAAAGAAAGAAATTAAAATCATAAATAAATTATCATCATTAAAATAAATATCTTGGAAAGACAGAAAACTGCAATCATTCCCTAATTAATAATTTAGAATAAAATAACATCCTCTCTTTATCAAAAACACATTCTCTGAGCTATAAGTATTTGCACTTTTCAACAATGATGATACCTTCTCAAATTCTTGTTAATGTTACTAAAAAAAATACCCATCGTGTAAATCGTTTGCCAATATGATCTGAAAATACCTTTCTTATATCATAATTGAAAAATTAAACTTTTTTATGCCACAACATTGCTGTAGAATCAATAATAATCGATCACTTCTTAAATAAAGAAGTGTGATAATGATAATAATAATCTCAGGGTTTCTTTGTTTAATTTAGGAAAATACTCTACAGTACTGTGCTGTCACACATGACTGGCATTCTGGTAGGCTATAGGAAACATTCACTTTACTTCAAGGTTAACGTGTCCTCATATATCATAACAACTATTATATTATTTAAAGGGGTGAAAAATATAATCAACAATACCATAAATTTTGAATAATGCCGACTTTTAATCCAGAATCTCAGCCAGAATAATAGAAAGACAAGGGTGTTTTTTGTGTCCTTCCATTATCCATGACAACACAATAAATTAACTAAAACTAATTAATTCAACAATTTAACTAAATGTAACTGGAATAATGTGCCGTCAGAGTTAATAACTTGAAAATAAATTCATTTTTACAATTACATAATGTTTAGTCTGAAGTTTGCAATTCCATAAATAATTATCATTAAAATAAAATGAAATGAAATATTCAGATCTGCATAAGTTTGTCTATCTGGTATATTAAGCTTTTGAGAGTTTGAAATGATTTCGGACTCAAGAAAATGTTTTGCAAATATTGTGCAAACACACTTATATTTAGCATATAAAAAAATGAATTCACAACGAATATTGAAAAGACTATAATTTATTACTAACACAGATCTAAACAAAATATACAAATTTATTAAATAATATCACATTGATAGTAAACATAAAGCATCACCTTAATCTGTCTACTAATCGGGTATACATTAAACTTATAAATTAACACATGTTTGAAGTCGCGCTATTGTACTGGACTACTTAGCCAAAATGTGCATCTGATTTACTAATACACTAATCTGTAATTTTAGTAAACTTTCTATAAATCTTTTACTTTAAGTCATTGATTAACTTTTTTTTTTAATTTAATATTATGATATGAAGTATGCAAACTTAATTACATATGATTTGTGTAATTTAATAAAATGGGTTCAATACAATCCTTTTAAAATATGAACTCTATTACTAATAAAGTTAACTAAGTTATGGTTTATAATTAAATAACTTATTACTAGTTATTGGGTCATTGATCAGAAGTCCCAATCACCATTTCATGCTTAACTTAATGTCCACCTACATTATGATAAATATTTTAATTATAAATGTAATTCAAAGTAAGAATATTTCTTAATTATTAATTAACACTAAATGTTGTGTTCGAATATTCCCTCAATAAATAAGCGTTTTAAAATACGCACTATTTTTTTTAAATTAACATTCTTCATTGGTTTGCTTGTGAACTAACAGCAAGGCTCGGTAGCACAATACAGATATTGATCTCAATTACTAAGGCACTACTGATACTAAAGTGCACCTTGAGGAACTAACACATCAAATCTAATATTTACCCTTGCCATAACTTACAAGAGCACAATAATCTACACCTTCTATGGTGGAACTATCTTTAATTTCACACGAGGAATGCAGAATAACAACTAATGTCTGCAGAGTAAAATACTACACTGAAGTATTTGGTGGTTTCTTGCTTATTGCTCAGGCATAAAACGTATAGGTGTGGAATCTATATCTCTCACCACCTAAAGAACCAAACATGCACCAAGTATAATCCTCTTTTGGGATTTAAAATACCTTAAGTATACTAAATATTATATCAACTCTTGATCGTTCTATTCATGAGAATTGATCACATGGACTATCAAACATACCATCACATTATATCAAAACTATTCCTCTCATGTAAAGATAAAGTATTTTGGGGAGATCATTTTCATCCCACAAAATAAAATACATTATAAATATTAGAATATGCTGATATTAAGCATATACCAACTCTGCACTTAGGCAAGATAGTAAAACACACTAATAATAATACCCCTATATTAAAATGTATACTTCAATCAATATCTGAAACCAATGAATTAAAATACACAAAAGTATAATAAATTTAATTCTAATGAAGGAATATTCAAAAGCAATGGGTAGCATACCATCTTAAACTAAATAAAGTGGATGTGTTATTAGAGAACAACTGTTACTCAACTATGCAATTAATACAATATAAATTCTGTTGAAACTTTAAACAAGAAATATCTTGTTATAGCATGTATTTTTTTTGTTAGAGTTACTTCTGATAAATTACCTTTACCCGTTAATATATATATATATATATAACATTTTTCTTTTAAGTACCTAACATGTAAAGTTCATATCTCCAGTTGCAAGTAATAAACTAGATATCTTTCATAGACTTTACTTCATATTAATTACAAACTTAACCCAGAAAATGATAGTAAGACATACATTTGTCATTACAATATCCTTAAAATGTTACATGACAGATATAAACTTTAATATACATTGATATTATAAAACAAAATAAAATTTTACCAATTAGTTTTTCTTTAAAAAAAACATTAAATAAATAAATGCATATTATCTCATTAGCAGAACTATTTCTCTGTTCAGCTGTTTGTCCAGGTGAAGAGTTTTCATCCAGTCATATTTTGCAAAGCACTGAAAATAATAAACACTTTTTTTTTTGAAAAGTTTTCTTTCATTTAGCAATTATACTAATAAGCATGTAAAAAATATATATAGTAGAAATGAAGCTTAATTACCAATTGGATTTGACTGATACAAATTTGGATCCTAAAGCAAACAAATATGATTACATGGATGATGATAAACATACACATTATTTAATGCTTAAAATGCATGACTCATCTAAACACGAGAAGATTTGACGTCACTCTAAATCGGCTACTTTTTATCGCACGTATACATATTATATGTCATTCGAAAGAAAATCAAAAGTTCTGTAAGATGGTGCCCTCTTCAGAGTTATTTTACAAGTAAAAAAATCAATAAAAATGACCATATATGTCAAACAAAACCAAAGCACCACCTCCTCACCAACTTTTCTTGAATCTTATTGGCTGTCCCACTTCTGTCAGAAAGGGAAATGGCTGCCAAAAAGTAAAAAGTTACGTTCGTTTTGATTTTTATTACGAAAATGATAAACGAATGTTTACAACATTTTAAACAATATTTGAATTGAATTACAAATTATTATTGATAAAATAATACTAAAAATCAAATTATTTTAGAAAAATAGTTAAGATATTACCAAGAATTATTTATTTATTGCTACATATTGATCGTAACGTTAAAGTGAAAAAAAAAAAGATTGCGTCAGCAATCTTTTTTGATTGGTTGAATAGCGGTTACTTTTATTTCACCGCAATTGAATATTTTTTAAATTATAAACCAAATTTTATTTTTGAAAAGACTTTCGTTTGCTTTCGGAATCTTACAATTCAGTAATATATTTTTTACAAACGAAACTAACGTATTTATATTATTAAAAGTGATCTATTTTAACAATAGATTTTGTTAAAGTTGTAAGTTGGCCAATTACAAGTTTTGATTTTTAACTCATTCGGCCAATTAAATAATAATCGTTGAAAGGGTTAAAGATGATACATATAATTAGCTAGCTAAACATTGAAGAAAATGTGCACTTTTCCTATAGATTAGTATGATATTAACTGCAGTTGAATTATAGAATGGATGAAGTTATAAGAATTCCATCTTGCATCCAGTATAATATATAATGTAATTATATTTTTAAGTCATTAAAGATATTAAATTATCGTTCATAATCTTAGAATTTTATTTTCCAATAGTAATTTTTCCCTTAAAAAATGCACATATTTAATTTTCATATTTACTTCCAGAAAGTTTTCTTTTTCCTTAAAAAAATATGCAGGTATATAGCTTATTATTATTATGATTATTAATCTTTCTAGACAATTGTTAGTGAACAAAATATATTCTAATGTATAAGATGGCATTTTTAGAAATGCAGATGATATATTCTTAAAAGAAGTGCTAAAAATGTTTCTAGTTCTTTGGGTTTTTGTTTTTTTAATATTCTTTCTACTTATTTTTCTTCTGTACCAGAAAAATACCAATAAAGAACAAGTTATTAGATAATTATTTCCAACTTGTAAAATATTTGTTTTCCTTAATGTAGGTAAAATAGGACTTCGCTTGATCCTTTTAGTTAATTCTTTCATTTTTTAACTTTGTTGAAAAACTAACTTTCACAAAGCAATAAATTTTAAATGTAGAAAGTTTTTAAATAGTAAATAGGGCATAGAAAGTCAAGATATCTTACCAAAACGTTCAGCCAAACATTGTAGATAGAAATTTCCTTAGATTATACATTTATTTCTGCAAAATTTTTAAAAATTGTGTTACCAAATTACAGCACTGTTATATCTTTGAAATACAAAAAGCAGACTATCATAAAAATTGACTTGAGTATGAAATTGGTTGTTCTTTTACACTTTAGCGACCTCTATCAAGAACAAAAAAATCATTTGATTATAATATAAACAAAAGAAAAAAAATTTATTACAATCATATAGTTTTCAGTATTATTTAAAATGTATTACAAAGCAGTTTAATAATGAAAATAATAAATACATTCAAACCAACAATAATTATATGTGATTTTAATTACACAAATTATTTTCTTCAAATGAACTTACCAGAAGTTATTTTTCCTTAGAACAATACAATCTTAAAAGATAATTGATATTTATGTTTGTCTTTTCTTCTATACCCATTTAAAAACCAACTACATTTTATTATATTTGTTTTAAATCATATTAACCTGATCTTATAACAATATCTTACTTAGGTTATTCATGTCCTTTTAAAAACATGATATTGCATTAGGGAATATATCACTTATTCACACAAACCATGACTAGGTAAATGGTTAGCACACTTTAATAACCAAATATTACCACTTTTATTTTATTTATTTTTTTATTTTTTTAAAGAATAATATTGATTTCATGCAGAAATAATGCTAAATACATCCAAGTGCCAAAAGCACTGGGTTACAATATATATTTGAGGAATAAATTTAGATATTATTAATTTTAAATTATTATTCAGAAAATCTGCACAGATGGATTTTAATAAGAGTTTTTTTTATAATGTTGAGTATAACTACACTATACAGATTCATTTAAAAAGGAAAATATCCTATAGCCCTTATTTAATCCTAGGCCAAAAGTTCGCAGTCACACCAATGCCAATCCACCTGATATATCAATGTATTCAATGCAGCATGAATATGACAGCACAATACCATACTGTCAGGAATGCACATCTTAACAGCATGGTTAGAGAAGAAATTGTCTTTCATCCAGTACAGAAATGGTACATCTGGCTGGAAAGAAGAACAATAAAAAACTCCATAGGAAGGGATTGTGTTTTTTTTTGCCATCTTACTATCCCATCCCATTAGCTAAAGGGGTGATCCAAGGAGCAGGGAATACATCTGCTTCCAATGGTCAATAAGAAATGGGACTTATTTTGCCCAAGTGCAGCATATACATGATCCTACACATTGCAAATCTTCATACTACATTTACTAATCACACCACTATCCAATACATTAATCCAATTTAACCACGAAACAACTAACCCAAGATTAACCCTCCCTTAAACTAACAAAC
This sequence comes from Epiperipatus broadwayi, assembly GCA_028023455.1. Lineage (NCBI taxonomy): Eukaryota > Metazoa > Onychophora > Udeonychophora > Euonychophora > Peripatidae > Epiperipatus > Epiperipatus broadwayi. The sequence continues at coordinate 324,108 of JAQFVV010012827.1, forward strand.
TTAATGAATTTATATAGGTGACTATCTCCAACTTAAATTTAAATACAATCAAATAATTTAATTAACACATAATAAAAACAAAAAAAGAAGTGGAAATGATTAATTAAACATATGCAGAAAAAAATATTAATAAGTCATTTGAATGCTTTAGGTCAGATGAGAGTTCTTATTTCAATTACTCATTGCAAATTTAAAAAAAGTTCCTATTAGAAAAGCAAAAAAAGTTTATACCTTCCAGATTCTGCAGATTTAGAGGTCCATCTTCATGTTAACTTAGTAGATTGTTTGTCCTTTTTTAAAAAAAATGAAGCTGCTACTTGCCATTCTTTCGGTCCATAACTGTCATAGAGCAGCCTCAGCTGGTTGTCAAGAAATTAAATCTTTTGCAGACTCTTACATCATGAAATCTGCAATACAGCTACACTTCATATATATAGCTTCTAGTCAGCATCTCAGACAACAACCTTTTTAATAATAATATTTTGGCTTTTATATTTGTATTAGTCCCTTATCAGCAAATTTTCGGATTCAATGAGCAAGACATCACTAATCCTAGAGTCTCTTTTTCAGTCCATGCTGTGGCTTGGTGCTTCCATTGGTCAAGCTAATTCTTTTTATTCTCTTATCTGACAATTTAAATTATTTTAAGTGCCCCAAGGGCTAGTTTGCTTTACAACAATCATTTAATTAAAAAAAAAAAAATCATTTCCATTTTCTAAGATTAAACGTGATAGAAATCATTTACTTCTATTTTAAAAAATATCAATCTTTATTTTTTTTACAAAAAAAAAATACTTTCAAATACTTTTATTTTTAAAATAGTTTTTAAAGTTGTCCATCTGTGTGATCTATATATATATGTTAAACAACTTTTAATTTTCAGTTTTTAAGTTAAGTTTTTTCTTTTTAATAAATCAATTTTCATTTACAATCTTTTTATTTTAATTTTAAAATAATATAACGGCATATTACATACCATTACAATATATAATTAATAGTAATGAGAGAATAACATCCATTAAATAGAAAGGGAACTTTAACCTTTGTTGTTACCAAGAAATTCTCAGTTACTATTAATTGACAATTCCAGAGGCTAAACAAGTTTTACTCATAAATCTGTAATAGTTCTTTTGTTTGGGGTATTTTGTTGAAATAAAAGAGCTATTATAGGTTTTAAGAGAAAAAACTTGTTTAGCCTCAAGAATTGTCAATTAGGAGAAATTGATAATTTCTTGGTAACAACAAAGGTTAAAGTTTATCTATCTATCTATATAATGAATATTATCTCCTCATTTCTATTAATTATTATAACAATAACTCATAGAAATATTTAATTCAACACACACACATATATGTATATTGTGATCTTTAACTTTATATGTAAAGCTAAATATCCAGTTATATAATTGCTTAGTATTAAGAGAAAAAAATCCATAGTTTAATTTTTGTAGTAAACAAATTTGTCTTATTGCTTAATATTTATATGTTGATATATTTTTTGAGCCAATTTATAACAACAATTATAATTCTTAACAGCCTTAAAAGTTATTTTAATAGTTTGTGTGTAATGCTTTAACCTCATAAGTAATTATATATGATTTTAAAATACTAATATTAGAGATATCATTACCTTGAAATGTTAGTAAGTTACATTTAAAAAAAAAATAATGGCAAAACTACCTTAATTTAACTATTAGTGTGTTAAAAGTCAATATTAGAGTTAAAATCTAAAGTGAAGTTTAAATCTTTAATGATAAGTTATTAATATTTAAAGTATCGGTTAATAAAAGTGCATTTTATTTAAACAATTTATTAATAAAAAATATAGATGCTGATTTAGAGTGCATTCACCCTGAGTTTGAATTCAAGAACCACTCAAAAACACTACTGATACATCCAAGCAATTAATGACATCAACATGGGATTACATGGATGTGTCAGTAGTGGTTTTTCACAGTCCTTGAAATTCTAAGTGGCAGTGAGCATAGTCTAAATACTAAAAGCTTATAACTTCTAAAATATGAATGTTATTACAGTAATAACAGTGCAAAGAAATGAAGTATGCAGAGGGGAGGATGTTTGATACAAAGTATCCAAAAGATGCAGAAGTCTCATCAAACCAAGCTTATAATTTCCAAATGCTGAAATATTATATCTTCTAAAATACAAATTACATTACAATATATGCCCACAAGCACATGTTGAAATAATATAAAATTGATCATATCAAGCTTATAATTTTGAAATCCAAAAGTTCATACATTATACAATACAAATTATATTACAATATATGCACATAAATATATGAAGTAAAGCATAATAATTTTGTTAGCATATCATTTCTAAAATATGAATTTAAAATATTTAAACAGAAAAAGTAAAACAAAAAAAATAATATATAGATATATTAACTAAATAACAAGCTTATAATTTTGAAATACTAAAAGCTTCTAAAATACAATTTTTTTACAATATAGTCCTATAACCACATGTTGAAATAAAATAAATGTGGAATAAACATAGAAACAACTGCCAAAGTATATTAATTCTATAATTAATAATAAATCACATTTTATCTTAACATTAGTTGAATAAATAATTGTCTGAAGTAAAGAATATTAATTTTACATTTAATAAAAAAATAAAAAATCAGATTTTTTTTTACAAAATCCAGTAATGTTGTGTACTTAATTTCTCACATGTTATTATTTGTTGGTGGTTGGATAAAAATAATATAAATGAGAGAGATTTATCCATCAAATTTCTCAAAGATGATAATGCTACCTACTGACAGTGAAATTTGATTATTTCAAAAGTAAAATAGGTATTGGATTTTAAATAAGGTAAACACTAACTTTTTTCTGTCAGTAGGTAGCCTTATCATCTTTGAGAAATTTCATAAATAAAACTGTCTCATTTGGTTTATTTTTATTTATCCACCAACAAATACCAACACGTGAGAAATTAATCACACAACATTACTCACTTTTGTAAAAAAAAAAAATGATTTATTATTCTTTTATTAAATATAAAATTAATATTCTTTACTTTAAACAATTATTCTTTCAACTAATGTTAAGATAAATGCAATTTATTATTAATTGTAGAATTAATATGCTTTGGAAATTGTTTCTGTGTTTATTCAACATTTACATTATTTCAGCAAGTAAAGTTATAGGCCTATAATTGTAATGAAATTCATATTTTAGAAGCTTTTACAATTTTGAGATTATAAGCTTGTTTTGATCAATTTTATGTTTATTGAACATGTGATTTTTAAATTAATATATGTGTCCATTATTCTTTTCCTTTACTTTTTCTATTTAAGTATTTTAAATTCATATTTTAAAAATTATAAGCTTTTAATATTTCAAAATTTATTTGTTACTCCCATTTTTTATATTTTTTATATTTTAGTCATGTGATTTAATCAAGCATAGTCGTATGAAATCTGTGCTTTAATTTTATAATTAATGATGTTAATTGTGATTTTGTAATGAATGGTCATATCATGAGCATATGTGGATTATTCAATATCATTTATCACTTGGATGTGTCAGTGGTGGTTTTGGTGGTCTTTAGACTTCAAAATGGCTGTGAGAATATCAAAGTATGCCTAATCTAATGACAATTGTGATAAAAATTAGTTTAATTAAATAATTTTTAAACTAGTTAATTGAAGCAGATAAGTAATTAATTTTATTAATTAAGCTATTTATTTTAAGTAAAAGGATGCATTAGTGTATGAAAATGTCTGGGATGTAAATTTTTATCTTAACTTCTTTGTTAATTTAATGCTAAAAATTATTTTAAAAATCTTTGCTTTAAAAATATTTCTTAAAAAATGTTCTGGGGGCTTAAATCAATTAAAGAATGTAAACAACCTTAAAGGAATAATGTAATATGCAATACTTTACTTTATTTTTATTATAATACATTCTTGTTTTTTCTAAATAATTTACTTTAAAATTGTAATAGTTAATTAATGTCTAGAAAAACATGTAAATTATTTTAGTTTTAGTAATTTTTCTCAGGACACTAATTAATTTGTAAAATTTAATACATGCCGGTTAATGGTGAGTAGACTGGATGCCAATTTCATTCATTAAATATCAGTCACATGACCTTTCTTATAAATAAAACTAGTGAACACAGTAACCCACATTCAGCTATTTGTTTTCCAATTATTTCCTTGTTTATTTACTTGTGAAATTTGATAAAGTTTTTATTTGCCTTTAATAAATTTTTTGTTTGTTTAAAAGTTAAAATATGAATGGCTAAATAATTTCATCCAGGCTCCGAAGACATAAACTAAAACTTCCAATATTTGAAATTTATATTGCAAACAAATATGGTAAAGGTCAACAAAATATTTAATAATAATTAAATTATTTTTATATGATTTATGTACTTCAATGGTTTTCTGCACAAAGCATCATTGAACTTTTATTCTAATTTACTTGTTAGAAATAAATAATATTATAAATTAAATTTATTCTATATGGAAATGTCAAGCCTGCTAAAAACTTTAGACTTAGTATTTTTAAGCAGATCTTATTTAAAAAAATATGCATTTCCTTAAAATGTTTATATTTTGAAATGAAGTTTTTTTTTGGAATTATCATTTGAAATGATACATTATTAAATTCCAGATTGCAGAACCTGCCTTATAATAGAAGAAATTTATAAAGATGTTAATTAAATTTACTTATGCTGACAAGTTTAAACTGACATTAAATTGAATCATTAAAATATATTTTAAATATACATTAATAATGAATGACTTCTAAAAATTATTATAATATATATTTTATAATTCAGGAATTCCAATTCTAAAAAAAGAAAGATCATATTTATTTATTAAAAAAAAATTATTTTAAGTGCTATTACATTTAAAATGATGTTTTTACTATTAGTATCAGTGGGCTGGGAACTACCACTTCCTGAGTATTGTTATCATATTGAATTCAACAAAAGCAAAGAAAAATACTTTTCTAAATCAATAAAGTCACTTTTGTCACTCTATTATTCACCTGAGATACAATTGAAAGATAATATTCCTGGATATTAATCAACAAAGTATTGTCAAGCATTGGTGGCCTAGTGGTTAGCATAGTCCAGGTTCACTTCCTGGCCAAACTTTGACATATGAAGAAAAAAAAAGTATTCATATTTATTATTGTCTTTAAATTATTTTCTCTTCTCTGCAGAAATTAGACTAAATTGTACTGCAGATACTTTGAACATAAATGCTCTTAAATTAATTTTATTCACATATTATAAACTTATCCCATTTTTTTTTACATGTCAAAGCATTGACTGGGAAGCAACCTGAGCCAGCTACTTGGAAGGCAACTACATTAACTGTTAGGCCACCAATGCTTGACTTAAACTTACCCTGTTTTGTTATAAATGTCTATTATTTTCTTTTGTCATTATTATTAATCAAGAATCTGCTCTACTACAGAATACATTATTTTTCAAAGGAACAATTACTCTTCCATTTCATTGTCAATATGTTTTTTTTTTCAAAAGATAATAATAAGTTAATATATTATTGTATGATAAATTAAAGATGCATCATTATTTGCATTTATTTTGAAATATATTTTGTGAAAGTTAAATGGTCTTACATATGTTATTGTGCTATTATTTATATAAAAATTTATCACTTAATATTCATGTTAAAATGCTTTATGTGCAATTGGAATTATGATGTATTTAAATAAATTGGAGAAATCTTCGGTGTTTTCAGAATGGCATTTATAGTGACTGTGTTCTGTTGAATGGTTGGAACATCAAAGGGAAAGAACTTTTATTTTATTTGGTAAACCATTATAGATTTAAGTCTCAATATTTTTGATACTGCATTATGATATATATTCTTTCTTTTATTTTATGCATTGCTATTTGATATAGTTTTGTAAATTATTATAATGCACTTATCCAAAAGTTCTCAAAATATTACTATTTTATCATAACTGTATTTTAAAAGTGTTACACTTAGTTTTTTTTTTTGTAAAGTTATTTATTCAAATGTATATTCTAATGATAAACATAATAGAAACTAATGCATATTTTATTGCTTATTTTATGCCATAATTTATTTTACTAAGCTATATTTAGCAATAATTATTTACATTATTGGCTTTACACATCAGTTTGTTGTTTGCTTATTTAGGCGATTGAGAATCTAGTCTCTTTCTTGTTTGTGACATATATTCCTATCTTTTCACTGTTTTCAGAGAGATTGTAGCTTTGCCTTTCATCTCTTATGTCATAATATTTTTTATGAATTATATTATTCTTGGTCTCATACTTAAACATAAAATTATTTTCTTAATGCAAATATTATTATTCTTATTGTATGTTTTGATGGCTCACTCTCATTGTTTATATGTCTAGAAATAAAGTTCTAGCCTATATATACATATATTGCTCTCAGATGCAAGTATTTCTTTCCTTGAATTCATGCTATTATTTGCTTTTTGCTTTACCTTATTATCCTAAATACATCCTTATATATATATATATATATATATATATATATATATATATATATATATATATATTAGTAAAAAATCAGTCATATTTCACATGACCTATATAGCTTGTATTACCAATATGTAATATATAAAGAGCCTGCTAATAGCTCTAAACAAGCTTATTTATTTTATTTTTTATGATAAATGCTACAAGAGAAAATACCTGAAACCTTTATCTATGATGGTCCCCATCCCCAGACTGGTTTTAAGCTATGGCTCTCATCAGTGAGGAGTTAGGACATTAGATTCAAAATATTAACTCAAGCCTTTGCTTGGCTTGAGTTAATATTTTGAATCTAATGTCCTAACTCCTCACTGATGAGAGCCATAGCTTAAAACCAGTCTGGGGATGGGGACCATCATAGATAAAGGCTTCAGGTATTTTCTCGTAGCATTTATCATAAAAGATAAAATAAATAAGCTTTTTAGAGCTATTAGCAGGCTCTTTATATATATATATATATATATATATATATATATAACCCTCAGATGCAGATACTTCTTTTATTGAGTACATGCTATCACTCGCTTTTTGCTTTGCCTTATCTCAGATGCAGATTTATTTATAATGCACTTTTGTATAAAGCCATGTGTAGTGCACTGCCATTACCTTATTCTGTCAATTGACTCTTTTTGTTAGCGCTAATGAATGTCATCTTACTTTCAATTGCATTCTTGGTTAATCGCAGTATATTGATTTGATATGTAGATCTTGTTTGTTGTGCTTTGCAAGTATTTCAGCATGTAAACCAAATGGGGGGAAGAAAAAGCTGCAGTAACTATCTTGAAATATCACTACAATTATTTATATCAAACCTATTTATAATGATGAATGTTTAGTAGATAATCAAAGTAGTTTTAAATAATCAAAAATTACTATACATGCAATTTTTGTAAACAAAGATGTGTTTTGTATATTGCTTTTATTGATTTTGGGTAATTTGTTTTCGTAAATTAAAAAAGTTTATGATAATGTTTGGAAATTGACAATTAATTGTTCATGAATTTAAAAATTAAAGTTTTATATTTGGCTTCGATAAATGATACACATCTTCAACAGTTATTTCACTGCTGGATTGGTAAATATGTGGAAAGTATTAAATACATTTATTTCAAATAAGTATTAAACAAATATTTCAAGAAATAATTATTTAAATAAACTAAAAAAATGCATTTTTGATGATCATTAACACCAAAAAAAAAAGTAAAATGTACAATTTCTTCCGTAGCTGCTCTCTAATAATCAGTGACCTAAATGTAAACTTTAGATTCTTATTCCTTTCTACCAATCAGCAACCTTGTATGCACGTTTCAGATCATCACTACTCTCTTCATCAGCAACCTTGTAAGCAGGCTTCAGATCTTCACTGTTCTATTCCAATCAGCAACCTTGTAAGAAGGCTTCAGATCTTCACTGTTCTCTTCCAATCAGCAACCTTGTAAACAGGCTTCAGATCATCACTGCCCTCTTCCAATCAGCAACTTTGTTTGCAGACTTCAGATCCTTTCTGTTTTTATCAGTAATAATCATATAGAGAAGCTTCATATCTTTATAAATTTTTTTTTTGACTGTATACTTCTGTAGACTTATAATCTCTTCACATTTTTCATAGCAAGCAATAAATTAATCCAGTTTTTACTGACAAAATGAATATAAAACTGGCAAAAAAAACATTATAGTAATCACAGGAAATTGAATGAAATCTAAAGATTATGCAGTAGCAGGTATAAATACAAATGTTTGAGTGAATGGTTAGCTAATAGTTAAATATAACAAATTTTTAACTGGCATGACTAAAAAAAGCTATCTGAAATACGTCGTCTTCAGCTTGCTTAGACATGAATATATTTCATCTTTACACAGACAAGATTTGAATCTAAATTATAAATAGAGCAGGAGAATGTAATACTAAATCTCATGAAAGACTTTACAATAATATGTTATAATTATGTGGAAATGATTGTTATGGATTTCTATTATATTCAAACCAAAAATTTACATAATTGATCGTATATAATTACTATTATTAAGTACGTTATCTAATCTCATCTAATCTCTGTAGATATATATGAATAGCATATGCTTAAAAATCACATATCTACTTAGCTTTTTAGCCAGATTAAGATAGCACAGACATTGTGATATTGCTAGTACCCAACAATATCACTACATTTTTTCTCTTTTTACAATCAATTATTGTAATTCAAACCTAAATCGAAAACTTTGCATACATCAAAGCTCAGTCAGATCCATCACGTTATTCCATTTTTGCACTTCATCAGACACTAACAGGACACTAGTGTGAACCGCAAGGTGTCAACCTGGTCTGCTGAGCAAGGCACGATGTAAAAAGCTTAGTCCTGCTTCCTTGCGATGGATTGCAATGCCATCAACTGCAAGCACACATGCTTCACGATCTCATAGAAATGGAGTGATTAACCTTTGAACTTTGCATAATTTGCATATAATTATTTCACTCAGAGCTATGAAGATGAGAGCACGTCTCTTTTTAAGTAGAAAGTAGCTTTGCGGTCAGGTCAATAGCGCCTGTATTATTTTACAAATCAATTATTCCAGTGTGTTATTCTATTTTCTATTTAATTAGATCGTTTAATAATTAGATCAAAATTAGAACGTTATTATTTCAAAACAAAAGTTTAAGTCTAACTGGTACAAGTATTTGTGGCATTCTCAGAATTCTTATGAAGCTATAAATTTTTACAGAGTCAACATTTTCCCTGTCTTTCATTTAATGTACCCGATATTCACTTTTAGCTAGTTGCGTGAAATACCACAATGAGACATTTCTTGTCTTCATTATTAAAGATGTGTCTCTACACCCAAATAATTTTTCAAGTTTTTATTATCATCCTGCACATAGTTTATCCGTAAACACATAGCTCAGGTATCATTATCATATTGTTTAATAAATATTTTGCAAAACGAAAAAAAAAAAAAAAACCTTCAAATACAAATTCAAAAGAATGTATATTACCGATTTATATGTACGACCTAATTACCTAGTACCTAAGTTTTAAACAAACATTGAAAATATTATTTTGTGTATATAAAATAAAACAAAACCGTAAATTAAAAAATTAAAACTGCGTTTTATTTACCAAAAAAAAAAAAAAAGTATATTTGGGTTAGTATGTAAGAAAATCGATATTCTGACTGTCAAACTTTTATGTCGCTGTAAGTGGATTTGAAGCTGATATACATAAAAAACAATAAAATATAGAAAGGAGTAAAAAAAAGGAAGTTTAGAACATATTGTAAACTATGTTTATCTGTCACCAGAAGCTTCGTCCAAAAAAAAAAACCTTATTTCAAAGAGTAAACATATAAAAAATATATAAAAAGGTCATTATAAAGAAAAAAAATGAAGTCGGGCTTTACGACTACTTGTTCCCGTCTGCATGTTTTACTTTCTTCGCTTAGAGATCAAGGGTATGTTATTTTCCAGAAGACACGCAATACATTATTTATTTATATGAGAATATGAATCATGTATTTGAATCTTTCACAATCTGGTTTGCTTTTAGTGACATATATAGTGATATATGAGAGGCGAAATTTATTTTTCTTTTAATGGCGTTTTGAAATAGCAGTAGATAATAAATTGTCTTTATAACCCTTTATTTTCCACATGGAGAATATAAATTCCATTTTTGATGTTTTTAAATATGACAAGTTAAAACACAAAGCAGAGATATAATTAATGTTATTTGGACTTCAAGACTAGAGTATGATTTATCATATGAATTTTAATTGTCCTAATATAGAGCGGTTCATAATTTATTCTACAATTATTTTGCATTTTGTGCATAAAAAATTTCAAATCCGTTAAGGAAAAGTCACATAGAAAATTTTGACTTAATTTGATCATTAATTAACATGATTTAATTATTAGCATATTTTTTCTGTTCTCACACTTTTATATTATCGCGTGTAAGTTTTAGTAATCAATATACATCGCATGATAACTATTTCCTTTGATGTGATGTGATGTATTATGGCTTCTCCTTAAACGAAGTCAAGAATATCTCAGCAAGTAAGCCCAGATAAACCTGTTAGCCACTTTCTTTTACATTCCCCACTCTAAATTTACCCATAATCTGCTCTATCCCAAACCTCTCATACAGTAGTGACACCTAATGTGAGTCAGAGTAATCAACCCTTCTTGCATCCATTGATTACTCTGGCCTGCACTTTGTGGCACAACTGTATAGACAGCATTGCTTCTGTTTTATTCAATAAATGCTAGGTGATGGTGTCATATCCAAATATCCCCAAATTGTTTTCTAGTTTATGAATTTCAACAATGAAAAGGTTCATGGACTTTTTGAAGTTTCTAGGACATTTGGATCTAACATACTTTCCTTCTAGCAGCCATTTTCTAGTACAATCAGGTTACTAACTCAAATTGAAAAACATGTTATAACATCTGGGGCATTTGAATAAAACAGAATAAGAACTTATTAAGCACTACCATCTGATATCTTTTAATTACTAAAGCTTTCACCAGATGGCATAAAAGTAGTGAGAATAGATTAATATGCTAATGAATAGTAAAATATAAACAAGGGTGATGTGATAATTTGTTAGCCATGTGATGCCTTAATTATATACTTATACTATATTTCTGATAATGAACTAACAGAGGAAATACAATTATGCTGATAAATATTTTGATAAACTTATCGTCTTTTATTGATAGTTTAAAGATTTAGGGATTATAGTAGTTATCAAAACCATCCTTTATGCCCATAATACAGATTACAGTTTCAGCCATAGTTACGCTGTTTTATATTTTTTAAAAGTTATAGCAAAGATTAGGAAGTTTTAAGAGAGATCATATCCAGTATAACAAGAAATTGTATTATTGATGGGATATGGTATAAAGTTATTGTAAAAAGAAGATAAAACAAGGAAGGCGATCTTTGTATCATCACTGATGTGATTGGAGAGTACTGTTTATTTCACAAATGTGTAGGAGCATTGAAAAGCTCTAAATTAAACTACTTAAATTTATTGTCACTGTTTTTAATAAACTAAGTTTAAATTTTATATTTAGTATTTATTATCGAATTAAACAATTTTCAGTAAAGACATTATATAATTGAGTAAAATTTTAAAGATAATTTCATATTGAAAACGATTAACATTAAATTTATATATTTATAAAGATATTACACTGGAAAAAATGTGAATAACTCCATGTGTTTGTGTGTTTAATTGTAAAAAATCAGATACATTAAACTTTTTTTTTTTAAATGTCATAGCATCGGCCGGGACGCGAACCCGCAACCCGGCAACTGCCTGCAAGTGCAAGGCAGTCGCGCTGACCTCCCGACCACCAATGCAAGACACATTAAACTTTAATCAAGTTTTAAAGTTTATATCTGTGCTAAAGACAATCTAGTTTAGTAAACGATTAATAATAATCATCACTATTTAAAATGGATGGCGTCAATTCAAAGTGTAATTATTGAATTTAAATTATCAACAATTTATCTTCTGTACAATATTTAATAATAGGCATTTATAATAATTTGAACTATTGGGTCAAACATAATGCACTCACATCTTTGATATATTTCATATTAAAAATGCAATAATGATTATTATTTATCATTTATGATGTTCCCAAATGCATCATGGGAATTATCATTCACAGAAATGAGGTGGATTAATGATATCATGTGGATAAGTTTAATAATTAAAAAAATATATATTAGACTTTAACTAAATTTACAATTTGTATCTGAGTTAAAATTAATATGATAATCTCAGGCCTAATAAATGGTTAATATTAACCATTAAGGTACTCATCTAATGTTGATGATGATGTAAAAGATATGATTGCAGGAAGTTTAATTCTTATAGTTCCAATTGTAGTAGTAATTTAATAAAAAATAGATATATTAATCTTTAAGTGAATTCAAAGTTTTTAGCTGTATTAAAATTGATATGATAATCTCAAGCCTAATAAATGGTTAATATTACCCCTTAGTACTTATCTAATGTTGATGATACCAAAGATATGATTGCACAAAGTTTACTTCTTAAAGTTTCAATTGTAGTAATTTGATTTTGATAAATATTGAATGAATGATGAAAATATATGTAAAAGATTATGACCTGGGCAAATTGAAGAATGCAGATTCTGCATGAAATACATTTTATGTATCCTTTATCTTTTGCATATGTTTTCATTGTCGTAAGTTTTAAATATAGATTTATAAATAAAATATCCCCCTGTGATATACTGTTACATTATTTTGACATAAAATAATAATATTGCAAAGTATTCACTGATATTCACCAAAAAATCTGGAAGCCACACAATAGTTGAGTTTTATCATCATACCAAATTCTCAGATGATGTATATGAAATAAATTCAAGTTGATTAACCTGCAACTAGCGATGATATACTACCCAAATTCATTTATTATATTAGTGAGCTACAGAAGAGAATAGATTTGTTTACTATTTTTTATGTTTACCATGTTAAAGAAGTAAAATTGCTAATAACATTGAAATTTCAAAGTGGAAATATGTATGATACTTTCTTCCAAGCTCATGACAATATCTTCAACAACTATCTCTCTGTATAATTTAAAAAATCAAATTACCTAACTAAAATATATATTTTCTGTGAGACTCTAATTTTGTAGATGAGCTAAAGATTTGGAACATCCACAAAGAAGTGATGGTTAGACTTTGCATTATATATATATATATATGAGTAAGTTTATACACTGAACTATACCGTTTAAGATATGTTACAAGTTTGAACAAAAGTACACACATCTGTAAGATTTGAATGCTTAACATTATTTACCAGTGAAACTGATCTATCTATCTATCTATCTATCTATCTATCTGTCTGTCTGTCTGTCTGTCTGTCTGTCTGTCTGTCTGTCTGTCTATCTATCTATCTATCTATCTATCTATCTATCTATCTATCTATCTATCTATCTATCTATCTATCTATCTATCTATCTATCTATCTATCTATCTATCTATCTATCTATCTATCTATCTATCTATCTATCTATCTATCTATCTATCTATCTATCTATCTATCTATCTATCTATCTATCTATCTATCTATCTATCTATCTGTCTATCTGTCTATCTGTCTGTCTGTCTGTCTGTGATTAACTTTCTATCTACCCATTTCTATTTTTGTATATATATATATATATATATATCATTAAAATCAGTTAACCATTATACAATCCCAATATCAATAACAATTAACAATCACAAACTGTTGTCAAAGCAACATCCTTTTAACAATAAAGATGGTGTTGATTAACTATTTAAAAGCTTCATTTAAAAGTATTTGTATAGTTTTGATAAGAAAACAAAGTTTTTTGATAAAAAAAAATATTTATTGCATTAAATTTACAGTTGACTGCGTAAATTATTTGAAAAAAAAGATTGGTAATCTATAGCAACAATTTGCCTTACTAAATATCAAAATATTTTTTTAATTTTTAGATAATTACATTTAGCTATATTTTTTAATGAAAATCAATTTTTCGATTAAAATATAAAAATAACAGTATAGTCAAGTAATTATAGTTATTATATATGTATATAGTCATAGACTATGGCCAGTTTTAACAATATTTAAAAGCCAACATCTCAAAATATACAGAAATTCTTGATTAAATATAAAAATTAGTGGAAATTTGAACCCAGACTTTTAAGCTCCCTTTGTCATCCACTCTATCCTATATAACAGATATACATATCCACATGACTGTAGGAATCATGAAAGCTGGGTTCAAGTCCTCTTTAATTATATCTTGTTTAAATATATGTACTATATTTGTATTTGAATATTAAAAATAAAAATTATAAACTGAAATTAATTATTGCATAAACAACTAAATTTTCCAGAGATAGGAACTGTATAAAAATTTTATTAATTGTAATTTTTTAAAAATCATATTTAAACTAATTCTGATAATGGATTTGATTAATATAATAAAAAAAAACCCACCAACCCCATTATTTTAATTTTTAGTACATTGCCAATTCATTAGCATCACTTTAAGCTTAATAGTGAAATATTAACTAAAATAACCTCAGCTATTATAAATTGCTAGGTTCTACATCTTTTTAAAAAAGTATATACAGTCTTATCACGATAAAATCATATAAAACTGAATTGTCCAAGCACTTTACCATTGTTACTCAATGATTTATTTACCACAATTTCTTACAGTTTACAGTTTCGATTGCCCCAACAATCTTCTTCAGTACTTTATATCTCCTGACCTCAACTGCTACATAAACTGTAAACTGAAAGAAAAGGTGGTAAACAAAGCATTGTGTAACAGTGGTAAAGTGGTTGGACAATTTAGCATTATATGGTATACATTTGGCAATGCAATAAAAAAGAGTAGTTATCATACTTCTTGAAGAATGATAAAACCATTGTTATAGGTGTATAATGGATAGATTGTATGTAAAAATAAAAACCAATATATTAAGTTTAAATTAAGTTTTTTTTCCCCATGTGTCATAGCATCAGCCGGGAAGTGAACCTGCTAACTCAGGACAACTGCTTGTAAAGCAGCTGTCGCTCACCTCTCGTCTCGACCACCAATTAAGTTTTTTGTTACAATATTGATGATGCAATTCAATTTTTAAATAATCAAAAATTATGCAATTCTTAACTTCTAAATAAATGATTAGCTAAATAAATTTTAATTCTTAATTAATTTATGTATAAGATATAAAACAATTCATATAGTCCACATAGCCAAAAGTTTTCACAGTGTTATTTTCTCAAAATTTATAACAGAAGGATTTAAAAAGTTTACAACATGTTTTATTAAATTCCAATGGATTAAAGAAATATACTTTCTACTGATTAATTATCAAATAGTTCCAACTTATCAGTGCAGTCATACAATAATAACCTTCATATAAGTAATGTCCCTTTTATGAATATTTAACATACTCAATATTATTAATAATAGCCTACTACTAATCCAGTGATGAAGGAGTGATAAGACAGATGCATATGTCTATTTATGCCTAAAATGCACTTTTAAATTATTTTAAAATTCATTATTTATCATATATAATCCTGACAATTAGCAAAGCTCAAATATGAGACTTACATATTTATATAGTATTAATCACTTTTAAGCCAACCAAGAAATCTATAAAAATTAGATAGGTTTCCTCAATATCTTGATAAAACCATTTAAAATGCCAAGTAAAGCCATGGTAAAAATGTTACATAAGCTTTATTAAACATACTACAAACTACAAATGAAATCCATCTTCAAATAATAAAGCAGACAATATAAAATTTAATTTTCATAATCTAGTACAAAATGCAGCCTACATCATTGATTTTTTTATCAATTTACTTTTGTCTAAAAGTAAACAATTTTTCTAAAATTTGATCTATTCTTCTAAAATAATTATATTTTCACACATATTTTATGAAAATAATAATAAATATGTAAAACAAATACTCTAAAATATACATTTTCAAAATGAAAATTAAAACAAAGAACTTAGAACTGTCAAACATCTTGACAAGTGCTCCCTTTTGTACAAAATGTAAACAACAAATCAGCACTTTGGAAGGTAGGTCTTATCTCATTGTTATAACTTTAAATATTATTGATTTTTTAATTGTAAAATAATTATAAAGAGGGCAGCATCATATGGTACATTATTTTTGATAAAATTATTGTAAAATTGGCAAAATAACAAAAAAATTAGTTTGAAAGTGAGTAAAAGTCACATACAAGTATCCTCATGGAATCAGTCCATTAACCCTTAAACCGCTAATTTTATCATTGGTTGTATCAGATAAAAATCAAATCTTTTAATTGGCCAACTCACAAACTGAAGACAAAGCCTATTGTTAAAACATATTCGCCTATAATATTAAATTCAACTCAGATACGTTTATAAAAAGTATATAATTAATTTTTCAGGTCATGAAGAAAACGAAAGTTCTTTCAAAAATAAATTGCTATTTATTTATTCTAAGATATTCTATATCGGCAACATAAAAGTTATAATGTAAACAAAAAGATCGACTTTTACGTTATAGAAAAGTAAATATTTCTTTTTACTACATCTTCAATATATTTACTTAAATCTTCAATATTTTTCGAAAATAATTTTGTTTTTTTATTATTCTCTCTGAAAATTATGTTTAATTTCCATAAATATTATTTAATAATAATTTAAATCGTATTCGAAATGAAAATCTCAGCGTTTTTCTTTATTTTCTTTGATCAGGCAGTTTCTTTGTTCTTTCCAGCCAATCAGAATGTCTTTTTCGGCTGAGAGCATGCTAAGAACCAATCACAAATAATGTTCCTTCTTTGTTTAGGTTTAAATGCGTTTTTTTTTATTTTTTACTTCTAAAATAAATCGGAAGATGTCACCATCGTACAGAACTTTTAAAAACGAATTCAATACGTATTTAACGAATTTTATCGTATAAAAACGAACTGAGTTAGAGTGATTTTAGATGTCAACGAGGAGTCTCGTCGAGCGCGGGAAAAGGGTTAATAAATATTTTATAAAGTGACATGAACAAATTGTAATACTAGATTGAGCTGAAATAATTTAATTGTAATCTTATAAAATGTCTTTAACAGTTTGTATCTTACTGAAAGAAAATTCATCAGCCCATATCTTTTAAAAATTCCATCACTAAAAATCCCTTATAAAAAAACACCAATTTGTAAGTACAGTCTAAAAACACCAGGACTTTGGACTGCTATTTTTTTCCCTTCCCATTTTCATTCTGGCAAAAGTAACATTTTTTTTTCTGGTTTCTGTTTCAAAGCCCTGAAAAAATCTTGTCTCCCTCAGGTATACGTTCACCAAAAAAGTCATTACCAACATCTAAAAATCTGGCCACCCCTGTTCTGAAGTAATTATTTTGTTTATTTATTTAGGATTGGTTATTATTTTTGCTAATAAATTAATGTCTTATCTAAAATTTTATTTCCAGTCTCTTTTATCCACAATAAAATATGAGGTATAATTTGATAAGTTAATTGCTTTTCCAAGAAATATTTATTTGTGACATTAATGTAAAAACATCCTAAAGCTGAATAATGATACCAAAACAATATCTTTGCTTTATATTGATTTGCTCTAGTTTAACTTAGAAGGCTATAGCTTATATAATATTATTGGAAATGGGTAGTACATTTTTAGTCTAATTTCAGATTGCTACGAATCTGGCATTTTCTGGTATAATTAATCAATTAAATTAACAATTTAGTTTAATTACAGCTGCTATAACATGAAATGCCAAATCAGGGAGTTAGTTAGAAATCAAAGCTATCCAGCCTTAATTAATTGAAGGAATGTATTTAAGAAAATATTTATCCAGGGCCACAAAGAGCATTTCAAAAATATAAAACCAAAAACTATGATGTACATAAAAGTTTTTATTGCACCAACAGACACAATAGAATAATAGTTTATAATACAACATTTTAATAAAAGCTTTATGAATAGTTCAGCCTCAAATTATTTTACTACTGAAAAAATAAAAACCTATAAAAATCCTCATTGCAGGCTGTGTTTTAGATAGCTCTTGGTTAGAGTCTTGTTTTATTATTGCATAATGTGAGGATTCAGCTACACTCCAAGAAATTTGTTGAAAATAGTTATTCTATAGAAATGTAATTTTTTTTTAGATTTATTAGTTTGCCTTGAAGCAATATATATATATATATATATATATATATATATATATATATATATATATATATATATATATATATATATATATATATATATATATATATATATATATATATATATATAATCTATTGCTAAAGTGTGAGAACTGGAATTGTATAATCTTCCTACACATTCTATAAAATGTTAAAAATAGAAAGTTCAAGTATAAAATGCTTAGAATTCCCTACATTTTCTTGGCATTCTATAAAAGCCTCTCCCCCCATCCACCAAAAATTGGCAATGTATAAAATAATCTCAGCAATAACTTTTAATGTTGCAAAATGGACATTTTATTCTGGAATTAAAAGAACACTTATGAAGCTCTCTTTAGCTGCAAAGTTAAAGTGGGACTTACAACATCTTTCTTACCCCAATATGTTTGATAGATATACAGATTGAGAAGTAACTGAAATGAAAAAAAATGATAAAAAAGTACATAAATAATACAACAAATCACAGACCACTCTCTCCAAAATAAAAATTCTTTAACACACTGTAGTCCACAATGGAAGAAACAAACTGGTGATGGATAAAGGTCTATGAAATAATCTTCCAGTTCTACTATCTCTGCTTCTATTTGAAAAAAAAAGCCAGATGTGCACAAACATGCATAAACTGTCACTGAAATAATCATGCTGCCTGGGTATATAAAGAAGATGGAAGTGAGAATATAGAATGCTATAATATTAATGTATTGTGTGCTCTTCACTTCAATATTGATAATGCTGTTGAAGGTAAAATTCAATCTAAACTGAATGTGGAAATATAGAACAAAAATGAAACAGGATTCTGATAAAATATTTTCACCTGGATCATTGGGAAACACCATGTGGATTTCTATCCCAGATGTCGTCAAAGCATATCCATATTTTTTTTTATAACTATAAAACACAAACATAATTGTCAAATCAGTTTTAGTTTTTGTATAATTTATCAAGGAATATAAGCATGGTGTTGATACTGGTATTGTTATAATAATGTGTCAGAAAAGAAATATTAGAAATCAAAAGATTAAAGAGGATTAGTTAACTCTGCAAAATTAACAGAAATGAATCAGGAAGTCAATAGCTTAAAATTAGGACAAAAATGAGTTTTTAAATTTTTTATCGTAAAGTACTGTTTTGTTTTGTTTTTTATTAAGAGAAATTTATTATGCGATACAAAACTACATTTTGCTATTATATGTTATTACAGTATAATATAAATTGTTTATTTTGTTACACTACGGTTTCAGATGTAAATCATTCAGCTTTAATGTATTTACTTCTATGTATGTAGTTGCTTCTCCAGCAGTTCAATTCTGTAGATTTAGCGATCGTCTTCTTTATTTGAAGTTTCTCCAAGTGGCGTTTAGCAAATAATCTGGAGCTATTAGATTATCTCTTTGTTTGATTTTTTTCTATGATTTTATTGTTGTTGCTTAACGACTGTAATTATGATTATCATATATTTTAAGTATACTTGGTTTATTTAATTACATTTTATTTTTTATTTCTCTGATGCAGTGTTTTAATATTATTTATAAAAATGATAGAAGTTTTTCACTCCATTATATATCTTTAGATTATCAGTAAAGGTAAGTTTCACATTTTTAATCTTTTAATAATTTCGCATATAAAAGAGTTTACATATGATTTATTTTAATTATTTATACTATCGATATATGTAGCTTTACTGGGATTTTAGATACTTATTAATTATTTTTTATTATTGCATTTGCACATTTATAATATTAATTCTCACATCCACTAATACGTCCCTATCGTTTAAGATTATTGAAATTAACGTGGTTTATTGGTTGACGACTAACATAACCCGAAATTATCTCTCACGTAATAATTTTTTTTAAATAATGTTTTATTTATTAAATGAAATTTTATTTCACTTGAAAGTATAAAGTAAAATAAAATATACAAATGTCTCATAATATAAAGAATAGTAAAAACTCGTATTTCGTGAATAATTATTTTTTTTAATTTTTTTTCTTTTTTTTTTTGTTGAGAATGTGGATAAGAATGTGTAAATAATTTTTATTAACTTTGATAATTTTTTTTATCTATACACACACACACATATATATATATAGTATTTTATTAGTCCTAGACTAGAATAAATATATTGTGGAAAAAACATTTTATGAAGAAAGTTTTCTTATGTGATGTTTCAATTCCCCAAGGGTAAGAAGCCAGTTAATTTGAGCCACTGTATCTCTGGGTACCACTTAAGATTTTGTGAAAGATTTTTTTGACCTCATGTCAAATTGTGGCTCTTTCTTTAAAAGCAAAAGTAGACACATAATGACTATTTTATTTCAAGAAATTGTAATGATGTTACCTTATTTTTAACGTGGATTAACTTCTAAATGAATCAATCATTTAACATTTTTCGTCTGTTGCGTGCTATATACATATATGCTATCGGAAGTTGCTTAAATATATATATATATTGCAAATTTGTAATATTTAGATATAATAGGTAATTAGTAACTAATATACATTAATCTTCACACTGAAAACATATGTAAATTTGCAAAGTTATTAAATGTTCTTATTGTAAGCTTAGTATATTATCTTTTATTTACAGTGAAAATGACTAATTTTGTAAGTAGCTACTTTTTTCAAAGATACTAAAAGTTTTTTAATTTTTATTTTGTAGATGCGGTAAAATTTCAATTGAAAAACGAATATATAGATGTTGGGATTCTACAAGAATTAGACCGAATGTCAGTATAGATACCGAAGCGCAATCACGTTGCATTAACAACTAGTTAGAAAAAATATCACTTATATTTAAGTCATATTTACTAAGGCTGTAACCTCAAGAATATGCGTGTAAAAATACGATAGTAGGGACCTCTACAGGTTTTAACCACAAGCTTACATTTAGGAAGAAAAGCTTGTGGTTAAGACCTGTAGAGGTCCCTACATTCGCATATTTACGCGCATATTCTTGAGGTTACAGCCTTAGTAAATATTACTTACGTAATCAATGTGCGTTTAAATAAATTTATAATTATATTTAAGTCGTAATTTAAATATAAATATTTATTTCATTCAATTTTGTTTTAAATTAAATGCAAAAATAAAAGTTATTATTATTACCGTTAATTAATTTTCAAAACAATATGTAAGTAAATTAATTGTGTATGTCGCATTACTTTTAGTAGTTTGTCAAACATTATTTGCAATCAATAATTTTAAGTAAAATAGTTAAGTTTCTTGTTTTTCTTTGATCTTAGGGGGCTTTAAAAAAATTGTTAGTCTGTGACGTCAGAATATGGAATGCACATGTGGATTGACCTTGGGTGACTTTCATGTGAGTTGTGAAATTCTCTCAGTTCCAACATATAATCAAAGCTCAGTTTATAATAAGATAGCAAATCTTCGAACTTTAATGGACAACATTCAACCTTTCCTACCCTCATACTCTTCAGCCATTCATATCATTAAAAAATTGATGATGGAATATTCAAAGGTCTTGTTGATGCCAATATTGTTGTAATACCCATATAGATTTTTAAGTCACTTTGATGCCACATGTATAGAACCTTAATATGCCTATTCAAATACATTGATATGGGATGATCAGAATACAGGCTGAATATATAATATTTTAAATACAAATGTGATGTCTATTCTGAATATAATGTAATTAGAAGGATTTGAATTCAGACTTTTCAGATCCCTATAGTTATCCACTTCATCCTTTACAACTGATACATATGACCACTATGTGCATCAATTTATATAGAATTGAGTGAATAGCTATAGAGAGCTTGAAAGTTAGGTCAATTTTTTTCTAATTACATTAAACTTAGCATAGGAAACATATTTGTATTAAAAATATTACTTACATATTCAGCCTATATTCTGCCCATCTGTTTTTGTACATTTGAATGGATAAATTAACATCCTACACATAAGAAATCAAGATGACTTAAAGTCAACATGGGTATGACAGTGATATTGGCAACAACAAGAGCTTTGATTGTTCCATCATAAGATTTTCAATAATATGGGTGACTGAAGATTTGGGGGGTGATGAAGACTAAAGCTTGTCTTTAATGATTTGCTATCTTAATATAAGCTAAGCACTGATTATATATAGATGCAAATCTCTTAATAACTATGTTTAATAACGAAAATTTCTCAATAAATATTATATTTGTATACATACCACCAGGGCCAACTGTAATTAACATAATAATAGCAACAATTAACTCAACATTCTCAAACAATCCTTACCCAATTATTCTTACATGAGTTATAAAAAAATTATTACAAAATGGATACACCAGTTAATAATCCCACTCATGAGTGCAGAAGGTTTTCTATCCACCCATCTTGATATCGTTTTATAAGAAGAGGCATAGAACAAACACTAATAGATCTAATGTTCTATTCCACAATGCTACATCACTCAATAGAGCTAAGACTCTTACCATCACATTTTTCAGACCATGCAGCACAAATAATAAAACTAAATATAAACACATACCACAATACAATAAATAATATACAAAAAACAATCCGGATTCTACTACCAGACACCACTACTGAATCATTCTTCTCAGAAATTTATATAATGATAAATAAAATAAATCAATTAGAACTGGACCCAATATCCAAATACCTCTCTTTTAATATAAACCATATTACACAAAAACACCCCCCTCAAAACAAATCACATTAGCAGATGAAATACATAAAAGAATTAGTATGTCTAAACTGGTTCAACATAAACAAATAACATAATAAAAGTCAACTCTATAAACAGACTTTCAATAAGTTAAAACAATATCTAAACATAAAAAACAAAAAAATTGCCTAGTGCAGTTGCGCACATTTGGACACATGGATACATTAGGTGGACTTTGGGATATCCATCCACAAATAGAGTTCCCATAGTGCTAGAATCAAAGAATAAAATTACAGCAGGATTTAACATAATTGTACCTATATATAACCACTTCAAAGAAAACCTAACTAATCATGCACAATTCACACCCTCTGAAGATATTTTTGGAAAAACTGAAGACGAAACACCATTTAAAATCGAGGATTTTAGGATAATTTTAGCATCAATCCTTGCCACATGTCAACCAGGTTCTCCAGGCATTCCACAATTCATACTTACTCACCTCAGCCAATTTACAAACACATATACATGCCAACTAGCATATCACATATCACAAAAACTATATAGCATACAGAGATTATACAAGGTATCAATGGTACCATTCATGGAAAAACAAAAACCCATTATCATGGTCACCAATTTAAGACCTATCTCAATGAAACCTTTAGAAATTAAAATTCTTGAAAAAGTAATAAAGATGAAAATTGAACCATACATACTGCCAAAATTATCACAATATTTGTATGGAAAGAAAGGTTTATCCACAGGTCAGGCAGCAACTAATCTTTAAAACTATAATAAACTCGGTTATTAAGAAGAAGAAATATGCTCCAATTGCTGTATCACTAGATTTCAAGAGTGCATTTGGCTCAGTACCAATAAAAATATTACTAAACCAGCTAAAAGAAACAGAAAAACCATGATCAATATTATACACAATAGCCCATTTACTTTCAAACAGAGAAATAGATATCATTCTTAATGGAAAATCCTCATCATCTTTTTATCCTACTCAATCCATATAACAAGGTTCGCCACTGTACACCACTATTCACATTCTACATAAGCCCTTTATTAGAAGATATTGAAAAAAAGATACAAGGAGTGCTAATACGAAATACTAAAAGATACATTCCTTGCATAGCTTATATGGATGATATTACTATATTCTTAAAATCAAAAAAGCAACTACAAGCAATACAAAACATCATAGAAAATTATATAGAAAAATTCAAACTAAAAATCAATCCTAATAAGTCAGCTGCTTGGACAATTTTTACAGAAAAAATAAACAAACAAATTTATTAAAGAAAGCCCAGTAGTTTTCTAGATTTCCTATTTTAACTGGGAATGAAACAGATGAGAACAAAAATATAAAATAAACTCAAAGTGGAAGCAGAAAAAATCACAGAATCATTATCCAGATTCTATCTATCAATTTACACAAAAATATCACTATTCAATTAACTCATAATATCAAAAATCAATTACTACTTACCAATAATTATTTTCACAAAACCATTTATAACCTGAATTAACTCATTATTTAATAAACTATTATGGAACAGAAAAGTAGTAGCCATCTCAATAAAACAACTTAACCAATAAAATGGACTGGTCTTGGACTTCACTCAATATCAGTGATTGGGATATAAAAAAAATAAATATGCTAATAGCCATAATTAAAAGTTTTTCTGATATTGAATCAATAATAGAAATTACACCACAGATTGTCCACCACCCACAAATAATTATATTTTTATCCTACTTGAAAATATTGAAAACATTAAAAAAATGTTTAAAAGCCCAATAAAATATACATATTGGCAGATACACAATTTATTACCCCCAAAGACAACCTGAAAATAACCAGATATTGATAGTAGGGATAGATAATATCCAATTACTTAAAAAAATTAGGAAATGGTACCTGGAGCAAAAATTCTACAATTTTATCATTAAAGTCAACTTAAAAGCATTACCAACAACTCATTTTATAAGATACAGAATATTCTACCTAAATATAAATCCTCTGTGTATGCTTTGTCACATGGATGAGGAAACAGGACCATTTCATATATAACTGTTCAGGACTTAGAAAAGTAAGACAAATGATGATTTGTGAATACAGAAAAAATGGAACCATGATTGATGAGATACTGCAAACTTTAAAAAAATGCAATACCAACTATAAGGGCAGCCACATTCAGTTTCTATGCATTTTGGTGCACCGTATGCACTTTTACCCTAGAGAACAATACAAGAAGACAACCTAATACCTATAAAAATAAATTTGTTAATAAATAAAAGAAACAGATAGCCTTCTTTTCATCAACATGGTCTCTTTTTAAAATACAAGTCACATTATAATGCAGGCCATAACAAACATTAAAAAAAACTATAAAACAAAATCACTTGACAAACAAAAAAGAGAAAAAAAATGGAAAAAAAGGCAAGAGCAAATATAAAAATTCAATGTCATAAAAACAATACAAGCAAGAGGCAACAAGGCGGAACATTGAAAGTCAAAAGTGAGAAACAGGGCAGACAAGAAGAGATGAAATATAAAGAAATTTTTGGAAACATACAACCTATATAATAAAATAGGTATGTAACATTGTGTGTAACATACAACCAATATAATCAATTGATGTTTAATAAAGTTACATTTGAAATATAATAATAATAATAATAATAATAATAATAATAATAATAATAATAATAATAATAATAATAATAATAATAATAATAATAATAATAATAATAATAATAATAATAATAATAATAATAATAATAATAATAATAATAATAATAATAATAATAATAATAATAATTCAATTCATTTATTTACCGTACAAAACTACAGCATAAAGCCAATTACAGTATTGCACCATAACAAATATATAAATACATAAATGAGTTTAAATGACAAATTATTAATATAATTATGTGCCATATTTCAATAAAAGATAATTAACACATTTAAAAATCTAAAGTAAAATTAAATATCAGCATATAAACAATTATTATTAAAACATTAATAATAACAAATAAATAAAAGGGATAAATATAAAGCGCGTAACAAAATAATAATAAAACAATTTAACATATATATATATAAACAAAATCAAGTTAAACCAATCAAATATGACATTTAAATTTAATAACATAACAAAATTGATTATAATCTAAATTGAAGTAATTATTATTACTACAAATCTGATTATATAAATATGGCAGTCTAAATAAAGGAGAAAATCTAAGAACATTGGAATGACAAGTTTTAATGTAACAAACAGAAGCAGACCGAGTATCATGCACATGAGATCTAATTACAACAGTAGAAATTGTGTCAGATAAAAGAACTATTTTATTAACAAGTTTATAAAGATATTTAAGATCTCTATATTGTCTTCTAGAAGAAAGATGAACAACAGTTTTATTTCCCAAAGAAACATATTTAAAAAACTTATTACTCACTGATTGTAATAAGTTACATCCCTGTTTAGAGCTAGGATTCCAAATGACTGAACAATATTCAATGATGGGAAGAACCAATGATAAAAATAATTTAAATTTTGTATCACCACTGAAATGATGACCAAACCTTAGAATAGTACCTATAATTTTTAAAGCTTTACCAATAATCATTTCCAAATGAGGAAGAAAGGATCCATTACTAGAAAATATAACTCCCAAATCTTTTTGGGATTCAACAGAAATAATTTTGTGACAATTAATAAAATAAGAAAAATGCAAAACTTCAGATTTTTTAGAATACGAGACTAAGGAACATTTACTGAAATTAACAATCATATTATTTAAATCACACCAAGCACTAAAATTATCTATATCCTTTTGAAGAAGAGTGCAATCAAACACAGATGTGATTCTTCTAAAGATTTTACAGTCATCTGCATAGCACAAAAGATAAGAAGATTTTAAGCAATCCTTAAGGTCATTCATATAAATGTTAAAAAGCATAGGTGCTAAAATACTACCCTGAGGAACTCCAAAATTACATTTAAACTTAGATGAAATAGTATTATTAAATTTAATATATGCAGTACGACCATGAAGAAAGGATTGAAACCAATAAACAAGCTTAGTAGAAAAACCCATTTGATATAATTTGCGAAGAAGAATACTGTGGTCTACTTTATCAAAAGCTTTTGATAAATCAAAATAAACAACATCAAGTCTCTGCTGGTCCTCAATTGCATGAGCTATATGATCATAAATTGTTAACAAATTAGTTTCTACGGATCTATTAGGTATAAAACCATGCTGTGAAGAAGAAATGAGTTTACTAACATCTAAAATAATTTTATTATAAACACACCTCTCAAAAATTCTAGCAATAGTATGTAAAACAGAAATAGGTCTATAGTTATTAAGACAATCACGTGAACCATTCTTAAAAATTGGGACCATTTTGGCACACTTAAGCACATTAGGAAAAACACAAGAATTCGGTGATAAATTAAAAATAAATGCAAGAGGAACTGCAATAAATTCAGCTAGCCCTTTGTAAATAAATGAAGGAATATTATCATTTCCCAAACTAGAATGAATTTTAAGTCGCTTAATAGCCATAACAACATCATCCTTAGAAATATGGTCAATCATACAATGAACAGTTGAAGAATTACAAAATAATGCAATATTTGAAGATATTGCATCATGTGATGAATATACATCAGCAAAATGTTTTGAAAAGTCATTTGCACTTAAAGTGAAACCATGAGTAGCTTGAACCTTTTTTCTACCCAAACCAGACTTTTTAATGAAATCCCAAAATTCTTTAGGGTTAGATGAAATATTAACCTCAATTCTTCTAATATAATTCTTCAAATCTCTTTTATAAACATGCTTCACCAATCTTCTGAAATTAATAAAATTATTATAAAAAAAGATATTCTGTGTTTTAAAATAAAGTCTACGATGATAAGACTTCCTTTTAATAATTTTAATAAGATCGCATGAAAACCAACGAGGAAAACCCTTATAAAAAGGTCGCTTATTGGGAATATACAAATCAATAAAACCATTAAGAATCTTTAAAAACTCATCTACAAAATCATAGACCTCATTCAAAGAATCTAAAAATTCCAATTAACTTTAGAAAAGTTTCTACAAAAATCAAAATAATTACCCTTCCCATAATCCTTTCTTGAAATATTAGAAAAATTAATCTTTGAGTGACAAACATTAATATAAAACTCAAAAGGTGGATGATGAGCATCAATAGGAAAATTAACAGAGACAACTTGAAAATTACTAACTACTGTTGAACTACATAAAATATAATCCAAAGTACGATGAAAGGAATTAACAAATGGGTTATATTGCTTGAGTCCTAAAAATTTACAGAACTTTAACATTCTAGAAGCCTTAGAAGACAAAACAGAAAAGTGTGTAGCAATTCTACCCTGATATAAATCTGGAATATTTAAATCCCCAGTAATAATAACATTATCATAGCCAATCAGAAAATCTTCAAGTGATGTCAAAAAATAATCAAACTCCAACAATGACAAAGTGGGTTTGAGATAAACATTACCTAAAATAAATTTAAAATTGTGATTTAAAGTAATTTCACACCATGTAGATTCACAAAAGAAGAAGAAAAAGAAAGTTCTTTATAAAAAACATCTTTATGAAGAGCAATCAGAGTACCACCACCTCGAGAAATATTATCCATAGATCTGTCAGTTCGCAAAATACTGAATCTATCATCAAGAAAAGAACAATCAGGAAATTGTTGATTCAACCAAGTTTCTGTAAGTAAAATAAGATCAAAATGTTCTGTTTCAAAAAATTGTTTAATTTGAACACATTTAGTCCTCATACCTCTGACATTCATGTAAAAACAAGAAAGGCCTACCATGTTACCCACAAAGATAATGGAAACAACACAAATAAAACCAAAAAGAGAAAAAAAAAGTGATAAAGAAAGAATAAATAAATAAAAATAAATAAATAAAATAAAATAAAATAGATAGTAAAACAAAATAAATTCTCTTAAAACCTTAGAGAACTAGCCAGAGATCCATAAAAAAAAGAAATGGAAGCACCGCAAGGCCATAAATTGGGGGATATTATTTCATTATGTTTATGTGCAGAAACAGAAACATAAAAGCAAGAAGACTTAGAATTATTCATATTAACTTTATGACAAACAATGCTAGTTTGTAAATTATTTTCAAGAAATACTGTAATATCTTTTGAACTGAGATTTACTGGCATATTAGAAAGAAAATATCTATTATAAGTTATATTAGTATTAGAATAAACATCAGCAAAATTAGATTTATTAAATCCATCAGATATATTAGTTTTATTAGTCCTTGAAAAATCATTTTTACTAGAAGATAAAGAGGAGTATCCAGAATGATTTATCCAATAGTTACTATTTGAATGAAAGTCAAGTGAATGTGAACTATAAGCTGGAATGAATTTGGGAGCAAAATCTGGATAATTAAGAATTTTATGTCTAATAGACTTAGAATAAATATTACCAAAATTAGATTTATTAAATCCATCAGATATATTAATTTTTTTAGTTCTTGAAAAATCATTTTTATTAGAAGATAAAGAAGAGTATCCAGAATGATTTATCCGATAGTTACTATTTGAATGAAAGTCAAGTGAATGTGAACTATAAGCTGGAATGAATTTGGGAGCAATATCTGGATAATTAAGAATTTTATGTCTAACAGACTTAGAATAAACATTAGCAAAATTAGATTTATTAAATCCATCAGAAATATTAATTTTCTTAGTTCTAGAAAAATCATTTTTACTAGAAGATAAAGAAGAGTATCCAGAATGATTCATCCGATAGTTACTATTTGAATGAAAGTTAAGTGAATGTGATCTATAAGCTGGAGTAAATTTGGGAGCAGTATCTGGATAATAATAATAATAATAATAATAATAATAATAATAATAATAATAATAATAATAATAATAATAATAATAATAATAATAATAATAATAATAATAATAATAATAATAATAATAATAATAATAATAATAATAATAATAATAATAATAATAATAATAATAATAATAATAATAATAATAATAATAATAATAATAATAATAATAATAATAATAATAATAATAATCATCTTATATAAATTCAAGTTATCTTTTCTACTTTGAACACATTTTAACAAAAATCTTTTATTGTTCATATATTCTTATACAATCTTACATTTTGACTGCCCTACATTATTCTTCAAAGACATATTTGATTTTAATTTTTTTACTTTTAAAAAATTAAAGTAAATGTGGCTCTGAAAAAAACTGCAGGATAGTCAAAATGTAAGATTGTATGGGCATATATGTGCAATAAAAGATTTTTGGTAAAAAGTATTCAAACTAGACTGGATAAATTGCGTTTATATAGAATATTACAGCAAAATAAAATAATAAAAACAACAACAATAATAATAATACTATTACTGTTACTACTATTGCTACTACTACTACTGTTACTGCTACTACTACTAATAAAAGGTCTAAATTTCTGTAGGCCTCCTAACATATGCTTATGGTTGTATGTGCTTGCTTGATATAAAAGAAGAAAAACTATATTTTTATAATTAAATATAATTTCTCTTGTTCTGTTAGTTTTTTCGTGCTATTTCTTCATTTTAATCTAAACCTCACAAGATCAAAAAAAAAATTAATTATACGACAAAAGAAACTAATGAAAATATTCTTTATAAATTGTTAATTAAGAATGTTGGTTAATTACTTTTTTCATATTCTTTACATAAAACTTAAAGTGTTTTAAATGTTCTTCGACTAAAACAATAAATAAATTATGAGACTTGAAATCTGCATTTTCAAAACATAGTAATAATACCACAGCTGTGTACAATTTGTTAGTTTTTATAAATCAAAGTGGGGGGGGGGATGGGCAAAAAAAAAAGGAAAACGAGTTACTAGGAAAAATAAAATAAAGACTGCTTGAACTGTAGATATAATATTTGGAGAAATTTGAAGAGAAATATTGAAGCTTTTTTGGAAAATAGTATGTTGAAAGTGAATAAAAAGACTATAAAAAGATGAAAAAACATAAAAATAAAGGCAAACTAAAAGATAGTCATTTTAAAATCTTTTTAAAGCTCTTTTTAAATAAGATGAAAAATATAAAGATGCATAATGGAAAAAAAATGAAAATTGCAATTAAATAAACATTTCTTTAGGTCTTCAAAGAAGAATTTAATGGATTATATTATTCTTAACAAAATTATTGTGATCAATAGAAATTCCATTTTATTTGAATTTGAGTAATGATAAGAAATCATTCTATTTTTAAATGATGAATATATTTATTAAAATAGGATAAAGAATGGTAAAGAAAGACATTGCAGAAAAAAGAATGATTTAGAAATAATGAGTCAAACGTAGATAATTTTATTATGGGTAGACTGGTTTGACAAAAATAAATTTTTTTAAATTTATTTAGCCCACAATGACTACAATCAGTATGTGAAACTGAAAAAAAATTGATATGCTTTAATTTTCTAGAATCTTTTAATTAAACAGGTGTCCATTGCAGAATCTTCCCAGGTATGTCTGTATTTTGTAAAAATCAAATAGGTTTGAATTATATTTGCATAGTTTAAGTTTTAAGTCACTTTTTTTATGTATAAGTAAGATCTCACACTGGTTGTAATGTGAATGTAAACAAATTTATTTCTCCACTTTTTTGCAACATATTGTTATTTATTCTAATTATTTATACAAATATTACAATACTTATTGCAAATAAATCTTAGAATAAATGGATGGATTAGATTTTGGTATTTTTAGCCTACATTTGTACCTATTCCATCTCAAACAACCAATACACATAACCAGACACATGAAAAAGCTAAGCCAAGCACTGGTTGCATATATGTAGGGCAGATTACAATCTTTCTCAATGATTAGTGCTAGTTATGCATGAAATATGTATACTGAGGATTATTCATCTTTTTTGACATGTGTGTGATCACGTGATTTTGTTGTTTGATGTAGAATGATTATAAACTGAAAATCTTGGTTTCAACTCTCTCTATTTACTATAATAAGCAATCAGTATACCGAATGAATAGATTTAGAATAATAAAATCAATTGTATATATTATAAAAACAGAT
Source organism: Epiperipatus broadwayi (assembly GCA_028023455.1). Classification (NCBI taxonomy): domain Eukaryota; kingdom Metazoa; phylum Onychophora; class Udeonychophora; order Euonychophora; family Peripatidae; genus Epiperipatus; species Epiperipatus broadwayi. The sequence goes on from JAQFVV010012827.1 coordinate 356,212, forward strand.
CATTCTTTTCTAAAAGAAAGTAATTGATTGACCTCTGGTAGAAGTTGTAATAGTTTATTCTTAATGAAATTTTATTTCTTCTATTTTTTTGCAATTTATGGTTATAAATATATAATATTTAAATACATATACGTTATTTATACTAAACTTAATGTAAATAGTAGCACTTGAACTCAGACTTTCAAGTTCCCTACTGCTATCCACTCCATCTTCTACAACTGATACACTGCCCACATATGAGAAACGATAAATAATCTCCAATATATGTATTTCATGCTGAACCAGCACTCGTCAATAGGTCCAGATCACCATCTCTCTCTCTCTCTCACACACGCACACACACACACATACACATATATATATAATCAGTGCTCTGTTTATATTAAAATAGCAATTTTTCAAATTTTAATGGACAAGCTTCAATTTTCATGACCCTCCAACTCTTCAGCCATCAATATCATTGAAAATCCAAGGTTGGAACATTCAAAGCTCTTGTTGATGCCAATATTATTGTTAACCTCATGTAGATATTAAGTCACTCTGACCCCTCATATATTAGATTTTAATATGTCCATTTAAATATCCTAAAAACGAGTGGGCAGAATGCAGGCTGAATATATAATAGATTGTAAATAATCTATACAAAACAATAAAATAAAGACTTAAACTCAGACTTTCAAGTTTTCCACAGCTATCCTCTCCATATTGTATAACTTGTACACATGACCACATACATGGGGAAAAGATTAATCATCTTCAGTATATGTAACCAGCATTCAAGTTTAGTATAGATATTATATATATATTTAAATATTACATATTCAGGATGTATTCTGACCATCCCTTTTCTGTATATTCAAATGGACATATTAAAATACTATATGACTTAAAGTCAACATGAGTATGACAATAATATTGGCATCATCAAATGCTTTGATTATTCTTTCTTTGGATTTTCAATGATATGGATGGTTTTAACAGTTGGAGGGTGGAGAAGACTAAAGCATGTTCAGTGAAGTTTAAGGATTTGTTATCTTAATATAAATTGAGCATTGATTGGTTCATCATAAAATATGTATATTGGATATTATTTATCTTTTTCACATGTATGTTGTGATATGTATCAATTATAGAAGATGACTTGAATAGTTGTGTAAATCTTGAAAGTTTGAATCTGAAGCCTTCTAATTAGTAAAGATAATGTACATATATTTAAATATACATATATTTAAATATTACATATTCATTCTGTATTCTGACCATTCATGGACATATTAAGATCCTATATGTGATCAGACAGAGTGAATTGAAGTCAACATGGGGATGAAAATAATATTGGCATCAGCAAGGCTTTGAGTGTTTCATCCTCACATTTTCAATGATATGGATAGCTGAAGAGTTGGAGGGTGGAGTTTGAGGATCTGCTATCAGAATATAAACTGACCACTGATTGTATATAGTTGTGGGAGATGGTGATCTGGACCAACTTATGAGTGCTGGTTCAGCATGGCATATGTATATTATTGGCTATTTATTTTTTCACATTTATGTGGTCATGTATATCAGTTGAAGAAGATGGAGTGAACAGTTGTGGAGAGCTTGAAAATGTGAGTTCAAGTCATTCTAATTAAATTAAGTTAAATATTGTAATGGTAGGTTTGAACATTTGCTCAACAGACTGAGAGTCCAGATGAAAGAGAAACAGGCTGACCAAGTCTGGATGGCAACACCCTACATCTGATCATACCTTAATGCTCTCGCACATACTTCCAAATCCAACACTAGTGAATGACCTGTCTGAGGCTACACTTAATACTTCTTTAATCACGTTCCATTACTAGCACATTGGGAGAACATGAGACTTATCCCCCCTTAACTAATACTAAATGACTTAACTAGTGATTCATAAAGACTATGAGCAAGGATTAAGACTGAGAGGTGATATATTTTAGAAAATTTAATATAATATAATTAATAAAACAAAATGAACATCATCTATTACACACAGGTGAAGTTATATAAGATTAACAGGTTAAGAATTGAGCTTTATATGAAGGAAAATAAATATACATTCCTGATACAGATTAGCAAACATTAAAATTCAGGCATGTAAAGGATTTACATGCAGATGAATGTTATTTTACATATGATCAATATTTTAGCTTTATATACAATAAAACAAAACGTTACAGTGGCTAATTAACCTTAACATTGCCATTTTCCCTTTTATTACGTAGGGATGAGTAATAGGATACACAGTTATGCAGAGATTTATGCCTAGATATATGCCAAAAACTTAGCAAAAAGAGTGCGATTATACAAGATAGGAGGTATATGATTTATCAATAAAGTTTACATCTAATTTACGATACAATGGCGACACATGGGCGTAAATTATGCCGCTTGACAAAGAGCCACTTGTTCGAATAATCACATAAAGCTATCACTTATGTGTAAACAAATAACAACATTCAATCATAAACAGTGTATATAGACATTACTTGTAACCTGAAGGTACATCGTACCTTGTGCCTTCAGGTTGCAAATATTGCCACTGGATAAGAAGTCTGTTACTCGGATTAGGCCTAAAATAATTTAATTTACCTGTAAAGAATCATTTATCAATTGTAAGATAAAAAGATTCATACTGTAGTTGTATATATATATTTCCTTATTAAAAAAAAAATTAAACGGGAAATGGAATGAAATACATGTGCATGAGTTACGTCATTATTTCAATGTTCTAATTGACATTCTAAAGGTAAATAGTACTTTTCTACTAAATAATTTGAATTTTTAATTAATTTTTATTTAAACAATGTCAATTAATTTGTTTTTATCTCATTTTATGATAAAAAGACCTCATTAAAATTTTAGATTGATAAATGGAGATTCTGATGCCGATTCAAGCGTTAATGATTTTTATGTACTTTTAGCCCTTGGATTCTGAAGATACTTAATCGCCTAGAAATTTGTATAAAAATATACTTTTTAAAAATAAATTAATTTTTTTAGCAGCAAAAAATCAAGAAAGAATGATCAGCTTTTACATACAGAAGCTAGAAGTTTGCCAGTCTCTTCATTATTTTCCACTAAATGTGACAAAAATGCAAAGAGGTGCAGGGTTCCTAAATCAGAAGACTTGAAGTTGCTCTCATTACGTGCAAGTAGAAAGTTTTATATATATATATATATTTAAAATTTTCTCAGTTATAAATCCTTTTATACAAAATTATTAGCAAAATTAATAAATATGCTAGTACCCAAATGTGGAATTGAAAAAATGTGTAAAATCAGAAATTGTTTAATTTTGCTATGACAACAACACATTCTTCTAATCAGTTATAGGATATATGGGACTCATGACCAACAATATTCTTCATAATTTATTATCATATCTGAATTTCGTAATAAAAATGCTGAAAAACAGAAGTAAATACTTTGAATGAATATATATAGACAAATCAGTACAACATAAAATTCGAAATTGCAGTTCAGATGCATAGAGAAGTGGTAGTTGATCAAGTAATCACTAAATTTACCAGTTATAGTACAATGCAACAATATAATCAGGGAAAACTAATAAAGTGAGAGTTTAAATGGTATGCTTGTGTAGATAGCCACAATGGATATGTACACTACAAAATGTTGTCCATAGGATCTTTTATGCTAGTTAATGTCTAAGTGCCCAAGCTTTACTTTCAATTGTTTAACAATATTCAAAAAGGAAGTGCATGTCTGCCTTAAAAAAAGGATGTTTTTGGATGCATGATGTGTTGATCAAACAGCTAATGTATTCAGTGAGGTTGTCTTACTCCTCATTAAATAAAATTGAGATAGGAAATGCACTTCTTCAAACTCCATATTACTTAGCTTCTTCAAGAATATTAACTGATATGCTACCTCTATCCTGCATCTTGCTTTGGCTCCGATCAGAAGGCAAAAAGTGATGAATATTTCTATTCAGTAAGATATATCTCCATGTTTATTTATACATTTATACTTTTGATGCATGGTTACAGCAACATTTTATTATTTGTAGCCATTGTTTACAATAATTACTTGATTTTATATTTTAGGTAGAACCTACCTAACAAAATGAAATCTTTTTCATAATATGAAGGGTAAGACAGAAAATAAAAAGAGCATTATTATTATTATTATTATTATTATTATTATTATTATTATTATTATTATTATTATTATTATTATTATTATTATTATTATTATTATTATTATTATTATTATTATTATTAATATTATTATTATTATTATTATTATTATTATTATTATTATTATTCTACATTACATTAAATATAAAATTTTTATTTTCTATTTGGTACAAACTATGTATTAATTCTCAGTTGTTTACAGCCTGAAGACTATTCAGGTGAACATATTAATCTCTACTACTTTCTTTTCATTCTTTATATGCAGACATCTGCATATAAAAATTTATTGCAGGTTTTTTTTAGAAAAACAAAAGGTATTAATTATACTATTTTTGTTGCTTTAAATTAAAGAATAAACACAGATAAATGATGTTATCGGTCATTTTATTGGAAATTTTATAAGAATCATAATAAAACTGTTTTAATGTTTTTAAAAATAAATTTTTCTATTAAAATTTAGAAATCTGAAAACATATAATCACAATACTTTAAAAAAATGTTAAAATATTATTTTTTAAGTTTTGAATGGGTAATTTTTTAAGTTTTATTACATTTCTTAGTATTTTATTTTTCTGATAAGATAAAACCCATTAAAACATCAGATGATCGCCATTTTTAATGCTTACATAATCTGTCAAAACAGTAACAAGCCTTTCCATACAGTAGTGCCACCTAGTTAGTGCAAGTCATAGTAATTTGAAAATGCTAGAAAGTTTGTGCATCAAAATCCCTATCTAGTGCTTACTCATGCAATACCCCAGATTAGTTTCTATCTTGTCTTTCATCAGTGAAAACCTTGATCTACTTTTGGATAAAATGCAACTCACTAGAAATTACATGTTTTTTTAGTTAATTAGAAAATGGTGCAACCAAAACAAAACATAATAATATTTTCGATCCAAACTAATTTATTGTATAATAATATAGATCTGAAATCAGTTCAGCATCTATAGCATCTATGGGTTTTGGATTTTTTAGTAATAATATTTACCAACATCTTTAGGCCAGGATTGGTATTACAGAACTAAAACATAACATGACCACCATTCCTTATACTTACATAATCTGTAAAAACAGCAATTTCTCTCTCCATCCAGTAGTGCCACCCATTGAAAACTATATTGACCAATGGTTTCTAGAAGGTTTGTCCATCAAAATCTTTTTATATTGCTTAGTTATACAATATCACACATTGGATTCTTGCTTAATTTTTCCAGCGGTGAAAAACCTTAGGATCAGTGAGCACTGCATCTAGATCTTTGGAACTAATGCAACTAACTTTGATGAATAAACCTTCTAACACCCATTGATTATTGTGACTTGCACTGAGTGACACTACAGTATAAACAGAGATGCTATTAGTAACACAAGTTGGTTGATTTTGTGATGGTGCTAATTGAAATTATCTTAAAAATTGTGTCATATCAACTCTTCAAAAAATCAATATCACTGTCATTTCCTCGAAACAGTTAATTTGCAATACAAATTGTTATGAAATTAAAATTGAAATTTAGAAGATAAAGGCAGTGCCTCATTGTAACAACCTAGTAAAATTAAATGAAATGTACATTCATCATCATAATCATCATCAACCATTATAAATCCACTGCAGGATGAAGGTCTTTTCAAGTTCAATCCATCTTTTTCTATCTTTAGCTTCTCTTGTCCACACCACTCCTACAGACTTTCTTATTTTATCCATCCATCTCACATGTGGTCTCTTTCTGGGTCTTTTACAATCTCTTGGAATCCTGTTTAAATTTCAATTGTCCACCTATTATCATGTCTTCTAACAATATGTCCATCCCAACTCCACTTCAGTCTTTTATTTTTTTCAATGAGATCAGTAACACCTGTTTGTTCTCTTACCCATACATTGCATTTTCAATCTCTTCTTGTTACTCCCAACATGCATCTCTCGATACTTCTTTGAGTTGTCTGAAGTCTTTGTATTGCTCTTCTATTAAGTGTCCAAGTCTCAGACCCATAAGTAAGAACTGGCAAAACACATTTATTAAAAACCTTCCTTTTCAAACACATAGGCATATTTCCTTTTAGTATCAAGTTATTTCTACCAAAAGCACTCCAAACAAGTTTAATTCTATGATTAATTTCATCCATTATATTTCCATCTGTATTAATAATCTGACCAAGGTATTTATAACTGTTAACTTCTTCTAACTCATCATAATCAATCTTTATTTTCATATTTTGAGAAAAATCTATTAAACATTACTTTAGTTTTTTTAACACTTATCTTTAGTCCTACTTTCCTACTTTCACCTGATAACTCCTGCAACATTTCCTGTAGCCCTAAAGCATTATTTGCAAAAACAACTACACCATCTGCAAAATCTAAATGACTTAAATAATCTACATTTACTTTCACTCCTTTAGCTTCACATTTTAATCCACAAAATACTTCTTGCAGCACTGCTGTAAAAAGTTTTGGAGATATGGGAGATATGGAGTCACCCTGTCTTACACCCTTTTCAATGTTGATTTTCCTACTACCATTATGTAATCTAATTGTTGCTGTTGCATTTTTGTAAATATTCTATGACAATATCCTGGATCTACACCTTGATGATCCAATGCTTTAATTACTGAAAAAATGTTCATAGAATCAAATGCCTTTTCATAGTCTACAAATCCTAAGCATAATGGCAACTCATATTCATTTGTCCTTTCTATAATTTCTCTCAATACCTGGATATGATCTACTGTACTAAAACCACTTTTAAATCCAGCTTGTTCTCTTGGTTGGTGGAAATCCAGAGTTTTCTGTAGACGAGTTGTAATTATCTTAGTAAAAATTTTGTATAAAACTGATAAAAGATTGCTAGGTCTGTAATTTCTAATATCTTCTTTATCACCTTTTTTAAATATTAATATTAATACTGCATTCTTCCAATCATCTGGTACATCTTTATCATTTAGACATTTGGTATATAACTTTGCTAAAAAAAATTTTATTTCTTCACCTGCTTCTTTTAATATATCAATTATAATTCCATCATTACCTGGAACCTTCCCTTTCTACATAAATTTAATTGCATGTCTCACTTCCTCATTCAAAATTCTGGGCAATTCAGAAGATATAATAGGTATAGGAAGCACTTGTTCTTTATTACTATATAATTCTTGATAGAAGTCTTCTTCACATTTCATGATGTCATCCCTCTTTTTAGTAATAATGCCATCTTTTTTTCTTATTCCAGATATAAATTTCCTACCAATACTAAAATGTTGTTTTACACTCTTTAGACTTTTATTCTCTTCTACAGATTTCCTTGCTAGTTCACAATTATACTTTCTTATATCATTTTCAACTCTTTTCTGCACCATTTTACAAAATTTGAGATGTTCAATCTTTTTTAATGCATCATTGTTGTATATTCTCATATTCCTTCTTTTCTTCATAAATTCTCTAGTCTCAGTAGATATTTTATTGATCAATTGTTGCTTTTTTCTTCCAGCCAGCTTTGTTGCAGTTTTTAAAAATGTTTCAATTATTTTCCTATTAATGTCATTCAAATCTGAATCATGTTCAAAATCTAGTAATACTTGAAACCAATTTGTAAGCTCTAATTTAAATTCATTAGAATGTTTCTGATGATTAGGAATATCAACTGTAAATTTTGTTTATCTTAATAATTTTTGTCTCTCTAGTTTTGCATTAACATGTATTTTACATCATTAAGCATCACATGATCACATTTCCTATACTAGCACATTAATTGTTGATAAACAGAGCAAAACTCTCCATAGGGTATTGCCACCTGTGCTAAACAGAGTAATCAATGGATGCCAGAAGGCTTGTACATAAAATCCCTATCTAATGCCTACTCATCCAATATCCCCAGACTAGTTTCTGGCTTGTGGCCTTCGTCAGTGAGGAGCTTTGGATCTGAGAGCACTGCATCTAGATCTTAGAATCTAATGTACAAGCCTTCTGGCATCCATTGATTACTCTGTTTAGCACAGGTGGCAATACCCTATGGAGGGTTTTGCTCTGTTTATCAACAATTAATGTGCTAGTATAGGAAATGTGATCATGTGATGCTTAATGGTTTAACACCAATCCTGCCTAATAGGATAGTGGTGGCTATGGTTGTAAAAGAGCCAAAGACACCAAAATGTATGGGTGCTGAACTGAGTTCAGATCCATATGACTATATAAGCTATTGACCTTAGATTGAAAATATTTTTTGTGTTTTCAATTTCATTCTCATAGTTTTGTAGTTAAGTAGAGATAAAAGGTGGTTACTAGAGGGTTGCATTAGATCCTAAGATCTAGATGCAGTGCTCTCAGATCCAAAGCTCCTCACTGATGAAGGACACAAGTCAGAAACTAGTCTGGGGATATTGGATGTGTAGGCATTAGATAGGGATTTTATGTACAAGCCTTCTGGCATCCATTGATTACTCTGTTTAGCACAGGTGGCAATACCCTATGGAGAGTTTTGCTCTGTTTATGTATTTTACATCCTACTAATCGATGATCACTTCCTATGTTAAATTTATTAAGAACATTACAATCTTGAAATATGTATTTTCTGTTAGTCAAAATATAATCCAATTATGCTGTACCTTCATTTGGATGCTTTTATGTCCATTTACTTTTAACATTTTTATCAAAAAAATAATTCATAATATAAAGTTGTTGTTTTTTTCTGCAAACTCCACAAGTCTATGTCCTCTCTCATTTCTATTACCATAACCAAAATTACCTACAATATTATCATCTTTCATTTGTTTACCAATTCTAGCATTAAAGTCTACCATAATAATTTTAAAGTGTTGTTTACTCTGATTAAAAGCTTTTTGTACATCCATATAAAAATCTTCTATAACTTCGTCATTATAAAAAATTTTTTGGGAAAAAAAACTCAATTTTTCTCTTTTTTTTTTTTCTTTTAATTTTTAAAAAAAAAACCCCCAAATGTATATCCCCCCCCCCTTTTTTTTACCCAAACCCAAATTCCCCCACAATATTTTCATCTTTCATTTGTTTACCAATTCTAGCATTAAAGTCTCCCATAATAATTTTAAAGTGTTGTTTACTATGATTAAAAGCTTTTTGTACATCCATATAAAAATCTTCTATAACTTCGTCATTATGAGAACTTGTTGGGGAATAAACCTGAATTATCTGCATTTGGTATCTGCTATTAAGTTGTAAAACTAATCTTGCCACTCTGTCTGATACACCATCAATCTCCACAATGTTATTTTTCCATTTTTTATTTATAATGAATCCTACTCCACTTGTACTTCCCAATATTTGTGCCTTTATAGTAGAGTATATGTCCACTTTTTAAATCAATTGTTTCTTCACCATTTCTTCTAACTTCACAAAGTCCAATAATATCCCATTTAATATAAGACAGTTCTTCTTCTAACTCTTGCAATCTTCTTTCACTTGAAAGTGATCTGCAGTTGTAATTACCTAAATAAAAAGTTGTCATCAAATGGCAGCCTGAGTCCACAATCAGGGGATTCTTAGCACCCTCCATCTTCAGCCACCAACTGCTGCCCTGGTTGGTGACTTTACAGCCTCCTGGAAATAATTGCCATGATTTATTTTTGTCTGTCATGATTGTATATATTGAAAAAATATTCTTAAACTCGGAGGTAAAAAGCCAATAAACTCACCACATGGGCTAATGTGTGTTGGTGAGCAGCCCATCCATGTTTGTATACTATATGAATAATCACTTAGTAATAACAGCTGCAATGACAAGAACATATGGAATGGACATTAGGAATTTGCCCTGCTTGGTTCCTTTAAGGCCTCCAAGAGGAATCTCCTTTCAGTTAATAGAAATGTTATAAAAACATAAATATAACATAGTTTAATATACATCAAATGTAACTATATAAGAAACACTAACATTAAAATATGTTAATAATTTAAGGAACATCTATTCTTTGAGATATAATGATTTTAAGAATTCATTTATTTCCAGTGGAAAGTAGAACATGAAGATTATATTTTAGTCTAAATTATTGTATTTGATAAACCATTCTTAAATTACAATTGAATATTTAGAAGGTAATGCAAAGATGTTAACAAATAAATGCTTAAAAACATCCGAACTCAAGGAACATGGGGTATCACTCTATTTTTTTTTTCCATTTATTGATTTAGAAATCTTGTTTATAAATGGCTGCCAGAAGTTATAGTTATTTTCATTTCACTTTCATATGCATTAAACAATGCATATTTATGTTTATAAAATTGATATTGCACTTAATATTATTAGGTTGTCAGAATAGAATTATCTGTACCATCTAATATTCATGTGTATTTTTCAGACTGATTTGCATCCTTTTTAAACCACATTAATATCCAAATTTTGTACTCTACTTTCCCAACAACATCAGTAAATGAATACTTAAGCCTATTATAGCTAAGGGAGCAGGTGATAATTCTATTTATTACATTAATTGATTCATGAATGTGGTTTATATATAGTTTTTAGTAGTTTTAATTACACACATCTAACCCTATGCTAATTATCTTCCAGTGCAGGTAATAGTTAACTGATTTAATTGTATATGCGTTTCACAAATAATCTTCACTCGTCAGGTAATCGAAGGATGACAAACATGTGAATCATGACGTCAGAGGCATCATTTTGAATAATTATTTGTTTTTCACTTTTCACATTTTAAAGTAAGATAAATAAAATATGTTATTGATGATAAAGTATATTCTTATTTGTAGTTAGTTTTATTAGAGCTTAGGTTGGCATTCATGTGAGACTTGTATGCTATAATTGACAAAGAACTAATAAAGAGTCCTTTTTAGTAATTAAATTTACAAGTTTTTTGTTCAGATATCTTTATTGATTTAATTGAAGAATGAAAAATAAAATAGTAGTTTGAAATTATATTTAAATATGTATAGTTTATATATATATACTCAGATGATTAAGACTTACAACATTAAGAAATTCTAAACATCTTTACAATTGTGAAAAAACAGTATAATAATAAAATATTAAAAAAATGCAATATATTATAAAAATAGTTATCTTTTTTTTCCAATATTTGAAAAGAGTTGATAATTATTAATTGTAAAGTTAAATAATAGTAAATATTTTATTATGCCATTTTATTGTTCAAAATCAATTTCAAACTTTTAAACTGCAAAAATTAACTACCAGCAATTAATCATTTTGAAAATTGCTTTAAAGGATGCAAGTGAAAACATTTTTTAAAACGTTTGTGCTTATTTTCCCTTTTTTCTTTCTTGTTACAAATCTTATTTAAATTTGGTTAACTGCTCAAAGCATACTTAATGTCTTCCAACTTTTTCTGATTTATACTGCCTATCATTTGGAATTATTTGTTCAGAAGACTCCCTACCAGTAGAAAGCATCTTCACTGAATAAAAATTAGAGGCTCAGGAAATAATGAGAAATAATATCTTTTTAAAAAGTTATTTTATTTTATTTAAAAATAAAAAAAAAGGAAACAAAGCTATAATTTCTAATTAGAACACATTCAACATATATATTTAAATAGAAGCAAAACTAAAACCCAAAATAGGTAGTGAACCTGAATCTTAAGTTTACTAAGTGTAGCAGTAATTGGAAGTGGGAATTGTAAGGTTCTCTGCTGGACTTTGAAACATCACTACCATGGCCATTTCCTCACATATCCACTTGAGCTGTATGCCAGTCAAACAGCCTTGCCATCTGCCTGATTTTGAGACATCTTTATCAATGGCAGAGACAGATTCAGGAAGAAATGTGACTGGGGTGGTACATCCATTAAAATGTAATCCAGGGGCCATAAGGTAGGTTTGGTGATATTAGAGACCTCACTTTGAGTAAAAGGAAAAATTCACATTTGATATGTATCTTCTTACAGATTAAGGCCACAAAAGCACAGCCCATCAATCTTTTTAGTCTTTGGGTGTAATAATTTTAAGTGAGAGATCATTGGAAAAGTTATCACAAAAATAACTGGCTGCTGGTCACAAAGCATCTGTAATGATGTGACTTTGTGATCCTTCAATGTCAGCTTTTATAATTCATGTGATTGTACTTGCTATTTGCAGTTATTTATGCTCGTTTGATAAGTCTGAAAAATATCACATCATACCAGAAAAGCCCACTGCTATTGGAAAGAGCACAAATGGACTTTCAAATTTCTTTGCTTTCCTACCTCCATCTACAGCACTGTTGGGCTGGCTCTTCATGCATTTTGAAATCTGAAGATGACAGAAATATTTGTTAAGGGAATCACTTTTTCCATGAAGTAATGTTCAAAAACATTACATATTGATTCACTTTTAGTATCAGCTGTCAAAGTCTTCACAAAAGCAATTTTTGATGGATTTCTTGGTCCATAACAAAATGAACAAATGCCATTAATAGTGATTCATTACCATTTAAAGTTGACTCAGTGACTTGAAGAGATATTTACAAAAGAAGCTTTCCACATCATCACTCATTTCATCAATATGTCTTTAAACTGTGTTGTCACTCGAAGGAATTTTTTGATTATATCATATGCAGGTTTATGTAGAACATTTTTTAAAACTTCCTCAATAGATGGAAAAATCAGGTGTTCTCTGATAGTACGAGGCTTTCCTGATTTTGCTATGAGTAATAAAATTTATTGTAAGTTATCAGTAAACTATCATCATCTTTTTTTTGATATTGAAACAAACATGCTGATAGTGATGGAATAAAGCCAATCTTCAAATAATCAATGCCATATTACCTACTTTTTAACCTCTGCCATGTTGAGTAGAAAATATCTGTTGACAAAAACAAGCTATTTAAATCTCATAAGGTAAAAAATTTTAAATTAATTGACTGAAATAAAGCTCTATTGAGGCACTTACATTAAAATTAAGTATTATGAAAATTGAAAACAATTTCCTATTTTTTTAACACAAAACCTTTAAAAAACACCTACACAAACAAAAACAAACCTTAAAAAGTAGGAAATAATTATTTTTACTATATCTGAAGCACTGACTATATCTTTGTTTGGATATTTAATTTTTTCTTCAAGTATGCAGTTAGAGTTTTTGGTCATATGTTTTAGCAGTTATTATCTTTATTTGAAATATTTAACTGAAAATGAGGCCAAGACCACAATCTGGATGACTAATTAACTAAAAGTTTGTATTTGTTTTTTTATATACTCCTAAACAAGATGTTTTTGATTCACTTTGATTTGCATCTGTATTTTGCATTAAATAAAATTAATATTTTTTAACCACTTCTCAAAATTCAGAATAAAAATAATCAATGTTTGCTTCTAACTCTCCTATTTTTAATTACCTAATTTAACATGTCCTTGCAAAACTTTTGGTCTAAACAAGTCTGAAACAACTTTATTCACTATGCATGGTTGCTTGATGTAATGCTGGTTTGAAAATTTTTAGCTTGTATGTAATCATAGAACACTATGAAGCAGATACCTAAATAATCTTGTGAACCAATAATTATTTGATTTTCTCATATTTTAATAATATCCAGGAAAAATAAGATTTAATTATCAGCAAGAAATACCATGATAATTCAAAAAATTATAATTTTCAATAAAAACATTGCAAAAATTATTATTATCTTTAATTTTAGAAGCTATATTGTAATTTTTGTGACTTGTAAAAATTAGAATAACAAAATAAAAAAAAAAAGTAGAATAACAAAATTCAAAACTTATCATACCCAGTCATGTAATTAATTATTTCAAAGTTACAATATTTACTTAAAAGTTTATAAAATGCTTGAAATAATGATTTTGGTGGGTGGGACACCCATTTCCATATTATGGATCCCCAAATTTTTTGGCACTGTCAGACCCCATGTGGAAAATGACCCCCGGGATTATTGACCACTTTGAAAATCAATGTTCTAGAGAGTTAAAAATAAAAAAATAAATTAAAACAAAATTTTTTAACAAAAATGTTAAACACTTACTTTTTTTTTTTTGTAAAAATGTGATAAAAATATTTTTATTTCTATTTATCACACTATTCACTTTTTAAAAATTAAAATGAAATTTTTTTAATAACTTACTGAAAAAAAACATTACTTTTAGTACTTTTTTCAAAATTAAAATTGGTAAATAAAATTATTGAAGAGAGAAAATATAAGAAATTATTATTCATTTTATTATTTTTACACTTTTTTCTATGTTTATACTACTCTTAACAAATTATAAATATTCACATTATTATTTAAAAAATGTTTGGAATTGTCAATTAAGAAATATAAAACTTTTTAAATAAGTTACTGCTTAATATTATAATAAACTGAGAAATTTAAATCCTATCATTTCCTCATTTTACCTTTACTAATTTACTTTAAGAAGTTTTTAAAGCTGACATGGCCAGAAGTAGCCACAGTTCTACAATATATGTTGCTAAAAGAAAGTTGCCTTGACAGCAGTTTGAAATTGTTCATTCTTATTGATATTGAGATTGTCGAAATATTGACTGGCTTTTAATGATATATATATACCTGGGTCTCATTTTATGCGGTAGATAGGTTCCTCAGAAAATGCACACAAAAGAAATCACACAAAAACAGACTTAACTTACCTTGACAAATGGGGATAGGGGGTTGTAATTTTCAGAAATCACATAAAAGCAAAGCAAGAAGAAAAAATTACTTTAAAATTCACATTAAAAAAATAATGAAATAAAGTATGACTAATAAAAAAATTCAAATATTTGAAAAAAAATAATACAAGACAAACTTTTTTTACTTTTTTTATTAACTACAGCATTTAATTTTACATTTTTTCATACATGTTTTAATCATTAGCGGTTGTTTGCTATTTGACAATATGCGTTTGTTTGTGAAATGTTAAGAAATCAGAATCATCATGTGACATACAACTAGCACCACTTTCAGTCTTGAGCTGTGTTCATGGTTTTTTGTTTCTATATTAAAAATGAGATTGTAATCAAAACAAAATGATTATAGATTATCATTAGAAAGATTATTTTCAGTTTATAAAATCAATAAAATCTTTGTTATTATTTATTTTAAAAATCTAAAAAATTATTTATTTCTGTTATAATTAACAAAATACGTTTTAAAAGTTTAAAATTTTTGACTATTTATTGCGATATTTTTATATGTGAATATAAATCTATTATTATTCTTTACTCATTAGTATAAGTAGGTTATTTACATAGAAACTAATAGTCTAAATACAGCTTCAAGCCATATTCATGTTAGCTGCTATATATAACGTTATATTTTTGAAAAAAAAAAAAGTATTTCAAGTCAAAATATGTTATTAATAATTTAAATTTCTTGATATCTAATAAATATAGTGAAATATAAAAGATATTAAGAAGAAACATGAATCGCATAATTTCAAAATCGCATTAAAATAATCTGCATAAAACGAGACCCAGGTGTATATATATATTAGATTAAATATTTTCATGGATTTATTAGGATATAAACAAATTGAGATATGATGTTGGATAATTTTTATGTAAATAAATTAGAAATGTGCTTACAATGTTATTGGTAGGAAAACTATCAATCTCCATTCATAGACAAAGGCCAAATCATTTATCTCCACTATCCAATAAGAACTTTTTTGTCTTGAGGTTAATTAAAAATAAAAGGAGTCTTTATTTTATTTGTCATCAAGTTGTTATATGTTTTTAATCCCAAACAGCTATTTTTACAATCATGAGAATGCCAAAAACTCACAACATTCTTTAATATCCTAATAATTCATCTCCTCCAGAGAATTGTATATTAGATTAAATATGTTCATGAATTTATTATGATGTAAACAACATAAAGTGTGATATCAATTTCATGCAAATAAGCTAGAAATTTATTTAGTAATAGTATTGTTAAAAACAGTCAATCATTACTTATAGTTCTAAGACTAAATCATTTTATTCTAGTCTCCAATAATAGCTTTGATCTTGAGTTTAAATAATAATCAAAATAAGAATCTTTTCTATTTCTAATACAAAACATTAGCTAGATTTATACCTAGCATCTATTTTTACAGGCATGAGAATTCAGAAGCTTACTTTGTTTTATTTCCATGAAGTAATTTTAAATTTTTCAAAAACATTTCATATTTATAAAAATAAATATTTTTATATTTATTAAATAAAAGCATATGTTAAATTATCATAATTTTTTTTTACATTTGATAAATGAAATATGAACAAATGTTAGCATTTTATGCACTATGATTTCTTCAATTTGGCATTTGAATTAAAATTCTTTATTTTTCTGATACCCCTGCCATATAATATTAAAAAAAATAATTTTTCTGTCCATTTAAAAGTTTTTACCCTACAATTACAATAAAATTATCAATATACAGAATCCTCCACTGCATCTTAATATGTACAGTCTTAAAGTAAACTGTATGTAGATAAATTCATAATGTGTTTATATAAATATATTAAAATTGTTTACAATATGTACATGTAAATATCTTGCTTTGTCTTTATTTATGTGTATATTTATTTGTTGTTAAATTCAGTGCCATATTTTAGCCAGATTGAAATATTCTTAAATGAACTTTGTAAATCAGATGATGGAAAATATTATCCAATGACTCAACAAAAACAAGGATGTAAAACAATTATCATCAAGAACAAAATGTACACACAGACTAATCTGCAATATATTTTTTCCATTTATATATTCTATGAAAAATTATATCCGATTATATATACATATGATTAAAGGGAGTAAATTACCCCCTCTACTGAAACTATGAACTAAAAGCACCTTAAAAGTTGAACAAAAGATCCAGAATATAACGAATCAATGTTGAAAAAGATATGTTTATAAACATCGGAGCTTCATGTATAGATGGATTCTTTATAATGATTTATTCTATTTTTGATTCTTTGTTAACCATTTAGAATGCTTTTATTTTATAGCTTGGGGAGGGGGTGATTTTCTCTCATTTATATATACATGGAGCTATGTTTAATTTAAAAAGTTTATATATATCATTTAAACTAGTGAACACTGAAACAATCCCAATATCAATAACAATCAACAATTTCAAACTGTTGTCAAGGCAACCTCACTTTAACATATATATATATGTGTGTGTTTTATAAATACATGACAGAGATATTTTAAGTGCTGGCTCTGGCTAAGCATTTATCATAAAGCTTGTAGAGGAATTGACAATCCTCATTGTTTTTATAACTTACAAGCTTAAGATATAGGGTCACATGATCTATGACTCTTATTTTGACTACATATTACATATGATTTGAAACTTCCTACTAATTATTGATATTTTGATATTAAATTTAAAATTAAATAATAAGGATATGGATAGGGGCTTACAATATATATATATATAAATCAGTAGAATAAGAAATTGCTATAAAAATTATTAGTTGAGTAAATGTATCTCATTAAATTAATGCATGAATTAATTTATTTTGTATCAATTTATTTTTGCTTCTCTAATCAGCTTTTTTTTTATTTGAATGAAAGAAATTGCACAAATAAACGCTATTAAATTTTAAATATTCTCATATGATTAATAATATATCTCTAAATATTATATGTTTCTTAAATTGAAAGCGCTTTAATAGCTTAATTGAACGATTTTTCTTTTTCTTTACTTCTTACAAAAAAAAGCATTTTTCATCAAATTAGCTATTTAGGAAATTGGAAAATTAAATTTGTAGCAAAGAGTTCATTTTGTACTCTGATAATTTTTAAATATAAATGAATCCAATCAATATTTCACTAAGATTTATATAACTTATTGATAATATAATTCATCTTTGTATTTAGAACGACACAAATAAATATTCATTGTTGAAAGAAGAAATAAAAAAAAGATTTTAAATAAATTATTAAATTTTAGAATTGTAATTTAAAAAGGTAGTTTAAAATTTTGATTGCTTTTTTTGAAGTATTTATTTTTTACGAAAATAAATCAAACAAAAAAAAAAAAAGAGGAAAATGGTGAGGCGGGAAAAAATCGTCGAACGTTAAGTTTTAAAACAAAATCAAAATTTAAAATAGAATTTTTTAAGACTCAATAATTATATACTTACAACTAGTATAAAAGATTAATATATGTGTACATTGATACAAACTTTTATATTTATGTTTTACAAAAATTTAAAAATAAAAATGTATCGTTCCTGTCTATTTTTGTATGTTATATGCATTTATATACGAACTCTCATTGGTCTGTTTAATTGATCAAACATGCTAGCTTATTAATTCAAAATGCTCAGTTTGATCAAAGATCACGCACAGATAATATTTACAAAATAACGATTATCAAAGCTTTTAATATGTTTTCTTTATTTCTGTTTTTATAATGTCCATTTAAACTTGAGTCAGTGTCAAAAAAAAAAATCCAATTTTTTTATATTATACTGATTTCAAGTAATGTTTTACATTTCAAATAACAACATTATTCTATTATTGAAAAAATATTTAACACTGTATAAAATATTTCAGATGTTTTGTTTCTATCCTATACATTTTTCAACAGGAAAATGTAAATATATATATATATAATTATGTGCACGGGTGTTTATTTGTGATATATTTATGTTTATATTTTTAGGATAATTTATTCCTTTAAAAAACTATAAAATAGAAAAGAAACAGTATTTTATTATATAATCCAATTATTAAACAACCATATAAGCATGAATATTTTTTATACTGTTTATATGCATCATATTATGGAAGAAGTTGATTTGAAGATTGCTGGGAGTAATAGTTTATGCAGAATAACAAATTTAAATCTCTTTTAGTTAATACACATACTTTTTTTTAATGTGTCAAAGTGTCGGCAGGGAAGCGAACCCTGGGACAATACTTGTAAGGCACTGCGCTAGCTACTAGGCCACCAAACACTTGACAATTTTAAGTACACTTAATGTAAAATAATGCACAATTTTTAAAATGTAACACTTCTTGATTATTTCTTATAGGCTGATTTATTAAGTAAATGACATATTGTCATGAAAAGCTTAATATATTTTTATTTGTTTATTTAATATCAGACTGTCTTCTCTTTATCTCATTTTTTTATATAGAGCTTTGAAATACTTTGTCCAGAAATCAGAAATTTAAATCAGTCACTATTATTTTAAAGTTATTTTTAATTGTTTTGTATTAATAATTGGCATGCAAGATTACTCTCAATTTTAACTTTGTTAATATTATTCAAATAAAGAAATAAACGATATAAGATACATTTTGTATTTTGATAATATTTAATACTGACTTGTTAATTAATCAAAGATGTTCCACATTGGCATTGATTAATAAAATACAAAGAGCAGCTCTAAAGTATTTTTAAGTCCTTTTGCCAATTCATTTTTCATTTCAACTCTATCACTTTGCAATCATTAATGAGTGTAAAATTTATGTTCATCATTTCTATTATTATGCATTTAACAAAATACCAACATCGTAAGTGATCTAGAGATATAAACTGGAATCTTGGCAATTTAATATGATTACACAACTCTCATGCAAGATAAATTGTTTGTTATCCAAACATTGAATGTTTTTCTCAAAGAAAGCATCATAGTTCTGTTACTTTATATTGCTGTTTAAATATTATTGTAATGGTATTAGTGTAGGATTTTTTTTATAATGTAGATTCTACCACACTGCTTTTATTGATTTTTTTTTTAATAGAAAATAAATTTGGAAAGGTCAGTATTTTACAAACAATCAATAAAATCAATAGTCTTTACTCTAGTGTTCTTGAAAAAAATATTTCTTTAAACCACATTCTTCATTCTGGTTTTATTTTCACTCAAAATTTTTGGAGTAAAAAGAAAAATGATTTTTTGCCAGTTTATTAAATATTACTAATTATTTCTACACACTAATTAGTTGATAATTATTTAAAGCAAAAAGAATATGCATTCAATTTAATTATCTTTAAAATACAAGCTAATAAACTAGACTAATATTAACAATGAAAATTGTAGCATATGTTTAATGATGCTTTGTGTTAAATTAATGAAGATTTTCATGATGTTATACATTTTTTTTCAAATATTTAATAATTATAAAAAAATATCAGATTTTAAAGCAGAATTTGATAAATTTATCCTAAATCCACATTTGTTTGTTTACATCTAAAAAAAATGTTAAAGTAAAAACGAATTTCTTCATGTTCTGAGTGTTTTCACTAACATCATTTGTGACATTTTATATCCTTCATTCTTAAATATTTATAAAGTTTAGATATAATGTTTTACAACATTATTCATTTTTAAAATTAAATTTAACAAAAATCAGATATATTTTATTGAATTTTAATATAAAAAGAAGATTTTATACAGAAGGAAAAGGTTGAGTACTTTCATAAACTACCAACAGGTGAAGCAATAATAAATGTCAGAATTTGAAAAAAATATAATTGGATAGAAACTTTTTAAATTGAATGAGAATTGTGATTAAAAACAATCTTGAGATGTCAATAAGTACATAAACTTTTAAATCCTCATTAATTTTATGTCACATGACAAACAAGTTTTAAACTCTGACTATGTAGAATAATAAAAGGTGTTCCATGTTTTTAAGCCAATAGATGATTGCAATATAGTATAAAAGATTCATTAATAAAAACTTGAAGTTGACAGGTAAATCTGTTGTAATTATTATAATCAAAAATAAATATTTCAAATTATATACATGCAGTAGTTTATATATTAAAACACTATACCACATATTTTCTCATTAAATATAAAACCATTTACAACTTTCATAGTTTTGTATTAAAATTTTATTCTTACAGTTTTGACTGTCCTGCAGTCATCATCAGAGCTACAATATTCAAATATATAATTATAAAATTAATAAATTTTATATATATATACAAATAAATATATACTTTAACCTAATTATTATAAACAATTATTTTCTATTTTATTATTTTACTTTTAATCAATTTTATCCACATTTATTTTATATTACTTTATTTTATAAATGTGGATAAAATTCATTAAGAGTAAAGTAATAAAATGGGAAATGATTATTTATAATGGTCAGGTTAAAATGTATGTTTTATTTGTGTATTTTATTGTGTGTATAAATATGTATATAAAATTTATTAAATGTATAATTATATATTGAATACTGTAGGTCTGATGATGACTACAGGACCATCGAAACTGTAGGAATAAAATTTTGATACAAAAATGGTATTTTTAAAGTGTTTAAGAAAGTTGTAAATGGTATGATATTTATAAATAGAAATCAATATACAGGAAAAGAAAGAAGAAGAAGAAATTTTCATATGAAGGGTAAAATAATGAAAAAAAAAATAACATGAGTGCATAGAATAAAAAGAAATAATTCAATATATACAAATAATCTTAAAATCATTGAAAAAATAGACTAAAGTTAAAAAATGAAATAAGAAACATAATTAATGGAATTGTATTAAGCTAAGATAGAAAGTTATGCATCTTGTATGTAATCTTATTAATGATACTTATTGCAAAAAAAATGAAAAATGAATAGCAATAAAAATCATTATAAGCTATAAAAAGGATTTCCAAACCTACAAACATTAGTTTATGAAGTAAATTAAAATTTATATTAACTAATAGTTTCAGGCATTGTTAGAATTCTTGCTAACTGTAAACATAGTATAAATAATTTTCAAAATGCATATTTTTATTATATTATTTATATATATATATATCCCTTTAGTTGTTAATATGTTTTGGTATCTCTTGGATGCAACATTAATTAAATTTCCATTTTTTTATTTGCTCATATTTACATCTACTTTTTCTTATATTTTCAAAAGTTTTGAATTATTAGTTAGAAATATATTTTTTCAAGTAAAAATTATTCTTAAAAAAATATATTTCAACTTTGCAAATATATAAAAAAAACTTTAACTGGAATATATATTAAAATTTACATAGAACAATAACATTTTTCTTATTGATGCATTGCTCATAAAATATAACATTAAAAAACCAGGATTGTTTTAACATAGTTTGTAATGTCTGAAAGAATTATTGTTGAGACTACTTAAAGGCTAATAAACTTCTGTTTAAAATTTAAAATATTTATAATTTTACAAAAATGATAAAAAAATTAATATATTGTGATTTGTTTTAGCTAATTGCAAGTAGCCACCACATGTTAATGATTTCTTTTCACTATTTTTCTAAAAGTAAATATTTTTTTTAAAAAAGATGAATTTAATCACATTATTCTTCTAAACAATAAACATCATTATATTGTGAAAAATAATTATAAACTTGCATCAAACTACAAAAAGTGTATTATTTTACACTTTAACTCTAACCAAAGAATGAATGTGCTCAAAGCTTATACAAGAGCTCTTGTATGAAAAGATTAAACCATCAATTAGCAATATTATAGACAATCAGCTTTTTTTAATATAAAAAATAGTATTAATTTAGTTTCATTGTTTTATTACTACATGAACACAAAACTAGAAAATAACATTAAAGATAGTTCAAGAGAATAATTTAAAGATGAAATATAGTTACATGATCACATATTCTGGGATTCTTTAGTTTAGGTCAATTGAAAAGATATATATATATATATAAGAAAAAAAGAATTAACGGTAAATACCATTAATTTTTTACCGTTAATTCTTTTTATATATATATTTTATAATGGGTATTGTATTTTATATTTATATATAAACACAGAATTACTTCCTAGTCTTGCATTGGTAGTCGAGAGGCCAGCGCGACTGCCTTACACTTGCAGACAGTTGTCCGGGTTGCAGGTTCGCATCCCAGCTGATGCTCTGACACTTTAAAAAAAAAAAGAATTACTTCCTAAATAATTATTTCCTAAATAATTATTTTATAGGTGGACTAGCACGAAGTGGAATAAATATATATGTATATAGTAAAATACATATAGTAGAATATATATATACATTTTTTTTGGTGTGTACATATATAATAATATATTTTATTGTTTTTTGATATATTTTAATATATAATAATAATGTATGTATGGTTTTAGTTTTTTAAAATAAGTTTTTTGTAAAATAATTTTTTTAGTATTTTTTATACAAAGTTTTATAAATATTGTAATGGAAACACATACGATCGAAGGCACTTCCCTTTTATTTACATATAATATGGATTCTTAAATTCAAAATCATCCACTTTCCATTACTGGAAGCAGAGAGAACATACGGACACAAACAAATCCTATATCTCTACTTGACCGAACCTGTGACCATATGGATATTGCCCCAGATTATTTTTCCCGGTCAAACGTCTCTCGACTGCTGTAATTATTAAATAATTGCAGTGCTTGGATAATTTATAAATTAAATGGGACCAAGAATACTGCACCACTAGCCTCATGTGTTACTTAGTACTCAAAATGGAGCAATAATTGTAACCCAAACCCCTCTGGATATATTAACTGTCTGGAATGGTGAAGAATGAGACAAAACAAATAAAATAATTAAGGAATATTTAATATAATAAATAAACAACAAAAAAGAAATCAATTGAAATATTTACATACAATAAAAAAAAAATCACTTAAATATATTACCACAATTATTTTGATATTATGCTACATTTAAGTGTATGGTTTAAATCCTATAAATGATTATAATCAACAAAAATAAATTATCCATTTATAGTCGTCATTCCAAATATTAGAAAGAGTTTGATTATTGTCTATATCATTAATATCTGGAATTTGCAATTGCTTTAAAACAAAAGTATGTGCACATATGTTCTATATAGGTGTGATATGTCATTTACCTAGGTTTTTCTTCATCTCCGATATGTGTTAAGGTATTGTTGACCATCACATGAAATTCCTCCACTTCTTTAGCAGGGAACAGTCACTCTCAGATTGGTCTTGGTTCATGGGACCTCCTCTTATTTGTAGTGAGTTCTCCATACTAGGTCATCAAGGGCATGGCAGGTGGATCATCAGGAAAGTGCTACATCGGCAGTTGTTACAGGGTGAAGGTGACCATACAAGCACGGTGGGTCTGAATCGACCAGCGATCATGATGGCCCTTAGCTGCACATCTTTGAAACTTCACTATGTTGTAGTTTATTTTTATGTTCATACGGTGTTCAGTCTTCTCTGTCGAGGTCCTTTGACTCAGCTTTCTGGTTTTCCTTTTCAAATTTAACTTTTCATGTCTGCTTTCTATTATATTTTTCTGCTTCTTATCACAGCAGTGTCCTCATTGAAGTCTCTGTGTGAACTGTCCTGAATTAATTAATTAATGTCCTTTTCAAACTTTTTTCATTATCTTGATCTTTTTGTTTGTTGCTTTTCATTCACACCTTCCACTTTAAGACGCCTTCTGCAACTTATACAAATTTACTTTTCATACAATTTCATAGCAATATTTTACATTTATTTTTTATTTATTTTCTTTTCCTTTTAATAAAATAAATTCTTAATAAAATTATTTCCATTTGACATGCATTAAACATTGCTGTCTTTATACATACTTTCACACATGCATTTCGTTTTTTCATCAAAATGTATACTTTTATGGAATAGATCTTAATCTTTTTGTCATATTTTAAACTATTTATAATTTTATTTAAACTCCTCAATCTTTACTTTTATAAATCATTTTAAGTTCCTATTTCGTTTATATTTCCTTTCTCACCTTTTCATTTTAAACCAAACATACGATTTTAGTATTTCTACATTTAAATATTTCTATTTTTACAAAATATCAACTTTGGAGAGTAAAAAATAAGCATCTTGTCCAATTCCATTTCCCTCTCTTTCACTTCATTACAGTAATAAATTACGACCTTATCTTTCTTCATTGGTTAGATTCTGTTATTTATTTGTTTTCTTTTTTCTATTTCGAAAAGAAAACTACAATATTTAATATTGTTTAATATTAAATATATACATGTGGGATCGCAGAATGTGCGATCATCACAATATATATATATACAAAGTTTTTAAAGATTGTTAACCTGTAGGAATTAGTTTTGTTATCTGATACGTAATTGGCTGTAATATTTTAGTGCTTATTTTCGGTAAATGGCCATTTTGCTTTCTGATGAAAACCAGTCTTCTGGTTGAGGTGTTGAAGCGGTTTTGTGGAGAAGTAATTCTGTGTTTTTATTATATTTTTATGTTTTTATTTTTCCTTTAGTTAGTTTGTACATTTATTATTTTCATGGTTTATATATATATTGCTATGAAGATTTTTATGGGTTATATATATAAATGATATATTTACAGGTTCCTATGTATGATTTATTACACAAACTGTCAATTGAGTGATGAATAGAATATTATAAAAATAGTTGTCTATAATTTATAATACATAAATTATAATATTCTATTGATCACCTAGTTGGTAGCTTGTGCGATCAAGCTGGACCACTGGTATTTATATATGTAATCAAAATCATACATGGATATGAATCAGCAAAATATGTCATATATATATATGTAAAAATAAAATTATTTTATAGTGCACATTTATAACGTTTTTGTATGTGATTCGAGCTTAATTTATGAATCCTGAAAATCACTTTCAAAATTAAGGCTAAGTGATGCTTAAACAGAATGGCTAAAAAACATAAACCCAAACTGCATTCTGTTATACCATAAGATGTTTTAAAATTGTTTACATGTACAGTATAATGATGTTTACATTCTCATTAAATTAATGCAGATTTATGCTATAAATGCTCTTCCAAAAAAAATAATTATTAAGTAAATATATTTATTATTTTATTAAAACGTTCTATAATTATGAAAATTACTTTTTAGAAAGCTTCTCTCTTAAGTGTTAATTATGCATACAAGTGCTTAATTATTCCCATAAACTAAAAAGAATTGTTAAATAATTTTATTCCATTTTAAAAATTAATACATGTAAAAATAAAATAACGGATAATGGTTACATATGAATTTTAAATACAACGTTTTCCATTTTCATTAGCTTGAGAATAAATTATGAAAAGTAATTGTAGTAGGCGAGAATATTTTAACTATGTGTATTTTCCTTTTTAAAAAAAAAAATATGTATTACAGTAAATAAGGTACTCCAACAATTTTGAATATACGTTTAAAGTATTAATACAAATCCATTTACTTATGTTTCTAATCACGACTCAATACTTTTTTCTTTTCAAAAATAAGATATATATACGTGCATCCTCACTTCAGAATAGTATATGATATAAAATATGATAGGGTTCTATCTCAGTTAATAATTAATAAATAAAATATTCAGCATTAAAATTAAAATGTTTCACTAGCTCAAATTTAAAATACGAATAAGGTTCAGTTTATAAAAATAAATTAAATAAATATTTAATATTTTCATGAGACTTGAAGTGAAAATACAGGTGACAAGATAGATTACATTGAGCCAATATCCCACAGGATACTACCTCAATGGCATAAGAACACTATCCCCCCTTTATTACTATTTCAAATAACAAACTCATAGTATTCTTATGACTTTAATAACTTCTACTCACTAAAATTAAACTAATAATTAAGTCTTAATCTTCTATTTAATAATCTAGCTCAATAAAATAATCTCAGGTTCATAAAGTTAACTAATTCTGTATATCTTTTCTTTTTACTATAATTTTATTACCATAATAAAATAATGAAATAATATAATATGATCTTATATCTTCATGTAATGATATAATAAATATGTGGTAGCATATGATAATCTGATAAACAAAGGATGTGTGGCAACTGATATATAATTTAATATAATATTGTGATAACTGATTTATGACCAATAAAACAATGTAAGATTATGATTATTTAATTATAATGAATACCAATAAAATATTTAAAATTCTTAAAACAATTCTCTATTTATCTTGTGTGCAAAATTATATATTTGTTTAAATTATTATGCATATATCGTGATTTCATGCAGCGATGTGGAGAAATAAATAACTCAGACACAAAATTTTTGAAATAACAAAATTTAACAAAGTTTATTACTAACAATAAATAAATAAACAATTTATTTACACTATTTACAGTGGATATCCTTAACTTTTTTACTTTACAGTTTGATCTACCGGGTTATTAAAAAAATAATTTATATTTCAATTATATCTTTATTTAGATTTAGGACAAAATTAAAAAAAAAAAATGTTACTATTTGGTTATTCATTATGGTTAACTTATTACAAATATATTTACCTACTTTATTAGCAAAAGCATTTTATCCTTAATATTATTAAACTATCTTATTTTAAAAAATTCATACTTAGAAAAACATTCTATAGAAAACAAAATTTTATAATGAGTATGGATTTCTCAAAATATTAAAAAAAAATTCATCTTGCAAAGTCAAAGATGTTACCCAAAATATTATCCAAAATTCAGTACTTGATTTTAGTATTTATCACACAATGTTTACTAATCATAATATATTCTTCTTTAAGCCTTACTTTAGTATGATATAAGTGTAATCATCAATATATTTCTGTTAATCAATAAACAAAAAATATACTATGCATATTGTTTACATAATCTACTTTGTACTATTGTATTTAAAATATGCAATACTTATTTTCTCTTAAAAAAATAATACTAAAGCATTTAAAATTATTATCACTTTAAAGAAAATATCTTTGTTTTAGATACCTTATTTTAAAAAAGTTTATATTTCATTTCCAAAATAAAATTCAAAATATATTCTATGATTCTTTTATTTCCTTAGGATACTTTGGATCTTCAATTTTAAGTTATAATATTTTGCTCCTTATAAGCAAATAAACTAATCTTATACAGAACGATAGCATAACCTTAGTTCTAAATTATTTATCATTTCTTTTAAAATATCTTACTAAACGATGCAGTTACATGAAATAAAGATAGCGAAAACAGATGCATAGGATTAAGGAAGAAAGTTAGAGTATTACTCTTAACATATCTCAAAATCATGGCACAGTGCGAAGAGGTATGACATTTACCTGCCTAATATTCTCTAGTACAGGGACGATGTTAAAGCTATTTCTTCAGCTTTATTAGAACATCAAATATTTAAAGAAATATAAACACTGTCCAAATAAAATGTGTATCAGTCATAGGGCTTTGTTAACTATGCTGATATTCACATAAAGACTAAATATTATTTCCATTCCTTATAACATCCTATTTCTTAAAACATCATCTTGGTTTCCTGTTCACTAAGTACTTCCAAGCCACTATCTCAACATTATTTCTCAAGATTTTCCACATCTTACATCGATAAATAACTATCTGCATTTACAAAACAATAAATAAAATTCATTAATAGTTAAACAATCTAGCTGTTCCACAAGAAAAGTCTGCTTACTTCATTATTCTATATGTCTAATTATATACAATCTACTTAGACAATATTTGAATATCCAATAACATGAAAATTTTAAAAGAATCACATAATTATTTGTTATGTTGGATTTTATCACTAATAAAAAAAAAAAATCGTCGTATGCATATTTTCAAATCAATCCTATCTCATAATGTTTTTTAAAATGTTGTATGAAATGCGGTACATATAAGTAAAAAAAACTTTTACACTTCATTCTTCCAATTTATGGATGATCTAAAGAAAACAAAAAAAAATATACATTATAAATTATCAATAGTTATTATTATTACCAATAACCTTTATCTAGTCATCATGTTCAGTAGGCTTCCTTTATCCACTTGAGCATTGCAGATATAAAAAAAATTCACACCCATACACTTTATATTAAAATATTTTTAGCTAAATTATTAGATTGTTATATTATAAAATTTTAATATTAATAAATTAATGTTTTTATGTTTTTCCTAATCTTATATAAAAAAATTTAGATTTAAACTAGGTTAACAAAATAAAAGGAATCAAAACTATAATTACATATTTTCTTGATGACAGTTCCTGATAAGTCCAAAATATTTATTATTTTCTCTAGAGTTTTTAAAAATGTTCTCCTCCAAGCGTTAAAGTTTAAAATAAAAATAATTATTAATCCATTTAGTAAAATTTATAGAAAATAATTCTTGGTTTTAGTATTTAGGACAATAATTATTAAATCATAATATTAATTAATCCCGTGAAGCTTCTTAATCTTCTCTACCAATATTCTCTGTGTATCCGATGCATCAATCCATCTAATTTAACTTTAAAAATATTCGATAAACTTTTAAGTGCTATTTGTATTTCCATGGATCCATCTTTTATTCAACTATGTGTTCACTTTTTTATATATGTTTCCTTCTTGATACATTTAAACTTTCGTTTGGTATTTTTTATAAATCTCTTTTAAAAATAATAAAAAAAAAAACTTCAAGTACTTTTAAACAAATCTTTCTAAATATATTTTAAATAATTCTAAGACCGGATATTTTAATATCAAAACCGCTTCTGTAACATATTCTCCTGGGTTCTTTCTTAAATTCTTGAAAATATTTTTTTTAAAATGTTACCTTCAGAAAGGATATAACATTTTACTCCTTTTGATATAATATTATATAAAATAATTCATGAAATATAATTGTCTTATTACTATTTAAAAAATAAATCTTGGATAAGCTTATAAATAATACATTTCAATACATTTTTTAGACTCCGTATAATGTCCGAGCTGTGGTTTTTTATGTACCAAAACAGTTCTCCGGTGAAGTATTAATAAAGCTGTATCAATAAATATTTCAAATATTTTTTCAGCATTACAACTTATATCCATTTTATTTCGTAGTATATCCATCCTTTATTGTGAAGTTTAGGTTAAATTTTTAGATAAAATACGACTGGTAAGTACTTTAAAAATTAGAAAATCATTTCCATGAAGTTTCTAAATTATTAATTTTTTAAAACTCTCTTTTGCAAAAATACTTTTAAAAAATATCAATTAGTTTTTGCAAAATAAACGATAAGAAAGTACCAAAAAATTGACTAAAATAAAAATTTTAAAATACTATCTTTTTGATAGTTATAATTTACCTTTCTCTTGTTTCAATACATTATTAATCTCCCCCGATAACCCCGTGCAAATCATATTTATAGTCTGTAAGAATACCTATTTCTATTGGTTAATTCTTACTTTAGCTTGAGAACAAATTTACATATTTTCAATTTCAAGTAGAATTGAATTTCAAAATTAGAAATTATGACGTAATGAACTTAAAATATTATTTAAAATATTACTTTTGAATAAATTATTATTTTATTAAAACTATTTAAGCATTTAAAATAACTTTTAAAACAATTTTAATAACTTATTCCATTTATCTATTTTTATTTAAATAAAATATTTAATTTTTTCATTAACTGTATTTGTCTTTATTACATTATTTAAAACATTACATATGATAGTTAACTTAATATTTATTATTATTTGCTTTTATGATAGGCAATAATTCTATCCAATTCTATAACTTTTAAAATATTTTAAACTTTGTTATTAATCCAAACAAGCGTGTGTGTGAATGTATGTAATATACAAGTCACATGATCAATAACTTTGACAGACGATTTTCAATCTATTTCTCTGCCTAGATTTATATAATTGATACACTTATTATATTATATAAAATAATTATAAAATTTGGAAGAACAATTTAGAAAATATAGAATTAGATATAATTTTCACCATCATAAAGTTTATTTTAAAAATATACTATATTAATTTTGATTATTAAATATGATTATAAATTTAAACATAGCATTTATTAACTATAAGTTTTAAACTATTAAAATCGAATTTTTTTAAATATACTTTTAATAATTATAGCTGTGTTATTTAATATGGCCAGCTTTTACAACCATATGCAACAATATTTTAAGCTTTACTTAACCATTTTTTAAACAATTCGCTATAATTTTATATACTACGTATTTGCTTTAACTTCAAATTGTACTTTAAAAATATAATCGACAAACTATAATTAATGTATTAAAAGAACATATTCTAAAATTTAAAATTTTTAGTAATTGACTGTTATGAACTATTACTGACCTATAGAAAAGAGCACAATATATACATCAAATAAAGTTTTTGAAAAGAAAAGAAGTGGTTTTAATTATAGAATTATATGGGAAAGTATTAATAATTTAAAATATTTAATTGTTCAAAACTTATTTCAAACTTTATTTGAAAGCTAATTATTGATTTAACTTTTTTTAAGTTTATTTTATGCATTTTATAAATATATGCATTAGTAGATAAACGATTTGATTTACTCCAAGTGTCATTTGGATCTAATAACATCCAAATATTTTGTGGAATTTCTTGAAGGTAGTTTGGAAGTAATTTATTGTGATATCGAGATTTTTAGATTTTTTTATGAATCAGAAATAATCGGGAAATATGTATAACTTAGGACAGTTTACTATTGCAGATTCAAAAGTAAAGATTTCAAGACCAAGTCTGATTTACCAGTCAATCGTTGGTGACCGAGTGATTAGGTCAGCAGCCTTACAAGCAGTTGTCCCAGAGTTCACTTCCCTGCAGACGCTTTGACATATATTAAAAAAATCTGATTTACCAAAATAAAAATATTTCAATTTGTTCAATAAAATTGATTGATATGATCAATTTAATCCTTCTTCACTGCACAAATTTAATTATTTTCTGGGTGAGACTTTTTATAAGCTTTTATCTTTTGTCTTTAGTATTATTAAACAGATATTCTATATCAGAATTCAATAAATTGGTTTTGACGTCACTTAAATAAACAATTTGCAAAAAAAAAAATATTCTAAAAAAATCATATTTAACCATTGTAAATATAAAAAATGAGTTTGTTATAGAACAAATGACACTTCTATTATTTAATGGTTGGCAGATCAGAGTGACTTCAGAAACAAAGAAAATCTTTTTAAATTAAAATCTGTATATAAAATGTAAACAACAAATGTTAATCTCTGATAAATCTATTACATTCTGCTTTAAAATTTTAGAATTGCTTTATGATTTTTAGAAAACCTCAAAAGATTCTACCACAGTGTCGATAGGGGCTGGTAATAAAATTATGGAGTCCAATAGACCTAGTAATCTTAAGCCTTATTTTTCTCTGTTAACATTATGATTAAATTTATTAACTTCTACTCTTAAAAGCAAAACATCTGAATAAAATTATATATATATATATATATATATATATATATAAAAAAAAAAAAAAAAAAAAAAATATATATATATAAAAAAAAAAATATTTACATTTTAAATAATTACTAATAAATTATTATGGAAGTAATACAATTTTCTCTTTTTCCTCATCTTATATATTGATTTCTATATTTTACATATCATACCATTTTCAACTTTTTTATACACTTCAACAATACTATTTTTTTTATCAAACTTTATTTTTACAGTTTTGACTGTCCTGAAGTCATCATTAAAGTGAAAAAAAGATAATAATAAAAATAATATGTATTAAATAGTAGAATTTTAAAAATTAAAGTTTTTAAAAAGTTATAAATATTATAGTAAATAGGTTTAATAATAAAATAAATAAACATGAAAAATAAAAATTAGTTAAAAGTGAAATAAATAAAATAAAATAAAATAGATAATATCGAAATTTAAAGCTACAACATGGGAGAAGGCAGCCTTTCCTAGATGCTGATTGGTTGGTTCTCATTTTGAATAATTTTCACTGCTCCAACTTCTTTGTTTTGATTTTCAAAATGAAAATGAATGTTTTAGAGTGTTTTTTAGTACTTTTTATGTATTTTTTTTTTACATATTACAAATTATTTTGATAAAATATGCTGAAAATATAATTATTTTAAAAAAATAGTTAAGATTTTAGTAAAAATTATTTACTTTTACATGAATGTAAATTAAAAAAGAAATCAGCACTTTTCAACAATTTTCACACTTTTTTTACATATTATAAATTATTTTGATAAAATATGCTGAAAATATAATTATTTTAGAAAAATATTTAAGATTTTAGTAAAAATTATTTACTTTTACGTGAACATAAAATTAAAAAAATTACTGACATACTCAACATTTTATAATAGGTTACAAATGTTCTTTTGAGATTCTCTACTATAAAATATTTTTATAATTATAAATAGAAATTTATTTTTGAAAAAACTTTTGTTCACTTTCATAATATGACAAATCATTAATTTTCTTTTTACAAATGATACTAAAATGAATCTAATAATAACAGATGAATATATATTTTACTGCTGATTCAGTAATTGGCCAATCAAAAGTTTAAAAATTTAATTCACTAGGCCTATAAAAAAATTTTCAGTGAAGAGGTTAAAGTCATTTTGATTTTCTTTTTATACCAACTAGATTCGATATTACTTTTATGAAATTTTAATCATAAACTTCACAAAATACATATTAATCCTTTGTTTGTAAACATAACTTAAGATTTAACTGGAAATAATAATTGCTCTTATAATATTAGATGTTTACAGACAATAATTATCTATCAATATAATGCATTTTTGTTTAGAAGATTAGATTTCAACTTAACTATAATTTTAAATGCTATTGACCATTACTTATTAGCAAATATAATAAATTTATTGTTTATTATTTTATTTTTTATGTGCATTTGTACCTAATTTTTTTACCCATCATGTATATCCTTTATATGATTTTAAATTCACTAAACCCAAGTTCAAACACTATACAGTTAGTTTTTAGAAATTTATTAAGTAAATCTTTTTTTTAATTTTGTTTTATAAAATATAAAAGTACATATAATACATATAATACAGTTTATTTCCAATTTTATTTTTAGAATAGGGCATACCAATAAAAAGGGCAATATATATATATATATATATATATATATATATATATATATATATATATATATATATATATATATTGTTGAGGTGTATAAAAAAGTTGAAAATGGTATAATAACAAATTATTCTATAAAAATAATCAGAAATATTTAATAAACTAGAAATAAATCTTGGTTTTTTATTTCAAAAATTTTCTCAAACTAATATGTTAAAAGCTGTGGAAACCAGATTACAAAGAATCAAAACTGTCAACACACTGGAGGCTATATCCTTCATAAACAAAAGAATAATATGCTTTGAAGATTTTTTATTGTAGGAAATATGTGATCTTTTCAAATATTTTCTCTCAATTAGTAAATCAATAATTGCCTGGTCATATATTTTACATTAAAAAACTACTATATATATGTGCTCTGCGCACAGATAATGAAGCTATTCAATGTACGTAAAATTATCAAAAGTTACCACCAAGTGCTTTCAGGACAGTTTATAGTCCCATATTCATGGTGACTTGTATTTGATTAATAACGATTAATAACTATAATATAATATTAACTATAGTATTAAAGCACTTGGTGGTAACTTTTGATAATTTTACGTTCATTGAATAGCTTCATTATCTGTTTGCAGAGCACATATATATATATATTAATTGATTTTAAATGGTAATGAAGTAAAGCCTTAACTATTAAAAAACTACCTACATTAATATCAGTTAAGATGATGGTAGGAGAATTATCTAAAGTCATTGTTCTGCAATAATATTTCTAAAGTAAACAAGACATCTATATTAACAGAACAACAATTAAAATAATTAAAATCTCAACTACCATATGATCTGTGAATTGTGGATCACATTATTTTTTAAAAAAAACATCTCAATAAGAAAGTGGTAAACTTAAGAGCAAAGTCCTCTTGTTACTGTTCAGCTCAGACACTTTCAGAGTTTTAACATGAGCAATCTCCCAAGTGGTAAACAATGAAATTAGTTTTCTTTGTTATTAAATATAATTTCCATTTTTTTAAATCAGTCACATTGTAAACACTTTTAAATGGCTTGTATTACCTATACTATTTTATACTTTAGAGTTGTTTACATATATCTGTTTAAATAATTTGATATGTAAATATAATAAAAATATATACGATTCACACACAGACTTTTTTATAAATCTTGATTTATTATATAATATTAACTATTATAATTATACGATAATATACTCCAACAGTTTGTCTATATTATTTTACTCTTTATCAAGGATGTTGTTTGTTAGAAGTGGGTTAAGTTGTTCCTTGATAAAGACTATAAAATTATATTGTCACAATATTGGAGTATATTATTGTACAATTATAATAGTTAATATTATATAATAAATCAAGATTTAAAAGGAAGTTTGTTCGTGGATTATATATATTTTGAAATTAATAATCTATTTTTAAAATAAAAGACTGTGTTGTTATTTTCTAGATATAATAAACCAGAAAAAGATAAATGGCAATGACAAAGTTTTTTCTTTACATAAAATTAAAAAATTAGAAAGTAGTTTAAAATGTTAGTTTGATTTTAAGATATGTAACTTCAGTTTGAAAAGACATCACATTATATTTAAAATGTTTTTCATAATAATTTGTTAAAATATTATGCAGTCATTTAAAAAAATAAAATTTATTGCTCATTTAATAATTTACAATCTGAGTCATTAATTACTGATTGATTTGTCAATCATCGGTAGCCAAGAGGTCAGCACAGCTGCCTGGTAAGCAAGCAGTTGCATGCAGATGGTTGTCACAGGTTCGCTTTCTGGCCTGCTTTGACATATGGGGAAAAAAATAATGTTTGATTTTTCTTTGTTTATACATTTTTTTAAAAAAAAAACATTGGTACATATAAAAATAAATAATAAAAACAATAAATAATTCTAGCTGAAATTTTTATAAATTATTTGAAATGCCCCCAATCTCTCAAGCTTTTCTTTATTTAAAGGGTGAGTGTTCCTGAAAGAATATAGCTATGGGCCATTTCAAATATTATATAAAATTGAGCATATTTAATTTTTATTGATGAAAATTTTATAAAAATAAAATGAAAAATGTTTCAAATGTAAAAATATGTTTAGCAACTCAATTAAAATGTAATATTCTTTATTGAAAAGCACAACATGAAAAGTTCCTATTACTATATGCAATGTGCATTTCTTGATTATACCTGACATCTATATACCAAAATGGAATCTAAAATATAAATTTATTTTTATAAGTAACTGTTAACCAGGTGAAAAACAATTTAAATGAGTAATATATATGTAATATCAGTCTAAAAAGTGTCAGGTATCAATACTACACTTAGTTTTCATAATCAACAATGAAAAAAAATTAACATTATCAATAATTAAAATTTCAATGCTATCTTGCATCTGTATAATAAAATAATCAATCACTTAACAATAAAATTATGTCCATCACTGCTTATTATATTGTTAAGATTTATTAAATTTATAAAAAAATCAAAAGAAGAAACAGATTTGTTAGGTCATTGTGACACTAGCATAATAGGTTTAATAAACATGAAATTGTTTTAAATGTTTTCATTGAAGTTGAAAAAGGTTTGTTGGTTTGTTTATTTGTTTATGCAAGAGGAGTGGTACATTATGGTTTTAGTAATCATATTTAAAAAAAAGTAAAAAAATTCCAATCAAAGTAAAAATGTTAAACACTTTTCACTTAAAAGAATATTTCATATTGCTAATCACTTACATAGATATATATTATTATGTACACATACTAAAAAAATATATACATAAGGAGTACACATTATTATTTATAGCAGAAATATATATCAACTATAAGTATCTAGTCAATTTAAAGTATGATATAATTTCATATTTTTATTTACTGTTTTAATATTTAAAACATAAAAATAATGTATATATATATATGATAACAGATGGCGTTCTACCAAAAACACCGTGAAGCGTAGTTTTCTGTTTACATAAACGTCAGAGTGAGCATTCATTATCTCTAACTTTAATTCCACTTTCAGATCATGATTTCAAGCTATTTGCTATCGTCAGTGAAAGACAGGAATAAGAAACTAGATCTAAACACAAACTCTAGCATTTATGAAACAGTTTCTATTCAGCTTGCAAGCGTGAATCTTTTAGACACATTAATGTCTTCAAACTCAGCATAGCAAGCCAGATAGCTACATGGGTCTGATCTCAGTTCAGCATCACTACATAGTAGAAGCCTCTGCAATATACATCATTGCAAGAAAGACCTCAAAGGTACATTTATGAAAAACAAAAAAACACAAGTTAAAAAACTTGCTAACGCTTGTATTTATGATAACAGATGGCGTTCTACCAAAAACACCGTCAAGCGTAGTTTTCTGTTTACATAAACATCAGAGCGAGCATTCACTATCTCTAACTTTAATTACACTTTCAGATCATGATTTCAAGATATTTGCTATCGTCAGTAAAAGACAGGAATAAGAAACTAGATCTAAACACAAACTCTGAGCATTTATTTTTTGTTTTTCATAAATGTACCTTTGAGGTCTTTCTTGCAATGATGTATATTGCAGAGGCTTCTACTATGTGGTGATGCTGAACTGAGATCAGACCCATGTAGCTATCTGGCTTGCTATGCTGAGTTTGAAGACATTAACGTGTCTAAAAGATTCACACTTGCAAGCTGAATAGAAACTGTTTCATAAATGCGCAGAGTTTGTGTTTAGATCTAGTTTCTTATTCCTGTCTTTCACTGACAATAGCAAATAGCTTGAAATCATGATCTGAAAGTGGAATTAAAGTTAGATATAGTGAATGCTCACTCTGACATTTATGTAAACAGAAAACTACGCTTGATGGTATTTTTGGTAGAACGCCATCTATTATCATAAATACAAGCGTTAGCAAGTTTTTTAACTTGTGTTTTTTTGTTTTTCATATATATATATATTAAATGCTTTTATTATCTATGCTCTAAATAATTAAAATAATTGTTTCTTCAACCACAATTGTAGTCTTTAGATTTAATTTGAAATAAAAACATGTGGGATCCAGAAATTAATTAATTCAATCCCTATTTCCTATAATGAGAGATCCCCTCTCCCATGTTTTTATTTCAAATTAAATCAAAAAGTCTGGAATCATGGTAGAAAATTTTTTTTTAGTGTATGGGGAATAAAAGCATTTAATATATATAAAAATTATTTCAATTATCATATCATTTGTTACATAATTAATTTTTATTTTTTAGTGCCACATGGTATAAGATTGAGTAACTAATGCTTGATAAATAATAAATTGGACAGCCAAAACATATCAAAGAATGATCAATATTTAATCCCATTACTATCTGCTCTAAAATTTTATAAGAGATGGTTTTAAAATTTAAAAAAAATCATGTTTATAGCAGATAGCAGAAAAAATAACAAATGCTATGTAATCTCCAAAACTATTTGTAACAATTTTACTTAAGAAACATTCAATATAAGCAAATTACATACTGCCTTGGAAATTGATTACATCATTGTATAAGTTCAGCCCATCCCTCTTCTATTGATATATATGGATACATAGTGGTCTGGCAATATGTTGTCTACATGGGTATGACTACAATATCAAATCCAATAAGAGTTTTGAGTGTTTCATCATCAGTTCATCAATGAAATAGATGGTTGAATCATTGGAAGGGTGAGAAGATTGAAGCCTGTCCAGTAAATTTTAAGGAACTGCTTTATATAAACCAAACACTGCTTGTATATGTGTGTGAGATGTTATGTTCTAGCTCAATTGATGAGTGCTGGTTCTGCATGAAATACATATATTGGGGATTATTTATCTTTTTTTCACATATATGTGGTCATGAGTAGTGATTGTTTGAGATAGAGTGCAGGACAAATATAGACTAAAATATCTTATGTTCAAATCCCTCTACTTATATATATTGTAACCAAATAAAAAAAAATGAATTTACAATGATAGCCACTATATAATTTGTAACTAAATAATGAAGACACTAATATATAAATAAGAACATGGTATTATATATATATGTGTGTGTGTGTGTAATAAATAAAGTTTGATATCTGTATTCGTTTCACAATATATTGTACTGTATTTTGATATATATATATATGATTTGTATATTATATATATATATATATATATATATATATATACAAATATATATATATATATATATATATATATATATATATATATATATATATCATGCTTTAGTTGGGCATCCATTTGCAACTAATTAAATATAATACCATAGCTCCTTTGCAACTATCATAAACATTAATTTAGTCATGCTAATAATGAGATAAATAAATTATTCCATTTCTCATCACACAAAATAAAAATAAAAATTCATCACTGCCATCATTTGAGATTTAAAATACTTTGATATTGGGAAGTAATTGTAACCAACAAAATACACTAGCCATTGTCATCAGGTAAACTAATATTAGCTACAGCAACTGAACAAAATTACAGTGAAATCCATGGAGTGCATTATGCTTATCTCCAATAATATGTTCTTTCAATAAAGAATCCTTCCCACTCCTCTTTCCATATATATATATATATATATATATATATATATGGAAAGAGGAGTATATATATATATACAAGACCATTCATGGTCATGTGCACACACTGGTGCTATTTATAACAACTTAAAAAAATATCAAAGAAAGATAATAAGTTGGAAAAGGGACATGACCACTTTTATTCAGTTTAGCTAAGTACATGTGTTTTCCCTGGGTTCCACTAGATTGTTTTAAACCTAGATAAATATTATCTATCCATAGTGTATGGATTCAAACCCATTTTGTACCTTCTTTACTAACCATGCATTTGGATGTATAACAACAAAAAATGACATTCTTATATTTTATCCATATCAATAGAATTATATATATATCCAATGCTCTTATAGATATTACTAGCCCAGTTCAAGTATATTGATGTACAGATACATGAATATTGTTACTAATGGCCTACAAACAACCATATGAAGATTATTACTTATGTATGTATATATATATATGG
The DNA here is from genome assembly GCA_028023455.1 of Epiperipatus broadwayi. Lineage (NCBI taxonomy): Eukaryota > Metazoa > Onychophora > Udeonychophora > Euonychophora > Peripatidae > Epiperipatus > Epiperipatus broadwayi. The sequence goes on from JAQFVV010012827.1 coordinate 396,206, forward strand.
CCATTAAACCTAAATAATTTAATTATTTATCGTAATATAATGATGATGATGATGATGATGATTCCATCCACAGCTTTATAATAAACTTATAACAACACATTTATCTTTTATAAGCATATAGGAACCTTCTTAAAATCATATTATGTTTAAACTGAGATTCTAATCACAATACTCCCTAGCACTTATATATGTTTATGGTTATTTAATTAAAATACTTTTATAGTTAAAATTATGACTCAATCATCAATATTTACCAGTGATGATGAATGATCATGATGAATCTCATCAGTTAATATCCCATTTTTTATAAATCTTTATTTACTAAACATATTAATTACATTTAAGATTGGATTTAATTTTTACTATTTATTTACTTAGCGATGATGATGATGATAACTAATCTTATATCATAAAATTTAGATTCTGATAAATCCATAATTATTTACTTGAACACTATTATGCTTAAACAGTTATTTATCTAGTAACATAATATCCATCTTTGATGAGGATGTTCAAAACTCTTCGGCACAACATATAATTTTAACTTTTCTTTTACTATTAACTTCTAATTACTCAAAACTTGATTATATGTCAAGCGTAATCCTTAAATATTCTTATATGTAAATCCATATCAGAATGTTTAACATTTATGAATGATGATGATCAATTAAAATGATAGAATCAAGAGAAGAAAAAAATATAACAATATTATTAATAATAATAACTCGGAAACCAAATATGGTATAATTATATTTATTCATACTCTTCCCTGTAATGAATCATATTTACTAATTATACAATTGACTCAATTAAATACATAATTAAACAAAATATTTTAATACTATATGCATAACCAACTAATTTTATATATCTGTTCATGTTACTAAATATTTCGAAGTAATTTAGCTTAAAATGACATTTAAAAATTAGTCTATTGAATCCTTATTCAAGATTTTCCCTACTTATATGTCATAAAGGTAAATTTTATTTAGGTAATGTGTGTGTGTTTTTTACTTTCATACATATATAAAACATGCTCTTTAATTTTCTACCTTAAAATAACTGTCTAACCTATTTGACTTGTTGGTATAAGCAGTCACACATGCACACACCCGGTGATATGTCAACATATATCATATTAAAATGTGTACCCCTATATTATGGATTAACACATAAGTCACATATATAAAACAAATATTATTGCAACCTTGAGCAAAAATAACCTATATCAAATTTAATATGCAAAGAGATAAACTAAAATAAAAAACATCATAAAGCATATATTGATAGGTTGCTCAATTATCACACTGAATAAACAACAATTAAAAAAAAACATTTCATTATTACAATATATAAAAACAAAAAAAAATATCAAAAGATTATGAAGAATTAAGTTTAATGAATTTTAAAACTGTGTGTGTGTGTAATGTAATGCAGTATTCATAGCAATACAATCAATAAACAAACTCTTAATGTTTATGTATAAAAAATAAAAAGAAAAAATGCTTGACTATAGAAATCAAAGTTTACTTTTAATAAGTAAATAAAAAATTTGTTAATTAAATTTCAAAGTTACCTGATGCATTTTCCCAGTTTTTATTAATGTCCCTGGTTCAAATATCAGACCTCTCTCTCATTTATAACTTCAACTGGTTGGTTTTTTTTGTTTCTATCATTTTAAAATTATTGCAGACACTTTTAATAAATATGAACTGGTTGATTTTAGCTTGTTCCCATCAAGTTAAAAGTTATTGCAGGCACTCTTGCTAAATACGAATAAAACTTTTTTTAAAAAAAAATGATTTGTAGATTAATTGAGGTTGGTTGTATGGCTTTTATACATCTTCTTCTTTCTTCTCTTCTTTCCTCTTCTCCCTCACTTCAAAGATGATGATCCTTTAACAGGCCAGGAGACAAAAAAGAAGCCTCTCAGATGACACATGTGGTTGACTTTAAACTCAACCATTCTTTGGGTATGGACTTGTATATGAGTCCCCAGATAGATTAGTGACTTAACTCATAATGTGGTATTTCAAGAAACAAAAAACAGCAAGTTTAGCATGGCATCTTCATTGTATTATAAACAGCCAAAAATATATAAATATCATTTTTATATTATTTTCATCAACTTCTTTTAAGAGATTCAATTTTGTTCCATCTCTGTAGATTAACTTGGCTGTGAGATTCTTTATATAGGTGCACATATTCTTTTATACTGTTTTAAAGTAAAAAGTCTTACTTTTTTTTCTTTAATTTTTCAAGAAAAAAATAATAGTTCATCCTGAGCTGAAAAGAAAAAAAAACAACTGACCGACTCTTCTTCTGAATATTGTTAACTGACTGCCAATTAATAACTATTATTTATTAACTATATAAATATTCACACACAAACCTATACATATATAAAAAAAATTTTTTTTAAAAATTTTTAAATATTGATTACTATATTTACTGTGAATGTTTAGTTGGTTACTGGTTGGTATCTAATTACATCATTATTCCAGATTAGCTTTAGGCACTATTTCACTTATTATTTCTAAATAATACATGGGGAATTTAAAAGTATTGCAGTTTGTAATGTTGTAATTGACTATTTATTAGTCTGCATTACAGTGACATGTTTATTTCATGTTTAAAGAGGTTTATTTAAACTTCATTGTATCAATTTTTCATACTCTGTAGTCAAGTTGCTATCTTTAAGTGTCCATATATATTCAATGGACCATTAGTAGGAATGTATTTCCATTCTTGCTATTAAAAGGTATGAAGGTTGCCTTGACAGCAGTGAGAAATATTGATTACTATATTTACTGTGAATGTTTAAATGGTTACTGGTTGGTATCTAATTATATATATATACACCTGGGTCTCATTTTACGCGATAGATAGGTTCCTCAGAAAATACGCGCAAACAAAATCGCACAAAAATAGACGTAACTTACATTGAAAAAGGGGGGATACGATCTGTGATTTTTCAAAATTCATGTAAAAGCAAAGCACCAATGTAAAATTACTTTAAAATTCGCGCAAAAAAAAAAAATAAGGAAATAAAATATAACTAATAAAAAATTTCAAATTTGAAAAAAATTGATACAAGACAAACTTTTTTTAAATATAATATTTAATTTTATTCAAAATAATATATTTTTATGCATAATTTACATTTTTTTTATACACGTTTTAATTATTATCGATATTTGCCGAAAACACAAGTTCATTTGCAAACTGAGGAAATACAACTAGCGCTAACTTCACACTCATGTTGAGTCAATGGATTTCTGGTGACAACATAATTAGTAATTAATCTTTGAGATGATGATTTTATTAATTGTTTATGAACTTAGACTTACGATAATAAAAAGACATTTATTCACCACTGCTGGGAAAAATTTAATTAAAACTAACAACTAAAAATTAAATTCTTATTTTTGTCTTTAATTTTCAATTCCGTTTAAAAATCAAATTTCGTTTCACTGCTATTACTCACCTTTTAAAAATAAACTTGTGGACACTAAATGATTAATAATTGATTACGATCTTTTTTAAAAAGCAAAAACAGAATGTGATTTAAAATGCAAAATTAACACGCACAATGTTTGAACAAATTTACATTATAATCTTATAAAATTTAATGTGTGTATACACAAAAGGTGGAAATCATCATTTTAATTTTATTATTGCATAAAATCTTACTATTATAAAGCACTGAAAATATTGAAATTACTAAGATGAAAGTCGAATTCCAATAATGCGCTATTACTTTCAATATAATGTAAGTGCATGAAATTTATTATTTAAAGTAATAGCGCATTATTGGGGTTCGACTTCCGGTGAATTTCAAAATCGCGTAACTTCAAAATCGTGTTAAATAAGTCCACGTAAAAACAGACCCAGGTGTATATATATATATGGGGGGGAAATAAGATACATATATGTACAATATATATATATTGTGCATTAGAGTAGAGAGTTTGAGAAATAAAGTTACATGAAAATTATGATGTAAGCTTTTGAAATTATTACTTCAAAACTTCAGGAAATATTGAGAAAAATTATAAGATGAAAGTAGGACTGTTGATAAATATTAAAATGATTAAGTAATATTTATTGAATTTTCTCAGAAGAATAAAATAAACATTAAAGATCATGTATTAGAAAAATTTAAAATGATCTTTGTCAGATTGTTGATGCAGTTGAAAGCATGATGGATAAAATTAAACATAGAATTAAACATGAATGAAGTGCTCTTGTTAAAAATAACTTCCTATTTAAGAAAAATATATCTATATACTTGAAAAGTAATTTTAATAAATTTATTTTACGAGTAGTTTAAATATAGACTTGAGATTTGGATATTGAATAAAAAACAATATAAGGGTGTCATTGTACTCAGCAAACTATGAACAGATGTATGTTGAGAATAATAAAAAAATCAAAAATCAAATATTTATATAAGATAAATAAGTAGAATATAGATATCATTGAAAGAATTATGCTGAAAGTGGACAAGTGATGTCTCAAACTGGATTTCAAGTAATTAAAAGATATTCTTAGAAAGACCACATGTGAGATGGTTTAATGAAATAAGGAAATTATTGGTAAGGTTTTGCAAAGAGAGGCTATAGATTAGCAAATATGGATTAAACTTAAAAAGGATTTTAATCAGTAATGGATCGATAAAAGTTGATAATGCTCATAATCATGATCATAAACAATTATTATATTTTAAATTGGATCATGATTAACACTATTTATAATGATTCAGTTTACAAGAATATCTTTACTTATGGTTAAGTGTTGTCTTTAAACTAATTCATTTTTAATCAGTAATTACTTTTTTTAAAGTTAAATATTCTTACATATCCTTAACACGATATTTATATTAACTCCTTCAAAGTTCAAATCCTCCCACTTTTATTTGAAATATCCTAGTTTTAATTTTGGTTATCTTTTCTCTTTTTATATCAGGTCATAATGTTGTTTATTTATAAAACTTATTGAATACTTTAAACAGGCTTTAACCTGTGTTCAATGCACTTTAAAATTCATAATAATCAAGCACATTTTGCCGATAGAGGAACCTTCCAAACCATGACATAAGATAGCAATTTTTATAAAGATAAAATTGGCCATCTTATCTTTAACCTAAATGTCCACTTATATAGGCGAATCTGAAGCTTCTTGACTTTGAGACATAAAGTTGTTGTTTTTTCCACTGTTTATGTCCACTATTTTCTTTACAAATTAACATTCATGAAATCTTTTGATTTACAGTGAGTTAATATTATGATCTTAATGTTAGAAATTGAAAGATTTCATGAATGTTAATTTGTAAAGAAAATAGTGGACTTAACAGTGGAGAAAACAACAACTTCACACTTCCAAATCAAGATGCTTCAGGTTCACCTATGTAAGTGAACATTTAGGTTAAAAATAAGATGGCTGCTCTTATCTTTATAAAAATTGCCATCTTGTGTTGTGGTTTGAAGGTCTCTCTGTCAGCAAAATGTGCTTGATTATTATGAATTTTAAAGTGCATTAAACACAAGTTAAATCCTGTTTAAAGTATTTACATATGCTTTCTGTGCGCTCAATAAATTAATTACTACTCTTCAAAAATTATTGAACAAAATGTTTTTTATTTGAATTCTATTTTTAAAATTGAAAAGAATATTAATTGAGGCAGAATAAAAATGGCAATATATCATCAAATTTAAAATTAAACATTATTAAATTTCACAAAAAAAATATTTTCTGGCATTTATGAATGCAATTATTGTTAACCAATAAAAACAGCTTCTGGATAATTGTAACTACATTTTCATGATTTGTCTTCTTAGAAATATATATTTTCAAATAAAATTTAATTGTAATTATATTTTTTTGCTTAAAATAAATATTTGACAAATATGTTGCATAAATAAGTTTCGAAAGTTGTAATTATTTATTAAGCACATAGAAAGTATGTAAATACTTTCAGAGAAAGGCTTTAGCCTTTATTATATGCACCTTGAACATTTATAATAGTTAAACGATGTCTTTTTTTGACTGTAGAGGGACCTTTCAAATCTCGATACAAGATAGCAACTTATAAAGATAAGAACTGCCACCTTTTTTAAAGCTAATTCTCACTTATATAAGCTAATAAGAAACATCTTGATTTGGAAGTGTGTAGCTCTTAGCTCTTCACTTTTTAGGTCCACTATTTCCTTTCAAATTAACCTTTGTGAAATCTTGCAATTTACAATGAGTTAATTAATATTTATTATCTATATGCTAAAAATATATAAACTAATGTAAAGATGTGATTATTTATTAAGACCATAGGAAGTATGTAAATTCTTTTAAAGAAAGGCTTTAACTTTTATCTTATGCACCTTGAACATTTATAATAGTCAAATGATGTCATTATTTGACTATAGAGGGACCTCACAAAGCTCTACCCAAGATGGTGACTTTATAAAGCCTTAATCATATTCATCTTGAATGATTATAATAGTCAAATAATGTCTTTTTTGACTATAGAGGACTTCTCAATCCTCAACACAAGATAGAGCCTTTATAAAGCCTCACTCTAAACATATTTATATAATTCCTAGTGCTTAATAAATAACCACACATTTACATTAATTTACATATTTCCAGTATAAAAATTATAATATTAACTCTTTGTAAAATGCAAGATTTTGTAAAGGTTAATTTGCAAATGAAATAATGGACTTAATAATGAAGTGAATAATAGCTTCATGCTCTCAAATCAAAATGCTTCAGATTGGCTTATATAAGTGAAAATTCACATTAAAGATAAGATGGCCTTTCTTATCTTTATAGAGTTTCTATCTTGTGTAAATTTTTGAGACACCATCTATAAATAAAAAAAACATATTGTTAATTATTATAAATGTTCAAGGCAAATATGGTAAAGGTTAAAGCCTTTCTCTAAAAGGATATGTTTGGTAAATAAATTACTAAAAATGACCCTTTTCCTAAAGGTTATTTTAAAATTGCAGGGATCAAATAATCTACCAAGCAGTGATATTGTAATTTTCTTTGTACTATAATTCAACCAATCAGCATGTTTTTCAGTTTGCTTTCATATTCAAATTTAAGTAATATTTGCATGAAATCTGTAAAAAAGTGACATTTTTAGATTTTTTAAACTAATATTTTTAGTAGTGATTTCTGACAAAAAGATGTATTTGGCAAACTAATATTATAAATAACCACAAAATTGTGCAGAAAGGCTGAAAAAATAGCAACACCTTTAAAATACCTCCAATGTTTTAAATATTATAAAAAAAAATTCATAGATTTTTCTTCAACATAATGCCATTTTAAATATTAAATTAATTTATTAATATCAATTCTTTGTAAAAGCACAACTATTTTATAATTTAATAATTTACTATTTATCAACTCATTTTACTTATGTGATAAGCCTTAGATATTTCTCAAACATTGCTAACCACCCATAATCATCCATCAAATATACAGTTGCATGTGATTTCATTTTAAGATTTATCTTATAAATTATTAAAATACATCTTAGAAATCATTTTACTCCTGTACTTGTAAGAGTATGTTTCTAAAAAATAACAAGGGTTTTACTGTACCTGGAAAAATATATTCAAATTGTTTGCCACAATATTTCTAACTTTACAAGTGCAAGTTTTAATTAAGTTTTTATAATTTGTATAACATTTTTAATCAATAATTAATTTTATTATTCTCATAATTTTTTAAATTTATATTTAACCATATAACCATCCTCACTGTTTCTCAAAGAACTTTATTATAAGCTTATGTGAACAATGTGTACTAATTGATAGTGTTATATAAAATTGCAAGAAATCTTTTTGAACTTAGGCTTTTTTAATAGGGACTTAGGATTCAAATCTGGAACTGGTGCACTTAAGTATCTCAGGACTACATTTAACTCCATTTTGATTTAGTTGTTAATACGTAATACTGATTTTCAAAACCAAAAGCCAGAATCATTGTTGCATGACTGAATATCACAATATTAATTATTGTTGCTTGATGCATAATATTATGTCAAGTTTCTTGTATTTTTAAAAATAAAATATATTTAAAAAAATTCAAATGGAAATATAAATATATTTTATTAATTGTAATGAAAATACTTTATAAAAATAATTAAATATATTACATAATTATGCACTTTCCCTACTTATTATTCAAAAGAATATTCATATTCAAAAAATCAACCAATCAGCAACTTTTATTTTTGTTGGAATATTTTCATCTTATACTATGTAGACTACTTTTATGATATATTAATTACAAAACCAAATGATGGTGTTAGTAGTACATGTAGCAGTTTAATACAAATTTTTCAAGTGAAAGGAAATAATACCATCAGAATATTTTCTATTTTACAAATATAGTTTGTGCAAATTGAGTTCTGCAATTTAACCTTTGCACTATAAAGCTTTTTATTTTTTATTTTTTTTCATGTGTTATAGCATCGGCCGGGAAGCGAGCCTGCAACCCGGGCAACTGCTTATAAGGCAGTCATGCTGACCTCTCAACCACCAATGCTTGACAAAAGCTTTTTTATTTGTTGGTGATTTCTAATGTATAGACACACAATTAAATCTCAAATTTAAATTCATTACTGTTCTTTTGAAACTTTTAACATAAAATAACAAAGCAAACATTTCACAGAGCATATTCAAATTTTGGCATGCATAATTTTATGATGTGACAAATATAACTGGCAGTGACATCTAATATTTCCCAGAATTGGTTAAGAAAGTTTATAGTCTAATATTTCAAACTTAAATGAATGAAAAATATGATATATATGTATATAAACTACAATGAAGTTAGAAGAAATAAAGTAGATGGGATGGGGGACAACTTGTTAAAAACCTGAAATGGTGTAAGCTGGATTAAAATAATACTAGAAGGAATCATAAATCCTTAAGTAAAATGCCAAATCAGGGCCGGCGCTGGGTACTAGGCGCCCGCATGCAAATTTGATTTTGGCGCCCCTGTCAATATGTATGTTTACTAAGGTGACCCGACCGTGTCCCGTGGCGTTTTAAAAAAGTCATGATTTTTAGAAAGAATGCACGATGTAATGCTATTTTTGATATCAAAAATAGCATAAAATTGATTGTTAAATTATATATTATTTCATACAAACGGTTTGTATGAAATAATATATAATTTAACACGGCAAATTTAGATGTTAGAAAAATTTGCAGAAATTTTAAAAATAATGTGTTTGTTAAAAATAGACAGAGTGATTCAAATATATATATATATAATAAATTAAAAAAAAATAATGTTTGAGATTAAAATATTTAAATGTTTAAAATAATTTTCGAAAAACATTTACATATTTTAATCTCAAATATTTTTTTTTTTTAAAATTTCATATTTATTATTTGCGTCACTGTCTGTTTTTAACAAACCCATTATTTTTAAAATTTTTGCTAATTTTTCTAACCTCTAAATTTATGCAAATATTAGCAAATTTAATAATAAATTTACAATTTATAAATGAAATAATTTTAAAAAAAGATAATATTACAAACATACATATTTAATTTATTATTATTAATGTACGCTATATCTATATAAACGCTCCATATAAACCAAATTTTTAATCAGCCCCCTTCCGGTCAATGGTGTCCCATTTTACCAATGTTAAAATCTGGTCACTTTAATGTATACCACCTACATGTTATAAATATTAGTGTACAAAATCTTTCTAAGGGAAACAAACAAGGCAATGTAAATAAATAATTTTTAATATTAAAAAAAAAGAAAATACAGTTAAAAAAAGTAAATGCATTACAAAACATGTTATAATTATAATAATTTTATACTCCTTGACTTCATATTAATAAACCTTGATATGATTGTATTTATTTCCAGTTCTGCACAAATATCATTTTCAATAGCAATTAATGCCAAATTAACAAGCCGTTTTTGTGACATAGTTGTTCTCAAGTAAGTTTTAATTAATTTTAACTTAGAAAAAGAGCGTTCACCGCTTGCAACACTAACAGGTAATGTTAATAATATTCTTAAAGCTATTGATAAGTTTGGCATAGATAAATTATTAGAAACTATAAAATTAAGTGTTTCGAAAGGGTTTTGAGAATTTAAAAAATCCTTTTGAAAAATATCTCAAAAAGCACATAATTCGTCGAATAAATCTGTAGCATTAATATCTTTACTGTTATCAAATTTCAAAATATTTTCTAAATCTTTGCATTTTGCTTGTAACTCGCTCTTATTAATTTCTGATATTTTATATAGAAAATTGAAATTATTATAACATGCTTCGAGGAGTTCAAAGCGTTCTGTTAAAGAATTTAGATGTCCAACACAAATTACTTTTTGCGCCAAAATACAAAACTCTATACGCGGAGGGGAAGAAGTTGTTTAACTTGTTTACCTAAAAAAGGCAGCTAATAAATTGGAAATATTCAGCCATTGACATTAAAAATGGTCAGGTTTTAAAATAACTCAAGTGTCCAGTTTTTTACGCTTGATTGAACATTTTAGTTTTACCATTGGCAAGATTTTATTTTGTTATCATATATTTTTCTAATTAACACAGGTGGCCTGCCAGGCCTGATTTGCGATTTCAATAGAAAATTTCCTGGGATTATAATTATTGTTTACAAGTTCTTACTAAGATTTTAAAATTTGCGATAAACATCATAAGCAAACGTATGTAATTAATTTGCAAACCTAATTAGTATGCAGAAAAAATAGACTTTTGACAACGATTAAAATATATAAAATAAAAAGTAAACTGAAAATTATATTAAGTTTACTGGAATTATACCTATAATATATATTACATACACGTTTGAATATTTATATCAAATTATTATTTAAATAAAAAATTAGAAAATGTTTTATTTTGCAATATTATAATCGTTTCTTACGATTTCAAAATTATGTACATGATCTAATATATATATACGCATATACATACATAAGTTCTAATTTATAATACTTTTAGTGTGTGTTTATTTATATATTTGCTAGCAGAAAGTTACTTATAGTTTACTATAAGCAGTACTATATATATATATATATAAATAAACATTACAATATGAAATTTGTAATATAATAAACTTTATGTTTAGTTTATTGTTCATGATAAATAATAGATTTGATTGTTTTATATTTTTAATATTAAGCAGAGCTTGTGTGCAGGCCTGCTTGTGTGTGTCATTTAATAAGATATAATATGACTTCATATGATTTTCAATAATCTACTCTCAATAATTTTTGTAAATAAACATTTGAGAATAATATTCTTCAAATGTGAGTATTTTTGTTAGTAGAGTTTTAATTTCTCAGGGATGGCGCCTTCTTTTTCAGATGCTAATCTCTCAGTGATGGCGCCTCCTTCTGCCAGCGCCCGCATGCCTAGCATGCGTTTCATGCCCGCTTCCGCCGGCCCTGTGCCAAATCATTATAAAAAAACTTAAAAAAAAATTATACGAGTAGATAAAAAAAGTTTTGCAACAATTTTTTATGAATCCATAATGATTATTACTAATCATTTATTAAATTAGAGTTATATATGAGCGATGATGACCTGGCCAACTGATGAGTGCTGGTTTAGCACAAAATACGTTTGGGGTTATTTGTCTTTTATTGTATTTTTATTTATATAAAATTATTTATAAAATAAAAAAGACTGATGAAATATGGAAGTTGTCTATCTATAAAAAAGATTTTGCAACAATGTTTTGAAGAAGAAAAATTATGACTCCCTTAAGAAATATAAAATATATTATTGTTACAATTGATTGAATACGATTAAAATTCCTATATATTCGGAGATGAAAATGATTATCCAATGGAGATATTTACTATAAACAGCTGAGGATTATTTTGTATACAATGCTGCTATATTGAAATCTTGTAAATGAGAGTTAGTTTTCTCAATTTGTATTTTTTTTGGGATGCTGGCAAAAGACGTTTTTGTTCATTGCAGTTATTAGACGATATTGACTTTAGATAATTATTCAACTGACGCTACAGTGTGAACTGCTGTATACTTTCTTCACGACTTTATTTCGCTGCAAAATCGTAAATACGGTTTGGAGCAGATTTATATAAACAATGTCATATTATATTTAATGTGGAAAAAATATAGTTATAGATTTCATTTACCTTATTTGTTTCATTTAGTATTAAGGAAAATAAACTATAAAAAAATAAAGTAATTAAAATACCAGAATACATTTCTGTTGGTTTAATATTTCAAAATCATAGCAATTTTTAAACTTTAAAAATAAAAATATTACAATCAACTTGTTTTAGCATCCCCCCCCCCCCAAGTATGACCTGCTGTGAGCTTATTTGTGTCCTTTAAAGAAGGATTTAAGGTGGGGAAATATTAGGTGCTACGCGTGCATCATTGTATAGTTGTGAAACGTGGATAAATGACTAAAAGATTTTGCTCGGCTGATAGCCTATTTTGCGATCCTTTGAAAAGAGAATTAAGTAAAAGATTAATTAAGTGCTATGTCTGGTAGGTGTTATTGTATTGTTATGAAACATGGACACTGAGTAAAAGAGTCAGACAGAGATTGGAAGCTTTTAATACACGAGTATTAAGAGTTATTTGTGGAAATTTAGAGGGATGAATAAAATGACAAAGGAAATTTTTTTGGAAAGAGTGAATGGTAATATATGATTGAGTAGAAAATTAAAGATAGAAAGAAAACCTGGATTGGACATGCAGTAAGTAGAAAGAATAGTTTAATGAAAGACGTTTTGAAATGAATGCTAAATGGAAACAAGAAGAAAGGATGAAAAAGACTGTCGTTCCTATATGATGTAGAGATGAAAAGAAATATAGTGGATTGAAGATCTGGACAATAAACAGAACAGAATGGAGACATGGATGAGTTACTGTGTGATGGCTTTCTGAACCATATTAGAAGAGAACTGTAGTGAGTGATTGCACATATATAAATAGATATGTCAAACAAAAAATTGTCAGACAAAAGCATATGCGTAACATATGTATTTTATTTATTATTATTATTATTTGCATGTTTTCACTTACTAGATATAAGCACAACTTTAAAGTGTAAAAAATATCACCAACTTAATCAATAACCAAATTACAAGGTCTTGAACTCTTTCTTTGTAAATATACTTTCAGTAAATATTTTTAAAGTGTAATAAAGCGGTTTAAAAAAATACTAAGTATTGTTATGTAAATGTAAAAAAAAAAGACTTTTTCACATTTTACGATTGATTTTCTCTTTTACTTCTTTAATAAGTGTGTTTCCTTCTATTTGCTTTTTAGACGTCAATATCGAAGATTGTTTAAGCTCTTTATTGCATTTGAAACAGAGTTCAGACAAAAAAATCTTAGGACTAATTTCTAATTTAGTAAAGTAAAAATACTACAAAAATATCACTTACAACAAGCATAGACAGTTGAAATATAATCAAACGTGACAGGAAAAAAACACTCTATAAAATAAAATCAGTCTTTCAAAAATAGAATTTATTATTATTAATATAACTGACAAAATTGCTGTTATTAAGAGGTGTGTTTTTGCAATACATAATTATATAAAAATATGTTAAATATTGTAGGATAATAGATCTGCGCAATCGCACATAAAAAAAAGGGACTTGCGTCTTAAAATCGCTGAGGTATGTAAAAAAATTACCATATAAAATTTACGTTAGTATGAATATATATAGAAAAAAAATGCAAATAATGATTTCCACCAACTTACAGATGTTGTAAATTAAAAAGATTACCCTTTAAAAAAATAAAAGATATAATTGGAGATGTTCTGGAAATATTGCTATGAGAATGACAATGTTGGAACAATGGAAGGCTTAAACGGCAATATAAAAAATAAAAGATTTAGAAAGAACACCTAAAAGAGATAGATGAATGATATTAAAAATTGTTTGGGATGATGGGGCGAAGAGAACTGTAGATTAAGCCAAAAGACTTCAAGTGGCTTACTTTTGTCATTTTCCTTTATGTTGCTGAAATCTTTTATATTCAGGTCGTCATACATAATGATAGAGATAGGGCAGAGATCCCCAACCATTTTGCACTTAAGAGCACATTCTATAAAACCGGCTTGGTGGCGGGCACCATTTATTTTTTCAATGTAAATTTATAGTTGGATATAGTTAATAATACACATAATGTACAAAAAAATATTTATTTCAAAAATAAAATTTTAACATATAATTAACGTTTATATTTTTATGCTGTAAAAATAAAGTATGCCCTACAATTTGATTACAATATAATACAATAATTTATAAAAAAATTTCAAAAATTACATTTATTTGTATCAGATAAATAATTTTTTATCATGTTCGGGTAGTGGTGGGCACATGTAAAATGGTCTGCAGGCACCTTGGTGCCTGCGGGCATATGGTTGGGGACCCCTGAGATAGGGTATTATAAAACTATGATTCTAATTCCTACACTTATAATAGAACTAATGCTTTTATTGTATAACTTAAAATCAATAATACACTGTCAATTCTCATAAGAAGAAAAATAATCAACCCATTATTGTAGAAATGCTTATTGTTGAAGGAAATTTGAAAGGTGAGTGGACCAATCATTAAATATGAGTTTTAAGTGTGAAGAATAATAAGAGTCATTCTAGTGCTACCAAAAACTCTTATCAGATCTTTCCCAAGATTAGAGATTGAAATGAATGGTCATGGCAGAATGACAGTGTTAATGATTACATTTAAAATTGTAATATAAATATTTAGGACTTAACCATTTCAAATTGTAACATTTTCCATTGTTCTACCTGGTGGAAATTTTTGAAAATGCTCAACCTCATTTCTGTATAAAATCTTTATTTTATACAAAAACTCAATAAATTGCATGTGATTTTTTTTTTTAAATTTAATTTTATAAATAAATAAAATTGTAAAATATATTTGATCTTTATAAATATTTAAAAAACTGAATTGTAACTAAAAAAAGAAGACATTAACATCACTAAGGATGTCAGTGTAAACACTGAAAATGAACAGATTCATTTCCTATATTATGTTGGTTTTTCAAATGCAAATGAAAGAATGTGTATGTGTGATAAATCTATAAAATTCTGCTTACAAACCTTATATTTGCATTGTAATTATTAAAAGATTTGAAAAAAAAGTTTTACACTGTGTCAATTTTTACAGGTGATAATCAAGATAAATTTCATATTGAACATGGTATAGAAGTTAGGAATGCCTTTAAAAGAAATCATTTCTTCAAAAACAATAGGCCAAAGTTGATTGATATTTGCAAACTATCTATAAAATACTAACTTTTACAGATTGTTTTTCAATGGAAAAGTCAATAAAGTAGTACTAGAGAATATACATTATTAAAAAAATTCTATAGTAATAGATAATTGTAAACAGTGATCTAAAGTGGTAGAAATATGATGCTTTTCTAAGGTTGTTCCTTCAACAATTCTCAACAAGCATGAGAGTTATCAAACTAATGCACTAATATAAATGAGATATAAAGAGACTCCATAAGCAAACATGGCAATTGATCAGATAATGTATTCTAGAACTATGAAAATATTTCCATAGTCAATATTAAATATACCCATAAGATATTGCATTTTTTCTATTTAAAATATATACATAACTATTTTTAATAATATATGAGGGTAGAAAAACAACTATAGAAATGATGAAATACTGATGCTGCCATCCGTACTGAAATATTTTATAAAGTCTATCAATCATAAATAAACAAAACAATAAAAAACACTAAGTATCTTCCATTAAACAATTTTTGATCTTTCTACATTTCAATATTTTCCCATTCATCCCCTAGTAGCAGCTTAATTTAATATTGCAACATTTCATTTTAATATTAAAATATTTAGTAAACATTAAGGATGAATAAATTATATTCGATTTATTAGAAATATACATTTTACAAATGAAAAGCTTTCTCAAAAATCATATTTGAACTTTTCAAATATAGAAAAAAAATTAATAGAGCAAAATCCACGAGAACAATTACTTATTTATAACTGCTGTACTATTGGAATATTATTGAAAAAAGTAAATTAACAAAATATTACTGATTAAATCTCATTTTTTAAAATATAAATGACAAATTAAAAAGTCATTATAAAGCTATGAAATTCTAAAATTTAAAATTGGATATTTTAATTATTAAAATATACACAAATATGCAATGTTTGACAGAGTTAACAAGAGTAGCTTCCCTTCTATCATTACTTCAAATTTCTTAACTTGTATTTTTAAAAATAAAACATATTTTTAAAAAATCTAAATATAAACATTAATATATATTTCTTTTTTAATAATTATTATGCATACATTTAAATAAAACATGAAATTATATACATTTTTGCTCACTGCTAATACAAATTAGAGAGGAGTGTTCAAGTTTGTTTATAAGCCCAACATCAAAAAATCAGCCAATCAACTATTTCCTAGATTTTTGTTGAATGAAATATAGGATTTCTGTGGGCTATTCTGTAGAATATTGATATCTTCATATTTTTAAACTAATAAATCATGATTTACTTTATTTTAATTTTTATAATCAAATAAACATTAACTTTACCACAGGTTGACCAGAATTATTTTGTCTTTTGGCCAATTCACTTATAATAAATTTTTTCATGAGTATTATATGTTAAAATGCATTTAAAATGATATATTTTACTATAATAAAGTTTTTCCCAAAAATTGCACATTAAGAGGTGGAAAATTCAAAATTCCTGCTCTTACAATAGACATAAGCCCTGCTCTGACATGTTCAGCAATTGTCTCTTGCCATGGCTGTAAAATGTTTGGCATTTTATGACATTACAGTTTCCAATGACATAAAAATGTGTTTATTTGCCAATTTATTACACTTTTAAATATTTTTAAAAAAATAATTTGCACTATATTTATTAAATATCAAGTAATATAAATTATTAATAACTTATTTTGACTTGAAATACTTTATTTTCAAAAATATAATATTATATTAGCTGCTAATGTAAATATAGTTTCAGGTAAATTAAAAAATTTTAGCTTTGACATAAACAATCTAAAATATCATAATTTTGCAATAAATATTTAAAAAGTTTAAACTTTTAAAGCATAATTCATTAGATATAAGAGAAATAAATAAATGTTCATTCACGTTTTTAAAAATAATCATAAACAAGAAATATTTTATTGATTTTATAAACTGAAAATAATCTTTCTAGAAACAATGATATATAAAGACTTTGTTTTGGTTACTTCCTCATTTTTTTAATATTTACAGAAACAAAATGTGAACATTTAAAATTAATTTCAGTAGTAAACAAGAATATCTATCAAATGAAGTCAAATTTATTATTTTCTGAAAAGAAATAATCATTTTATCATATATTTTACATTGATGTGTGAGACAAAGTAAAACATCAGAAATTCTGAAATGTAAGAGGTGTGATGCTTCAGTTTGGAACAGTTAAATTGGAAAAATTGTGCTAAAGAAAGCCACAAAAAATGATGCAAAATTCAAGCTCAGTGCTGCCATCACATATCTGAAAATCATTGAGTTAACTTCACATCTATTTAATTTTAATAATCAATAGCAAAATAATGTGATAAGTGATTTGGAATCTATTTCATGAGTTTAACATCTCTCGTAATTTAAGTATCTGATATGGAATGGTAATAATACAAAACTAGATACATGGATGACACAGAAAACTAAATGCACTAACACTAATACTCAGTTTTGTTTATGTAATCAACTTTAAATAAAACTGATGGCAAACAAGATTAAATAAAATCTATGTATATCATAAACCACTTTCCATTTGTTTTAGGATTATAGATTATTTTAAAATTACTTACTACTAATTATTCCTGAAAAATTACTCTATAACCATTTCATCTATTGGTTGCCATTAAAATTATATTTACATTAATATAATATTTTTAATGGATAAATATTAGACAGATATTTTTAAAATGGGAGTTCTGTTTTTAAAATCTAGTTAAAATTTGCAGTCATAATGTTTCCAAGGCAACAACCAATTAAAATTAGTTATGCAAATTGAGATAATAATATAATGTTCTATTATGTCAGCTTCCACAACTAGTTTTAATTGGATATTTTCATTGAAACAATGTGACTGCAAATTTTAATTAGATTTTAAAAACAGAATATAAATTCATTGAAAGCAGTCATTACTTAAAAAATACCAATATCAATAACAATCAACAATCTTCATTTGTTGTCAAGGCAACCTCTTTTTAAAAATAAAAATAAAAATCCATCTTTATTTATGGTCCAATTTATTTATATAGATACTAAAGATTGTAACTTGAGCATAGAGAATGAAATTATTTATATAAAGAAGTTTAAATAAACCTTATTAAACAGGTAAGTATAACTTGTTCTAAGAACAGACTAACAATTAGTCAATTACAACTTTCAAACTGCACTTCTACAACGTATTATTTAAATAATAAATCTAATAATATATATACATATAAATAATAAATATATGAACTAACTTAAGGAAATATAAAAAATACTAATAAAAAAATACAATTACATCTTTATAAAGCTGCTTTAATATTTCAAGAAGCAGACTGGTTTTCATCAGAAAGCACAACAAAATGACTACTTCCAGAATTTAAAATTAAAAAATTACAAACATTCACATATTAGATAAAAAAAAAAAAAACCTATAGGTTAAAATTTTTTCTTGATAAATCTTTTTAAAAAAATTTCTTACAAAATCTCCCCCTCTTATAACACATTCATTGTACAACAAATCTTATCAATCAACCAACTGATAAATATCTCATACTTATTGTTTTAAAACAACAAAAAACATTTATTACATTTTTAAAAATTCTTATAAAATACTTATAAAACTTTTCAAAATCCTACAAAAAGGAAAAAATGTACAAACATAAATTAAAAATTTCTCTAATACTTGAATGTACAATATAAATGACTCTACAAGAATTGCATATAACAAAACTATAGAATATCTTGTACAAAAAATTACCGAAAAACTATTTTAAAAACTTTTTTTAAAAAACTAAAATCATATATATATAAACATGCACATTCTATTACATATAAAAAATCATTATACATATTTTATTAGTTCACATTTAAAATAAAAAACAAATAATAAACAATAAAATAGAACACTACAAAACAGTTCTCTAGGAAACAAAAAAACAAACAAACAAATAAATTCCTAGGAAAGTAAGTAATTCAAAAATGTGATAGTACTTATATTCATCTTCATACCATGAGGATGTAACATCTTAAATTTAAAAATAAAAATAAAAAACTTTTCTTCAGCTTTTGCTTCCATGAGAAAGAGAAAGCAGAATTTCTTTTTTTAAATTTAAGATGTTATATCCTCATGATAGAAGATAAATATAGGTACTCTCACATCCTTAAATTACATTCTTTCCTGGGAATTTTTTTTTTTTTTTGTTTGTTTGTTTGTTTCTTAGAGGACTGTTTTTTAATGTTCTATTTTTTTTTTTTTTTTTCAAAATAATCTTTATTTGCACAAAAAGTAAAATATACATTGTAATATAGAGTTCATGTTTACAATCATGTCTGACACATTAAAACTAATTAGTTATTAAATTAGATGATGAGTACAGGATTAAAAGTAAAAATTTTATGTTATGTTACTTATCAGGAGTGATCTAATTTGGCATATAAATCCCATGGCATGTAAAGTTTGAGTATCATGAATAAATAATATGCATGGCCATTTCTAAATATTTAATTGACTTCATGTTTGCTCAGCAAGGCTAGGCAGGCATGTTCTTAGATCACTTTCTTTAGCTTTATATAATAACTTTATAAAAATGTATTCAATAGAACCAGCCACTATCAAATAATACCTTATATCTAGTCTTCCATATAATAAAATTTATGAAAGTGGCCAGGAGGATGGAGCCAAAATTTCCATTTTTGAATACATCATTAAGGTAGACATTTGAAGAATTGTATCCTGTAATCCTCTGTAGGGCAATATTTTGTAACCGAGTCCACCATTCACATTGATAGAGTATGTGTTCAATGGATCCACCAAATCTTCTACAAAGAGTACACATTGTATTAATGTTGTGTCCCCTCTGATGACAAAGAAACATCCCAGTAGGCAAGGCTTGACCTTAACCAAAAAACAACAAACTTTGGTTCCAATTTCAGGAACTTAGTCAGCTCTATGAGATGAGGGATTGCAACTGGGAGAAGATTCTCTGTCCTAGATTTACCAGGATAAACTAATTGATAAAAACCCCAGTATGATATTTTTTCATCAAACATGGAGTTAGAACTTTTGATGCTATTAAAGACAATAGTTAATTGTTGTTGCGTCCAGATATTTCTTTTATGTGGGGTTGGGTGATCAGTGGGGATTATTTTTTCAAAAGGTATGGGAGTTTCTATGTTCGCATTGTCTTTGAAAATTTTAACAAGAACATTGTAAAATCTCTGTATCAGAAAAAAATTAATTGAGTGCAGTCCTAAACCATTAAGATATCTTGGTTTTTGCAAAATATTAAGACTTATTGCTGGTGTCTTCCCTCCCCAGCACAGCTTTATGCATACAGATTCAACCTTGTGGATGAAGCAAATTGTTGGTAAAAAAACAGCTAGATAATAAATAATTTTTGGTAAAATTACAGAATTGAGGAGTGCATCCTTTCCAAACAGAGAAAGATAAATTTTAGATAGTGAATTAACAGTCTTTTCAATCTTTAAAATTAATGAATTTTCAAGTTCTTTTCTCATGGCTGCTGGAGAAGAAGCAATACTAAAACCAAGAAATTTCTGTGGCGGAGCTTTTAGTCTACTAGATATTTGATTCCCTGTCAAAATGGACCACATTGCCAACTTTGCTCCATTAATTGCCAGCCCAAATTCGCATGAAAACTGGTCTAGGAGTTCCTCAAGTTTAGAGAAATCCTGAGATGAGAGGAACACAACCACATCTCCTTATAGGAAAGATGGCATATGTTCTCTCTCAATAAAGGAATATAAATACCTGGAAGGAAAGACTTAATGCTCGACAGCAATGGGTTCATGTAGACTGTGAAGAGTAGTGCACTTAATGGTGAGCCCTGAGGGATGAATACACAAGGCTGAAAGCTGAGAGCTACTTTTCCATCAAGTGAGATAAACACTTCTCTGTTAAGGAAAAGGTTCTCAATCATCTGAAGATATGCCAGAGGCACTTGGAGTTCCTCCAGCGCACCAAGTAGCACATCAATCCTGACACAATCAAAGGCTCTGGCCAAGGCAAGTTGAACTGCAACTGGCTGTGGTATCCTTTTCCTGTGAACATGATCGACTAGGAGTCGAAATCGATTGAGAGTGCCAGCAGTAGAGCTCATTTTCTTTGCAAACTGATAGGTTGATACTTTTTCAATAATGTTTGTTTGTATAACCTCTCTAATAAGGCCTTCAATGGTTTTAATAAGCAATGGCACCATAGAGATTGGCCAAAGATTATCAAGATTTTTTGGACCCTCAGGTTTTTTAACAAGCAGGACTATACCTATTGGGCAAAGCCCATTAATTCTTGGTAGCCACTAGCCAAGAAGTCTACCATTTTTTAATAATGGGAACTGCAAAGGTGCCTAAATGAAGTAATAAAAATTTTGGTATTCCACATAATACAGGGTGAGTTCTGTCAGGGAATGATGAAATCTTTGAAAAGATTCTTGCTTCAGTAATTTTGTGTTGGTCAGAATGTTCATAAACAAAACATTTCCTGACAAATGAAATGTTTATTGTTTTATTACTTGATTTTTATTTTATACGTGGACTAGTAAAATATGTATAATGATTTTTTATATATGATAGTAAGAGTATGTTTTTTATGTATATAATAATATATTATAAAAAAATTAAGTCATATGACACATGATCTTATTTAATAAGCTTGTATTATAAATGTTATATATGTATGGTTTTAGTTTATTAAAAAAATATAGGCGATTTTTTTTAAAAAAATGTTTTTTGAAATAGTTATTTTGTAATTTTTTATACAAGGTTTTTGTATAGTGTTGTTGTATGTAATTCATGTAGTCATATATAGTGTAAATTCATGTATTAAAATAACTTTTAATATATGTTTGTAAAAGTTTATATTTTTGTAGGGTTTTGTAAAATTTTATAAGTATTTTATAAGATGTGATTATTGTCTTTTGTTTTAAAACAATAAGTATGAGATATTTATCAGTTGGATAATTGATAAAAAAAATTGTATAAGAAATGTGTTTATAAAGAGAGGAAGATTTTGTAGAAAAATTTAAAAAAAAAGATTTATAAAGAATTTTAACCTATATGAATTAATTTCGTTATCTGATATGAGGATGTTTGTAATTTTTTAATGTTTAAATTCTGAAAGTAGCCATTTTGTTGTGCTCTCTGATGAAAACCAGTCTGCCAGTTGAAATATTAAAGCAGCTTTATAGAGAAATAATTGTGTTTTTTCTTTTCTATATGTAGGTTGACAAATCAGAATTTCAAAGAATGGGTGGATGTATTCCATTTTTAATCCTTTGTTCAAAAATGCTTTTAATTTATAGCCTGGGGGATGGTGATTTACACCCTTTATATATATATATATATAAAGTCAGATGTCACATGACTTATATGGTAAATGCTCTTAATTTTACATATTGGTAAATGCAAGCTATATATAAGTCATGTGACATCTGACTTTTTATTATTACTATTATTATTTTGCTGTTGGAGCTTTGGCTAAATTAAATGGCTAAGTCTATTAATATATGGAGTATCTGAATTAAGTTCAGGCCCATATAAGTTTTTCAGTTGGAGAGCTGACTTTAAAGACATGCAGATGTCTAAAAGTTTCAGATCTTCTTGACAATTATTTTTCAAATAAATGCTTGGCTTGAGTTGGTTTTTGAATCTAGTGTCCCAACTCCTCACTGAAGAGACCCATAGATTGAAACTGGTCTGGAGATGGAGACAATCTAAGATAAAGATGATTTGAATGCATTCTCTTGTAGTAGCATTTATCATAATAAAAAAAAAATAAAAAAAAAGCTTGTTTAGAGCTCATTAGCATGCTCTTAATTTTATATATATATTGTGCCCTTTTCTATACGTCAATGATAGTTATAAATGGTCAATTACTAAAAAATTTTAAAATTAATATTATATAGTATTTAAAATTATAGACTATATTAAGCAGTAAAAGATTAATATGATATATTTAATAATAAATATTGTGATGGTGAGAATTGTATCTAATTCTATATTTTTCTAAATTGTTTTTCAAAATTTTATATAATTATTTTATATAATATAAGTAGCAAATTTATTAAGACAGATAAAATTAGACTAAACACCGGAAATGACTACGTGACTGTCTGGAATATTCTATGTATAAGCACCGGTTTAAATTAATACTAATAATTAAAATATTTAAATAGTATATTATAGAAGTGGATGGAATTGTCACACATCATAATAAAAATAAGTAGTATACACTTTATTAATTATTGTTTCAAAATTGTTTTAAAGGTAGTTAAATTGTAATAGATAATAATTGATTTAAAAATAATAATTAGTTAACATTTAAGTCTATTACATCATGATTTTAAAACTTTAGAAATTGTTTATAAATCCAAGTAGGGATTGACCAATAAAAAAAAAAATAGATCTTGGCAGACAACCAAAATTGCGCCAACTAATTGTATAAACGGGGGAGAACAAAAATGTGTTGACTCCAGAGCAGAGGTAAAATTTTAAGCTCTCTAATTTTTTTTCTTCTTCAATTTATTAGTCAATTTTATTATAATTTTAATAATATCTTTGAAAGAAACCAACTGACAGTTTAAAAATCATCCGAAGAGAATCTTAGAATAATATGTTTTAAAAAAAGTTTTTCATAGTAATGTTTCACTAACTTTACAGTAACCTGCCAGTGGATTCTATCGAAATATAATCAGAGTTTTCAATAGAAAATGGATAGATTCTTAAAACCAAGTTGTAAATTTTATAATGTTCCAAATATGTTAATATTATTCGTTGATATAGTTTATATAGCGTATCATTATGAAAGCTGCTTTCGTGCGTATAAAATCAATGAAAGGACATTGTGCGCAAAGTTAATGAAGATAATGAAAAATAAAAATAAGTATTATTCGTATAAGAATAAATGGACAAAAAGGAATTTTAATATTGAAATAGTTTGAATTGCTTTGTTTAAGATGACTTGAGAAAATACTCTAGATAATAGTTAAAGATCGAAAGTAGTGTATATAAAATAATAATGAATGAAAGTGAAGTTTACCAAGGAAAAGACTTGCCTAAAGAAAAAAAAAAAATTTTACAGAAGAGAAATATAAAATATTGGATCCATGGAAAACACAATTGGTACCGTAATTATTAAATAATTGTAGTTTAACTAGAAATAAAGATGCATCAACACGCCGAGGTAATATTCACCAGAACATTAAAAAGCTTTGTGGGATAACTAAATAAAATGTTTTCTAATAATTTTGGATTAAACACTAAAACTAAAGATCGTCTAAACAGTTTATTAAATGAACTAATTTATTTAAAACTTTAATAAGCATAAAGGAGAACATTCGGACAAAAGAAGAAATAATAAATATTATGGGACTAACCAAGATTTACCGTCAGAAAAATATGTGATTATGGTTTGAATTATTTTCTTTACTAATCTAAGTTAAACATTAAGTTTTAGATAGCGATAGGGAAAACAAATTACATTAATTCGTGATATAACATTATATGAAATAATATGTTTTGATTTTGAATGTTAAAATAAAATTGTATGTATGTGAAAATTTGTATATTTGCGATGCTCGAAGAGAAAGAAACCTACTACGAACTCTGATAGAAAGATAAAGATTGTTTTTGGTAACATTTATAATTATTAATGATATATAATGTATGTTTTATTTATTTAGATCAACTGAGAATCGGATGAATGTAGTGCAAAAGTTTTATTGTTATTATTGTTGTAAAATGCATTTTTGAAAACAACGCTCTAAAACACTTTGAGATGTGATTAGATTTTTAAAAATATGCATACGATAATCATTTTATGTGTTATTAATATAGTTCAATATAACCGATGGTTATGTGATATTTTCTGTTAATTTTCCGATTGGGATATTTAAATGTTATTTTAACAAAACGTAGATGTTGAACCTACAGTGTAATAAAGCAAGACAAATTGTTCTTATGGAATAGGGAAATGTTTTTATATTAGCGAATTTTGTTTATTGTTTTTAAAAAGTAGTTAGTATTTTATCGATGTTGGATACAGTAAAAATCTCGAGAGATAGTTTGGGTAGTGACTTGGTAGTAAGTGGTGATTCGGAAACCAAGAGGATGTAATAAAAACTAGGATGCTACAGGGAATGAAATAATAGGTAGTTTTAGATGTTAATCAGCGTAGTTAACAAAGCCCTACGACTGGTACACATGTTGTCTTGGACAGTGGTATTTTATATATTTCTTGTGAGTCGTACTAGATGTTTGGTAAAGCTGAGTAAATAGCTGCCACATCACGCTTATCGCCAAGGTTATTAGACAATGAATGTCGGACCTATTCACACTGTTCCATACATTTTTGAAGTATATTGCGGATAAGTTATCTATCTATTTTCCCGATATCCTACACATCTTTCACTATCTTTATCTGTATTTCTTGCAACTACCTCGTTATATGATAAGTCTATTAAAAGGGAAACAATAGATATTTTAGAATGTATGTCATGCTATTATTTGGAATAAGAATAGTTAAGTGTTAACGAAGAGTAGATTATGATTATTGAAAGAAAGATGCAGATATCCTAAGAAGGGAAGGAGTTAGAGAATTATTTTAATTCCTTTTTAAGAAATGAACTATAATTTTATAAAAGTATATCCAAATAGAAATATACAAAAATATTAAATATAATTTCACGTTTTCTTATTGTTAATTATATTTTAAAAAATATAAGTATTGCATATTTAAAAATACAATAACATTCGATAATTATAGTATATGTGAAACTGTAACAGGTGATAATTAAACACGTGTTATAGTATTATACATGAGTATGGCTTATGGAATAAACATATTATAGTTTACGAGCATTGGAGAACAAACGTTAAAAGTAATAATATTTGAATAATATGCGGAGTGACTTATATAAAGTTACAAGAAAATGTAATTTTCTTTTAAAAACCATATTGATTGTAAAATTATGATGTTATAAATGATGTTTATCCACATAGATAATTTATAATACAGTAACTTTAATATTAAAAGGTAAAGAATGGTGTTACCCATAAAATAGTTAAAATAAGTGATATGATAAACCTAATGAGAAATAAATAAATAACTTTTAAAAGGCATAATAAGTTTAATTAACGATAAAAGAAATATAAATGTGTATAATTCAGCTATTGTAGTGTAAAGAAAAATGAGGATATCTTTTGTAAATAGATGTAGATGGATTTGTTTGTTTTATTTATTTTTATTGATGTTAATAAAATTTTAAAATTTGTTTATTAAAACTTGTGTCTGAGTTTTGTTTTCTCTACATCATTGCATGAATTCACAGGTTATGTTCACAACCATTAAACTAAGTATATGATTATTTTCACAAAAGATAAATAGAGAAGTATGTTTAATCTTAAATATTTATTGATGTTCTTATAATTAAATAATTATAAAATTGCATTGCGTTACTGGTCATAAAACCATTATCATAATATTTTGCTAAATTATATTCTATTAGTTGCCACTTGCTTTATTTATCAGATTATCTAAACACTGCCACTGATTAATTTATTTTATTACTTAAAGATAAAAAAAGGGGATATTAGATTATTAACTAATTTATTATGGTTATAAATTTGCGATGAAAGAAAAGCTGTACTAGTTGGATTAAGCAATGAAGATTGTGATTATTATTGTTTTATTATTAATCTAATTTCAGAGTAGTAGATTATGACATAAAATCCCTTATCATATTTTGCTACCATATGTTTATTAACATATGAATAAATTTAAGAACCTGAGATTATTTCATTTGAGCTAGATGGTTACTATTATTATTATTAGAGATAAAAGAGTAATACTTTAATTGTTAAATGAGTCTTAGTGATTAGAAGTTGCGGAAGTCATAAGAATACTATGTAGTTATTATTTGTAATAGTAGTATAAGGGGGGATAGTGTTCTTATGCCATTGAGGTGGTATCCTGTGGGATATTGTCTCAATGTAATATATCTTGTCACTCGTATTTCCACTTCTAGTCTCATGAATTCCAGAATATTTATTTGAGTTAGTTTAAAACAGAACCTAAGTTAATTATAAGAAACTTGAGCTAGTAAAGCATTTAATTGAATATTTCATTAATTATTAGAGCTAGAACCCGGTTAGGTGATTTTCACTATATTATATTTATTTTGGGGGAAGTGGAGATGCGTAAATGGGGCGGTTAGATTATGGCCCTCAATGTGATTGGCCTGATGTGTAGTGGAGCTACACATTATGACAAGGTCAGATTATGGCGTCGGCAACGTGTTGGGCCCGAGTATTAAAATGGGGAGAGTATAATAGGCTTATATGGAATGGGAAGGTTAAATAGGTAGATTGTGACATACCAACTTTAGGGGCTTGAGATGTGTTAGTGGGGGCATCATATTCAATCAACAGTAATGTGATGATTTAATATTTTAAAATAGTAATGGTTATTTAGGATTTAATTATTATAGAGCTAAGTGTTTATGATTCAAACAATTGCAATTCTAAGTGGTGGATGATCTGATTATTTAAAAGTATAATACTACATTATTATAAAAGACTTGGCAAATAAAATTTTTGAAATATGCATATGTGGC
Organism: Epiperipatus broadwayi; assembly: GCA_028023455.1. Lineage (NCBI taxonomy): Eukaryota > Metazoa > Onychophora > Udeonychophora > Euonychophora > Peripatidae > Epiperipatus > Epiperipatus broadwayi. The sequence goes on from JAQFVV010012827.1 coordinate 424,142, forward strand.
TAATGATTATTTGGATATTTATTATGACCATGTCAATTAGTGAAATATTGAAGAAATATTTGAAATGTTTTAAAATGTGCAAAAATATCTGTGAATCATGCATGTAGAGGATGATGTTGTGACACATGATTTTGAATTATTATTGTTGTTATTATTGTCTAAGATGAAATATTGTAGGGAGTAGGAGATACTGTCTATGGTTATTGGAGGTAACGATTGTAAGGGAATAGAAGAAGCTGGTAGGGAACTTATTTATGAGATTAAATAGAAATATACTAGAAATACTAGATTTTGAAAAACAATATTATTAAAAAAAAAAAAGGATAACCAAGATAGTAATGTAGAAATGGAACTGTCTAAGTCTATGCTTGATAATGGTTGTACAGAGGAAAGAGAACGCGAGAACGTAAGTGAAAGGGAAACGTTGGTAGATGATACTCACGAGATAGAGAGTAAAATGGAAGAGGGGGTGAAAGAGATGGTGAAAAGTGAAATAGAAGAAGAAAAGGTAAAAGTGCCTGAAAAGGAAGTAGAGAGTATTTTAATGGCTCAAATATCCCAAATGTTTAAAGCTCTTCATGAAAGCATAAATAAGAATAATGAAGATAGTGATATAAAGTTTAAAAATCTTCATGACAGTATAATTCACAATATAAAAGATAATAAGGTAAAATTAGATATTCTTAATGAAATCTTGAATAAAACCAATGAAAATCTAGAGATAAAATTTAAGGAGACCTGCCAGAAGGTAGAAGACTTTAAGGGAGAAGTACAAGATAAATTTAATCAGGTAGAACTGAGACTAGATAATAACGAAAGGGTCATTGAGTACTTAAAACATGAAGTAGAGAATACAGAGTACAAAAATCAAGAATTATTAAAAAATAAATTTGAGGAATTTTCCGAGTTGACTATCAGAGGTTTAAGTAAGCAAATAAAAGATTCAATCAACTGATGTCAAGTCAATAGTAACAAACTGAATCAAAAGATTGATGATAATAAAATAAAGGTGGAACGTAGAATTGATGAAATACAGGAGCATATAGGGCATATGGATGAAAGTTTTACTGTTATAAAAGAAGAGATAGTACAAAATAGAATAATGATAAGGAATGAAATGGAGCAAGATTTAATTGAAAGGTTTAGGGACTTAATAGTGCAAGATAGGATGGAGACCAAGACAGATATAGAGCAGGTTTTGCTTGAAAAATTACAGGATCTGGGGGATATGCAAAAGGTTGAGGAACATAAATACAGGTCAAAGGTTGGGGAAAATATGAAGAAATTACAAAAGGATGTAAAGGAACAAGCTCAACAGTTAGAGAAAAATAGTCATGAATATAAATACCTAGTGGACCAAAACTTAGATGAATTCAGAAAGAAACAAAAATTATATGTAGAGCAAGTGATAGGGCAAATAAATTTTGAAGAGAGATTTCAACAAGTCTGTAAACAAATAGAAGAGATGAAACCTATAGGTGGCCAAACGATAGATTTAGATAGGGAAAGAATATTATATAATAGGTTTGAGGAAAAGATAGTTCCATCCTCAATAGGTAAGATAGAATTTTTAGAAAAAAATGAAAACCACCCAATAGAAACGTACTGATGTCAAGGAAGTAGACATCCAACCACCTAGGGAAAGTGCTAATTATGACGGAGGGTCAAATAGCTCAATGGCCTTAAGATTCATAAGAGTGAAGCCATTTCGAGGAGATTTTGTGGAAAATCCGTCGGAGTTTCTCAATAGCTTAGAGGAGCTATTCTCGATATGTGTACTAACCGAAAAAGAAAAGTTTGCTATTTGTAGCAACCATTTAGGTGGGACTGCCAAAGACTAGTGGCAGTCATTGTTTGAAAGGCCAAGTACTTACGGAGATTTTCGATTTTTAATTATAGGAAGTTTTTGGAATGCCGATAAACAAGACAGCATTAGATTCCAAATCACGCAGGAAAAGTATCACTCCAGTAGGGGTAGTTATACTAGTTTCTTTAGAAGCCAGGCTGTCCATTTAAAGACTCTCACGGCATGTCCATTGTCTGAAGGACAAATAGTTAGAATAGTGCAACATAATTTACCTAGGAATGTAGAGCAACTACTAATTGCTGCTGATAGGTATTCCATAGAGGAAGTATCAGAAATATTGGATGCACTAGAGATTACAGAGGCATCTCTGGACAATAGATATAAATCCAATAGAGAGAGACCTAGCTATCCATTGTCAAATGTTAACATTAGTAATAATAACCATAGGTTTCAAACAAGTTTAAAAAGAAAATATAGCTCTAGAGATAGGGATAGGGTATTCCCATATAATAGAAGAACAGTTAAGTTCGATAACTCTAGGAATAGAGTAGAAACCCAAAATAATCAACCCTCTACTAGTGGTGTTACCACAATCTTAAAAAGACCCAATATAAAATCAACTGATAAAAAGTTAAACTAAGAAGGTCTTTGTATAGTAGTTCCTCTTTGTAGGGACCCGGTGCTAACGAAATGGGGAACCTCTACTAGTGGTGTTACCACAATCTTAAAAAGACCCAATATAAAATCAACTGATAAAAAGTTAAACTAAGAAGGTCTTTGTATAGTAGTTCCTCTTTGTAGGGACCCGGTGCTAACAAAATGGGGAACACAGATGTGGATGCTAAATACTTTAGATTTAGACATTGATTTCTTAGAACCCTTTACTATAGGTGAACCACCTATAACGTATCAATGTCCGGTCATTATTTTAAACATTGAAAGTATAAGAATTGAAGCATTAATTGACTCTGGAAGCCAAGCTTCCATATTATCAGAGTCAACGTATAAAAATCTGGTATGCATAAAAGGTGATATACCTTCATTGCCAGTAAAACAAATACAAGTAACTCTAGCAAATGGAAAGAGAATGAAATTAACAAATAAACAAGTTTGGATTACCTTCAAAATTAATTATACAGAGTTTGGGCATGTTTTTCTTATTATGCCTGGATTGATACATGAAGCCATAATAGGTGCTGACTTCATGATTTTAAACGAGTGTCAAATAGATTTTTATAATAAAATTTTTACTTGTAAGAAGGAAAGGCTTAATTTTGAATATGGGGTGCATAACCTTTCCAATCAATTACTATGCATCCATAATACATTGATTGATGCTAGCATAAAAGAAAAAATTGAACATATTTATGCAGTCGATTCTAAATTAAGGGAGAAATTATATCAATTAATGTATAGCTTTAAAAGCATTTTTTCTATAATCCCTGGTATAATAGAGGGATATACCCATCATATTAAATTGAAGTGTAATGAACCTTTCCATCAGAAAATGTACCCAATTCCTTACCAATACAAGGACAAGGTACAGAGTCAAATAGACATGATGCTAGAGTGGGAGATAATAAAAAAGTGCCCTTCTCCTTACGTAATCCCATTGGTTATTGTAAAGAAGGATGGCCATATTAGAGTATGTCTGGATGCTCGCATGTTAAACACTATAACTGTGCCAGAGCATGGCATTCCTCCACCTGTACATTAGCTCCTAACTAAGTTTCATAAGAGGTCAATTTTCTCTACATTTGATTTAACAGCTAGTTATTGGCAAATACCGTTACATGAGAATGATCAGCAATACACAGCATTTCGTTTTCAGGGCCAGTCATATGTTTTCAGACGGATGACTTTTGGTCTCATTAATAGCAGTGCTGGCTTAATCAGATGTTTGGACATGATTTTTTCAAAACAATTAAAAGAAAAGATCATCATGTATGTGGACGATATTGTCATTGCTTCTGACAATTTAGAAGAGCATCTCCAACATTTAGAAATGTTTTTTAATGAGTGCGCTCTGAAAAATGTCAAAATTAATCTAGAGAAGTGTTTAATAGCCGCTAAAGAGATTACTTTTCTGGGACATTTAATAAATGAGCATGGTATCCAACCCCATCCAGAAAAGATTGCAGCTATTCAACGCTTCCCCTCACCAAAAACTGTAAAACAATTGAAATCTTTTTTGGGGTTGTGCAACTACTACAACCGTTTCTATCAAAATTTTGCTGAGGACATGATACATTTGTCCAAATTGTTGAAAAAGGCTGAGATATGGAAGTGGACTCAAGATCATGATAATGAATTTAACTTAATTAAGAATAAATTTTTAAAACATGTAATTTTAATATATCCTGATTTCAATAAAACATTTTATGTGCAAACAGATAGTAGTTACTATGGTCTGGTTGTAGTGTTATTTCAACTCGATGGGGATCAGGTACCTCATGTATTGTACTTCTTGAGCAGACATCTGAGAGGTGCTGAGTTTAACTACACTATAACTGAAAAGGAAACCCTAGCTGTTGTCTGGGCTTTTCAGAAATTAAGGCAATTTTTGTTAGGTTCTAGTGTAATTGTACTGACCGACCATAGAAGCCTAGAGTTTTTGAATAAAAGCTACCTCAGTAATGAGAGACTTATTAGGTGGAGCTTATATCTCCAACAATTCAATTATAGAGTAATCTATATTGAAGGGAGACAGAATATCCCTGCTGATATTCTTAGTCACCACCCTATCTGTTTAATGACACAAAATCCCAATAGCCAAAACATAATTATAAGTAACATGGATTTGATTAGGGATGAATCTATAGCTGATGATTATGAAAATCTCACTATGATTCAGAGTCAGGATATTAAATTAAATAGGATCATGACTATCTTAAATAATCATGATAATATAAATAGCAAAAATAAACACATTAAAATGATTTTTGAAAGATACAAAATTTATCAAAATTTACTTATGTATAACATAAATCCTACACAGGGGGAATCATGGAGGATAGTTGTCCCTAACTCCATGATTGATAAACTGATTATGTACATTCATAGTAGCTATGGGCACTATGGCACACCAAAATTATGTATGTTTTAAAGTCAATATTTTTCTTTAATAAAATGTATAAACACGTAATTAAAAAGGTTAAAACGTGTAAAATATGTCTAAAATCTAAACATTGCATAAATCTTACATGGGAATCATGCAACCCATCATTCTGGATCATCCTAATGAATTATTAGTGATTGATTTTTATGGGCCCTTACCACCATTCAACCATCAAAAATTTATACTTGTTACATATGATGTTTTTAGTAAGTTAGTTTCAGCCTATCCGGTACCTAAAACCAGCGCTCATTATGTTATTAAAAATATGCTTAATTATCAATTTCCTTTAGTTGGAAAGCCAAAAATAATTCTTACTGATCATGCAACTGCCTTTATATCTGGTAGATGGAATGAGTGGATTCGAACTCAACACCTCAGACATGTCATGAGCTCCATTAGAAATCCTCAGTCTAATCCCTGCGAACATGTTATGCGGGAGCTCGGTAGATTATTTAGGGTTTATGTAGCTGATGATCATAAACAGTGGGTGCACAAACTTCCTGAGGTTGTTAATTATATAAACAGCACTTGTAATGAATCCACAGGTTTCACACCTTTCCGTCTACACTATGGCAAACATGAAAATTTACTGATTCAAACACCGATACCCATAACCAGAGAAGCAATAAATATAAATCATGATATAAGTCAAGCTAAAGTAAAGCTGCATATTATGGGTACTAAGAGAGTTAAAAAGGCCCATAATAAACCACATGCATTCCGAGTAGATGATCTAGTTCTTGTTAGAACACCCCCTGTTAGCAAACTGCAAAGAAATCAGTTTAGGAAATTCCTTGAATTATATGAGGGTCCCTATAAAATTTGTAGCAAGGTAGGCGAGAATGCTTTTATATTGATTACACCAGAGGGGGAGAAAGGGACATACAATGCTAGAAGCTTGATTCCATACCCATCAGAAGTATAGAATTTTAATATTAGTTGAAACTTTGCATATAATAGTTGAATAATATGTGAATTTGTATTAAAAGCAGTATAGTTTGTATTTTAGTGATATAAGGTTGAATTCAATCATGGTACTTGATAAAGAGATTAAATGTCAATGAATGAAGTAGACATTAATTTAAAATTTTTTATTCGAAGAAGGAGGTTATTGTGCCCTTTTCCATAGGTCAATGATAGTTATAAATGGTCAATTACTAAAAAATTTTAAAATTAATATTATATAGTATTTAAAATTATAGACTATATTAAGCAGTAAAAGATTAATATGATATATTTAATAATAAATATTGTGATGGTGAGAATTGTATCTAATTCTATATTTTTCTAAATTGTTTTTCAAAATTTTATATAATTATTTTATATAATATAAGTAGCAAATTTATTAAGACAGATAAAATTAGACTAAACACCGGAAATGACTATGTGACTGTCTGGAATATTCTATGTATAAGCACCGGTTTAAATTAATACTAATAATTAAAATATTTAAATAGTATATTATAGAAGTGGATGGAATTGTCACACATCATAATAAAAATAAGTAGTATACACCTTTATTAATTATTGTTTCAAAATTGTTTTAAAGGTAGTTAAATTGTAATAGATAATAATTGATTTAAAAATAATAATTAGTTAACATTTAAGTCTATTACGTCATGATTTTAAAACTTTAGAAATTGTTTATAAATCCAAGTAGGGATTGACCAATAAAAAAAAAATAGATCTTGGCAGACAACCAAAATCGCGCCAACTAATTGTATAATGGGGGAGAACAAAAATGTGTTGACTCCAGAGCAGAGGTAAAATTTTAAGCTCTCTAATTTTTTTTCTTCAATTTATTAGTTAATTTTATTATAATTTTAATAATATCTTTGAAAGAAACCAACTGACAATTTAAAAATCATCCGAAGAGAATCTTAGAATAATATGTTTTAAAAAAAGTTTTTCATAGTAATGTTTCACTAACTTTACAGTAACCTGCCAGTGGATTCTATCGAAATATAATCGGAGTTTTCAATAGAAAATGGATAGACTCTTAAAACCAAGTTGTAAATTTTATAATGTTCCAAATATGTTAATATTATTCGTTGATATAGTTTATATAGCGTATCACTATGAAAGCTGTTTTCATGCGTATAAAATCAATGAAAGGACATTGTGCGCAAAGTTAATGAAGATAATGAAAAATAAAAATAAGTATTATTCGTATAAGAATAAATGGACAAAAAGGAATTTTAATATTGAAATAGTTTGAATTGCTTTCTTTAAGATGACTTGAGAAAATACTCTAGAAAATAGTTAAAGATCGAAAGTAGTGTATATAAAATAATAATGAATGAAAGTGAAGTTTACCAAGGAAAACACTTGCCTAAAAAAAAAAAATATTTTACAGAAGAGAAATATAAAATATTGGATCCATGGAAAACGCAATTGGTACCGTAATTATTAAATAATTGTAGTTTAACTAGAAATAAAGATGCATCAACGTGCCGAGGTAATATTCGCCAGAACATTAAAAAGCTTCATGGGATAACTAAATAAAATGTTTTCTAATAATTTTGGATTAAACACTAAAACTAAAGATCATCTAAACAGTTTATTAAATGAACTAATTTATTTAAAACTTTAATAAGCATAAAGGAGAACATTCGGACAAAAGAAGAAATAATAAATATTATGGGAGTAACCAAGATTTACCGTCAGAAAAATATGTGATTATGGTTTGAATTATTTTATTTACTAATCTAAGTTAAACATTAAGTTTTAGATAGCGATAGGGAAAACAAATTACATTAATTTGTGATATAACATTATATGAAATAATATGTTTTGATTTTGAATTTTAAAATAAAATTGTATGTATATGAAAATTTATATCTTTGTGATGCTCGAAGAGAAAGAAACCTACTACGAACTCTGATAGGAAGATAAAGATTGTTTTTGGTAACATTTATAATTATTAATGATATATAATGTATGTTTTATTTATTTAGATCAGCTGAGAATCGGATGAATGTAGCACAAAAGTTTTATTGTTATTATTGTTGTAAAATGCATTTTTGAAAACAACACTCTAAAACACTTTGAGATGTGATTAGATTTTTAAAAATATGCATACGATAATCATTTTATGTGTTATTAATATAGTTCAATATAACCGATGGTTATGTGATATTTTCTGTTAATTTTCCGATTGGGATATTTAAACGTTATTTTAACAAAACGTAGATGTTGAACCTACAGTGTAATAAAGCAAGACAAAAAGTAGTTAGTATTTTATCGATGTTGGATACATTAGCTACACGACGTTTATTGTTTTTAAAAAGTAGTTAGTATTTTATCGATGTTGGATACAGTAAAAATCTCGAGAGATAGTTTGGGTAGTGACTTGGTAGTACGTGGTGATTCGTAAACCAAGAGGATGTATTAAAAACTAGGATGCTACAGGGAATGAAATAATAGGTAGTTTTAGATGTTAATCAGCATAGTTAACAAAGCCCTACGACTGGTACACATGTTGTCTTGGACAGTGGTATTTTATATATTTCTTGTGAGTCATACTAGATGTTTGGTAAAGCTGAGTAAATAGATGCCACATCACGCTTATGGCCAAGGTTATTAGACAATGAATGTCGGACCTATTCACACTGTTCCATACATTTTTGAAGTATATTGTGGAAAAGTTATCTATCTATCTTCCCGATATCCTATACATCTTTCGCTATCTTTATCTGTATTTCTTGCAACTACATTGTTATATGATACGTCTATTAAAAGGGAAACAATAGATATTTTAGAATGTAAGTCATGCTATTATTTGGAATAAGAATAGTTAAATGTTAACGAAGAGTAGATTATGATTATTGAAAGAAAGATGCAGATATCCTAAGAAGGGAAGGAGTTAGAGAATTATTTTAATTCCTTTTTAAGAAATGAACTATAATTTTATAAAAGTATATCCAAATAGAAATATACAAAAATATTAAATATAATTTCACGTTTTCTTATTGTTAATTATATTTTAAAAAATATAAGTATTGCATATTTAAAAATACAATAACATTCGATAATTATAGTATATGTGAAACTGTAACAGGTGATAATAACACACGTGTTATAGTATTATACATGAGTATGGCTTATGGAATAAACGTATTATAGTTTACGAGCATTGGAGAACAAACGTTAAAAGTAATAATAATATTTGAATAATATGCGGAGTGACTTATATAAAGTTACAAGAAAATGTAATTTTCTTTTAAAAACCATATTGATTGTAAAATTATGATGTTATAAATGATGTTTATCCACATAGATAATTTATAATACAGTAAGTTTAATATTAAAAGGTGAAGAATGGTGTTACCCATAAAATAGTTAAAATAAATGATATGATAAACCTAATGAGAAATAAATAAATAACTTTTAAAAGGCATAATAAGTTTAATTAACGATAAAAGAAATATAAATGTGTATAATTCAGCTATTGTAGTGTAAAGAAAAATGAGGATATCCCTTGTAAATAGATGTAGATGGATTTGTTTGTTTTATTTATTTTTATTGATGTTAATAAAATTTTAAAATTTGTTTATTAAAACTTGTGTCTGAGTTTTGTTTTCTCTACATCATTGCATGAATTCACAGGGTATGTTTACAACCATTAAACTAAGTATATGATTGTTTGCACAAAAGATAAATAGAGAAGTATGTTTAATCTTAAATATTTATTGATGTTCTTATAATTAAATAATTATAAAATTGCATTGCGTTACTGGTAATAAATCCATTATCATAATATTTTGCTAAATTATATGCTATTAGTTGCCACTTGCTTTATTTATCAGATTATCTAAACACTGCCACTGATTAATTTATTTTATTACTTAAAGATAAAAAAGGGGATATTAGATTATTAACTAATTTATTACAGTTATAAATTTGCGATGAAAGAAAAGCTGTACTAGTTGGATTAAGCAATGAAGATTGTGATTATTATTGTTTTATTATTAATCTAATTGCAGAGTAGTAGATTATGACATAAAATCCCTTATCATATTTTGCTACCATATGTTTATTAACATATGAATAAATTTAAGAACCTGAGATTATTTCATTTGAGCTAGATGATTACTATTATTATTATTAGAGATTAAAGATTAATACTTTAATTGTTAAATGAGTCTTAGTGATTAGAAGTTGCAGAAGTCATAAGAATACTATGTAGTTATTATTTGTAATAGTAGTATAAGGGGGGATAGTGTTCTTATGCCATTGAGATGGTATCCTGTGGGATATTGTCTCAATGTAATCTATCTTGTCACCCGTATTTCCACTTCTAGTCTCATGAATTCCTGAATATTTATTTGAGTTAGTTTAAAACAGAACCTAAGTTAATTTTAAGAAACTGAGCTAGTAAAGCATTTAATTGAATATTTCATTAATTATTAGAGCTAGAACCCAGTTAGGTGATTTTCACTATATTATATTTATTTTGGGGTAAGTGGAGATGCGGGAATGGGGCGGTTAGATTATGGCCCTGAACATGATTGGCCTGATGTGTATTACAAGGTTAGATTATGGCCCTCAACGTGATTGGCCTGATGTGTAGTGGTGCTACACATTATGACACGGTCAGAATATATATATATATAAAATAAAAATGAGTAGATAATATCCATGTAGAATATATATATATATAAAATAAAAATGAGTAGATAATATCCATGTAAACAGATGAAAACATAAGGGAAAAATTAATCACATATTTAAACTACTTCTTGTAGAATTATTTAATATTAAAAATAAATACGCTTGTGTTTGAAAAAGGTTTTAATAGATTTGTTTTTGCTGTTAACTTATGGATTTTCTACTTGAAAACTAAACAGAAGATAAATACATAGACTTTGAAACACTTAACCAAACATAGGAAAGTATGTATTTGGGAGCAACAAAAAATATCAATAGTGAAATTACTGGGGAACAAACTAACAGGTGGCATTAAGATTAATGACAGATATGAAACTGAAGACTCAGGATGATTATAATGTGAGAAAAAGTAAAAAGAGATATTGTGAGAAATAGTGAAAAAAGATAAGTTATTAATAGCTTAAACTGGATTACAATAGATTGTAAAAAGTATAGAAACAGACAAGAAATAAGATGGTAGAATGAAATAAGAAACTAAGTTGTTGTGACATGGAGAACAGGAGCAATAAATCAATGAAAATGGAATAATCTTGGAGGAATAAACATACTGCAATTGATGCATATTATTATAAATAATAATGATAATTACCACAGAGAATTTTATTATTCATCATTGTCAATCGTCTCCAATTTAATGCAGTTTCTGTGATCTTTAACATTTTTTCTGCACATCACTACAGAAAATTTCCTTATGATAGCCATTCACCTTTCATGTGATATATATATATATATATATATATATATATATATATATATATATATATATATATATATATATATATATATATATATATATATATATATATATATATATATATATATATTTGTGGAAAACAAGAATTAATAGTCAATTTATTTAATGAATTAAATGAGATTAAGGATATAAAATGGGTTATAACTAAAGAGAAATACAATTCCATAAAATTCTTGGATATTCAAGTTACTCTTAATGATTACAGTTTGGATTATCTTATGTTAATTAAACCAATTGAAACTAGAGGTTTTATTCCATATGAATCACATGTACCTATGTGTCATAAGCTGTCTGGATTGAAATCATTCTTATTTCGAAATGAAAAATTATGCAAATATTCTTGTGATAAAATTAAAAATGTACATTTATTTGTTAATGACTTGTTGAAAATTGGTTATTATAAAAATGCAATTGCTAATATTATTAAAGGATTTAAAAGAAATCAACACTATAATAAAATTAAAAATAAAGATATCAAAATGAAATGGATTTCAATGCCATTTATATCAGATGAGCAGGTCAAGTTTATTAGGAAAATTTATAATGGTTTGTGTCATATTGCTTTTTTCTCTACAAATAACATAAATAGATTGCTTAATAATTCTAAAATTCAAAATTCAAAGTTTAATCAAAATTCTATTATATATAGATTGATATGTGGATGCAGCGTACAATACATTGGTGAATCTAAGTGTACATTTGAGAAGAGAATAAAAGAACATATGCTTTTATATAATAGAATTCAAAAAGAGAATCAATATGGAACAGATGTAAATAAACCTTCATCATCTGTTATATTTGATCATAATAAATCTTGTCAATATGGATTTAAATTTGATTATAAAAATATGAAAATTATTCAAATTGAACGTTGTCATAATAAACGTAAAATAAAAGAGGCTATGTTGATTTCAAGAAATCGTCAAATGTTAATGAATCGCCAGTCATCAAATGTTAAGATAACAGAATTGTGGGAAATCTGAATTGAACTATGGGTATTGTTAAGGGTTGTCTCGTTTTGATTATTCAACGTTATATAGTTGATAAAGACTACAAAGTGTATAGTCGAAAGTACTTCTAAAAGAATATAATTTATATAAATTATACTGTATTTTGATATATATATTGATTTGTATATTACATATATTATATATATATATATATATATATATATATATATATATATATCATACCATTATCAATCCACTGCAGGATGAAGGTCTCTCAAAGCTCAATCCATCTTTTCCTATCTTTAGCTTCTCTTCTCCACATCACCCCTGCACACTTTCTTATTTCATCCATCCATCTCACATGTGGTCTCTTTCTGGGTCTTTTACAATCTCTTATACTCTAGTTTAAAATTTTAATTGTCCATCTGTTATTATCTCTTCTAGCAATATGTCCAGCCCAACTCCATTCCAGTCTTTTAATTTTTTCAATGAGTCAGTAACACATAATTGTTCTCTCATTCATACATTGCGTTTTCGATCTCTTCTTGTTATTCCCAACATGCATCTCTCCATACTTCTTTGAGTGGTCTGAAGTCTCTGTATTGCTCTTCTATTAAGGTCCAAGTCTCAGATCCATAACTAAGAACAGGCAAAACACATTTATTAAAAACCTTCCTTTTCAAACACATAGGCATATTTTCTTTTAGTATCAAGTTATTTCTACCAAAAGCACTCCAACCAAGTTTAATTCTATGATTAATTTCATCCATTATGTTTCCATTTGTATTAATACACTGACCAAGGTATTTGTAACTGTTAACTTTTTCTAATTCATCGTAATCATTCTTTATTTTCATATTTTGAGAAAATCTATTAAACATTACTTTAGTCTTTTTAACATTTATCTTTAGTTCTACTTTTCTACTTTCATCTGATAACTCCTGCAACATTTCCTGTAACTATAAAGCATTATTTGCAAAAAAACTGCATCATCTGCAAAATCTAAATGACTTAAATAATCTCCATTTACTTTCACTCCTTTAGCTTCCCATTTTAATCCACAAAATACTTCTTGCAACACTGCTGTAAAAAGTTTTGGAGATATGGAGTCACCTTGTCTTACACCTTTCTCAATGTTGACTTTCCCAGTATCATTATGTAATCTAATTGTTGCTGTTGCATTTTTATAAATATTCTTTAAAATATGACAATATCCTGGATCTACACCTTGATGGTCTAATGCTTTAATCACTGAAGAAATGTTTATAGAATCAAATGCCTTTTCATAATCTACAAATCCTAAGCTTAATGGCAATTTATATTCATTTGTCCTTTCTATAACTGCTCTCAATACCTGGATATGATCTCTACTAAAATCACTTTTAAATCCAGCTTGTTCTCTTGGTTGGTGGAAATCCAGTGTTTTCTGTAGACGAATTGTAATTATCTTGGTAAAAATTTAGTACAGGACTGATAAAAGACTGATAGTTCTGTAATTTATAATGTCTTCTTTATCATCTTTTTTAAATATTAATACTGCATTCTTCCAATCATCTGGTACATCTTTATCATTTAGACATTTGGCATTCTTCCAATCATCTGCTATATCTTTATCATTTAGACATTTGGTATATAACTTTGCTAAAAAAAATTTATATTTTTTCACCTGCTTCTTTTAATATATCAATTATAAGTCCATCATTACCTGGAGCCTTCCCTTTCTTCATAAAGGTAATTGCATGTCTCACTTTCTCATTCAAAATTCTGGGCAATTCGGAAGATATGGAAGGTATATGAGGCACTTGTTCTTTATTACTATATAATTCTTGATATAAGTCTTTTACTCATTTCATGATGTCATCTCTCTTTTTAGTAATAATGCCATCTTTTTTCTTACTGGAGATATAAATTTCCTACCAATACCAAAATGTTGTTTTACACTCTTTAGACTTTTATTCTCTTCTACAGCAGCTTTCCTTGCTAGTTCACAATTATACTTTTTTATATCATTTTCAATTTTTTTCTGCACCATTTTACAAAATTCGAGATATTCAATATTTTTTAATGCATCATTGTTGTATATCCTCATATTCATTCTTTCTTTCGTAAATTCTCTAGTCTCAGTAGAAATTTTATTGGTCAATTGGTGCTTTTTACTACCAGATATCTTTGTTGCAGTTTTTAAAAGTGTATCGCTTATTTTTCTATTAATGTCATTCAAATCTGAATCATGTTCAAAATCAACTAATACTTGAAACCGATTTGTAAGTTCTAATTTAAATTCATTAGAATGTTTCTGAAAATTAGAAATATCAACTGTAAATATTGTTTTTCTTAATAATTTTTGTCTCTCTAGTTTTGCATTAACATGTATCTTATATCTTACTAATCGACGATCACTTCCTGTGTTAAATTTATTAAGAACATTACAATCTTGAAATATGTATTTTCTGTTAGTCAAAATATAATCCAATTCTGCTGTACCTTCATTTGGATGCTTCCATGTCCATTTCCTTTTAACATTTTTCTCAAAAACAGAATTCATAATATAAAGTTTTTCTTTTTCAGCAAACTCCACAAGTCTATGTCCTCTCTCATTTGTATTACCATAACCAAAATTACCTACAGCAATTTCATCTTTCATTTGTCTACCAATTCTAGCATTAAAGTCTCTCATAACAATTTTAAAATGTTGTTTACTCTGATCAAAAGTCTTTTGTACATCCATATAAAAATCTTCTACTACTTCATCACTATGAGAACTTGTTGGGGCATACACCTGAATTATCTGCATTTGGTATCTGCTATTAAGTTGTAAAACTAATCTTGCCATTCTGTCCGATACACCATCAATCTCCACAATGTTATTCTTCCATTTTTATTTATAATGAATACTACTCCACTTGTATTTCCAATATTTGTGCCTTTATAGTAGAGTATATGTCCACTTTTTAAATCAACTGTTTCTTCACCTTTTGTTCTAACTTCACAAATTCCAATAATGTCCCAATTAATATAAAATAGTTCTTTTTCTAACTCGTACAATCTTCCTTCACTTGAAAGTGATCTGCAGTTGTAAGTACCTAAATAAAAAGTTGTCATCAAATGGCAGCCTGAGTCCGTAATCAGGGGATTCTTACCCCCCTCCACCTTTGGCCACCAACTGCTGCCTTGGTTGCTGACTTTACAGCCACCTGAGAATAAGGGCCATGATTTATTTTTGTCTGTCATGAATGTATAAATAGGAAAAAATATTCTTAAACCTGGATGTAAAAACCAATAAACTCACCATGCTGGCTAATCATCCATGTTTGTATACTATATGAATAATCACATAGTAATAACAGCTTCAGTGACAAGAACGTATGGAGTTGACATTAGGAATATATGTATATATATATATATATTGTACCCATGGGAAAAATGAAAAATCTAAGCAAAGCTCAAACAAGTTTACATATAACATACTATAGCTGCTCAATTCAGTTGCTACTGTAACTCATGCTGAAAATCTTGAAATTATTAGATTGGAATTCAAACTTTGATAATGCGCTATGACAATAGCACACAACAAACTCAAGCTCTGATTTAGCATAGTCAATAAAGTATTTATAGAAATGCACTCTAAACTCAAGTGATTCATTTAAGTTTTTTAAAGTCTTAGACATGTGAGTGCAGGTAGATTTATATTTAAAGTAATAGTGCATTATTGGAGTTTGACTTTCCATCTAAAAATTTCAAGATTTTCAGCACTTTACAATAATATATTTACATTTATTAATGGTGTTTGTCTGATCATGTGAGGTTAAAAATGAGACACTGTCTTTCTCCTGCAATAGATTAAATAGATTTGTGCAATTCAATATTTGATTATACCATGAGGCACCCAATAGACTCAAGTCTTGATTTAGCAAGGTCAGTGAAAGTTGAGGTATTTATAGAAATGCACTCTAAACTTAAGTGATTTACTTATGTTTACACTTATTGACATGTGCGTGTGTTGAGATTTATAATATTTAAAGTAATAGCCCATTATCAAGTTTGACTTCTGATCTAATGAAGCTGTCAATCTTAGCTTAAGATTGAGCTTCATGTTTCCACCTACTAACCTGTGTTCACGCCTCATATCCCAGCCTGCTCTTTTTGTCATGTATGGATATATTTGAGATGCATGCCTAAGTTATAAAATTTTAATGTTTCAATAACATTTTTTAAAAATTATTATTAATTCTTATTTATTAATTATTAATTATTTTTTGTTAAAGTATTATAGGTGCAGTTCAAATATATATATATGTCAATACATGGCATCCTACCAAAAACACCGTCAAGCGTAAGTTTGTTTACATAAATGTCAGAGCAAGCATTCACTACCTCTAACTTTAAATCCACTTTCAGATCATGATTTCAAGCTATTTGCTATCGTCAGTGAAAGACAGGAATAAGAAACTAAATCTAAACACAAACTCTGAGCATTTATAAAACAGTTTCTATTCAGCTTGCAAGCGTGAATCTTTTAGACACGTTAATGTCTTCAAATTCAGCATAGCAAGCCAGATAGCTACATAGGTCTGATATCAGTTCAGCATCACCACATAGTAGAAGCCTCTGCAATATATATCATTGCAAGAAAGAACTCAAAGGTACATTTATGAAAAAAAAAAAACAAGTTAAAAACTTGCTAACGCTCGTATTTATGTCAATAGATGGCATTCTACCAAAAACACCGTCAATCGTAAGTTTGCTTACATAAACATCAGAGCAAGCATTCACTATCTCTAACTTTAATTCCACTTTCAGGTCATGATTTCAAGCTATTTGCTATCATCAGTGAAAGACAGGAATAAGAAACTAGATCTAAACACAATCTCTGAGCATTTATGAAACAGTTTCTATTCATCTTGCAAGCGTGAATCTGTTAGAAATGTTAATGTCTTCAAACTCAGCATAGCAAGCCAGATAGCTACATGGGTCTGATATCAGTTCAGCATCACCACATAGTAGAAGCCTCTGCTATATATATATATCATTGCAAGAAAGACCTCAAAGATACATTTATGAAAAAAAAAAACAAGTTAAAAACTTGCTAACACTCGTATTTATGTCAATAGATGGCGTTCTACCAAAAACACTGTCAAGTGTAAGTTTGTTTACATAAACGTCCTGTCTTTCACTGACAATAGCAAATAGCTTGAAATCATCATCTGAAAGTGGAATTAAAGTTAAAGATAGTGAATGCTTGCTCTGACATTTATGTAAACAAACTTACGCTTGACGGTGTTTTTGGTAGAATGCCATCTATTGACATAAATAAAAGCATCAGCAAGTTTTTAACTTTTTTTTTTGTTTTTCATAAATGTACCTTTGAGGTCTTTCTTGCAATGATATATATATATATTGCAGAGGCTTCTACTATGTGGTGATGCTGAACTGATA
The DNA here is from genome assembly GCA_028023455.1 of Epiperipatus broadwayi. Lineage (NCBI taxonomy): Eukaryota > Metazoa > Onychophora > Udeonychophora > Euonychophora > Peripatidae > Epiperipatus > Epiperipatus broadwayi. The sequence continues at coordinate 441,877 of JAQFVV010012827.1, forward strand.
TCAGACCCATGTAGCTATCTGGCTTGCTATGCTGAGTTTGAAGACATTAACATGTCTAAAAGATTCACACTTGCAAGCTGAATAGAAACTGTTTCATAAATGCTCAGAGTTTGTGTTTAGATCTAGTTTCTTATTCCTGTCTTTCACTGACGATAGCAAATAGCTTGAAATCATGATCTGAAATTGGAATCAAAGTTAGAGATAGTGAATGCTTGCTCTGACATTTATGTAAACAAACTTACGCTTGATGGTGTTTTTGGTAGAATTCCATCTATTGACATAAATACAAGCATTAGCAAGTTTTTGACTTGTTTTTTTTTGTTTTTCATAAATGTACCTTTGAAGTCTTTCTTGCAATGATATATATTGCAGAGGCTTCTACTATGTGATGATGTTGAACTGATATCAGACCTATGTAGCTATCTGGCTTGCTATGCTGAGTTTGAAGACATTAACATGTCTAAAAGATTCACGCTTGCAAGCTGAATAGAAACTGTTTCATAAATGCTCAGAGTTTGTGTTTAGATCTAGTTTCTTATTCCTGTCTTTCACTGATGATAGCAAATAGCTTGAAATCATGATCTGAAATTGTAATTAAAGTTAGAGATAGTGAATGCTTGCTCTGACGTTTATGTAAACAAACTTACGCTTGATGGTGTTTTTGGTAGAATTCCATCTATTGACATAATTACAAGCATTAGCAAGTTTTTAACTTGTTTTTTTTTTTCGTTTTATATATATATATATAGGAGCAAAAACTTAATAACAAAGTGTTGTTTTTTTTTTTGTAAATATTTTGTTATATGTCATTTTTAAACTTTTTGTTTTAAAGTATTTTTTTTTTTTCCTATTAAAATATATATTTTATAAAATCCAAGATGGAAGATGCAACCAAATTGTCTAAAAATAATTAAAGGATTGGAAACACTATTGTTTAATCTGGGGAATGTATTTTTGGTTAAAGTTTTTACTTAAAATGGGATTAAGATTAAATATTTTTTTTGTTATAAACATTTTTGTCAAATCTATTTCTAATCTGGAAATAGATTTGAATTTATTTTTGGATGTTATCTAATGTTGAATCTTTCAAAAACCATGAACAAAGAAATGTAAGGTTTCTGTTAGATCAGACATTAGATTTTAAAGCTAAAACTAAGTAATTAACAGCATTCCAGAAATACCTGGGCAGAGTATAAAATGGACGGATTTTAAATCAAGAACAGATTAGCTACTATTGAAAGAACTGCAGGGAACATAATCCAAGCTGGTTTAAAATGTAAGCATAGAAAGCTCATCACCTTTCTGACCCATGAGGGTTATATGCTGTTACGGTGTCATTATGCTCCCATGAAATGAAGTAAAAGCCCAATGGAGAACTCTGAAGTGGTAAATAGAAGCTTGCTGTCACATAAGAAATTCCATGCATGAGCTGGACTTTTTAATATAGACTCTTAAAATGATTCAAGGTAAATTATTTCAAACCACCACCATTGAAACTAAATCTAGCTTGCCTAAGTAGTCTCAAACTCTACTATCAATTTCTTATAATGTATAATTTAATTTTGTAACTTTTCTAATATGTATTTGCTTTTAAATGATTTCTATATATTTAATTTTATCTCATATGCTCTAACTTTCTTTAACTCAGGTGTGGTCATTTATTTATATGTATGTTTTTATTATTAATATGCCAATCTCATGCAATCTGAGGAGTTGAATTTCTAAAATCTTTTTCTTTCTCTTTAAGTAAACATCTGTGAATTAACATCCCCTTACAATATAATTCATTAATAATTAATACACTCCCCAGATTTTTTTATGAGCCAATGTTTTATTTATGTTTTAGTATAAAAAATTTTATTTGTTTAAATCTGGATTTTCTACCCGGGATGAATCCAGAACTCAAGCTAATTAACGTTTTGAAACCTTATTTATTTTATAAATGTTATTCAATTCTAAAAAGGTGACCAATTAATTTTATATAACTACTAGTTTTATTTTTACATACTCCTAAAATAACAAATACAGTATTTATATATTCCAGTTATTGTAAAATCAACGAAGGTGGGATTGATTTATTTTAAATAACAGAAAAGAGAAGGGGGTAAATCTTAATGTTTCTTTTACTAGAGAAAATCTTAAAGTATATTTTATTTAGGGAAATCTCTTTTTATATATATTCTAGTGGCTATATATATTCTAGTGGCATAACAAATTAATTATATAAATCATGGCATTCAAACAAGGATCATTTATTTTAGCAGTAAACTTATTTAATGTTGTTAGTGACATTTATCATTACTGAATTATTGACATGCGGCCTATCTTTGTATATATATATATTACATGCTTCTAATCTTAATCTGGTGGTTGCGACAAGTTCAAACCCATATATTTCTTCTCAAGCCTTGTCCTGAGAATAGTTAATCTTCCCAGAACCATTTATTTCATATAAAATGCCTCTGGTTGTGATTCCTGCAAGTTTGGCACACGCTATGCATATTCACTTTGTAGAAAAAAGCCTCTCACATCAGTTATACTAAGTAAAAGTTTGGGCCATGCCATGCCTATCCACTTTTCTCTAAGCACTGCCCTAGAAAAGGGGGAGGGGTAGATTTCATTCTCGTCCAGAAGCATGACTGTTTCCTCTTAGTTATTTTTTGGCTATTATGTTAGTACTGCCCAAACTTCATATTATTATTATAATTATTTCTTTTGCTTACGACTTGATTTTAGTGCTGCAATAATATTAAAATTATGTTCTGCTCAAAATATATATAAATGCCAACTATTACTAGTTTTATTAATTAAATTTATTTCAATCTAATACAATCCCACCATCGTAACTTATTTCTGTATTTAAGAGTATCTATATGCCTTGGGGAAAATAAAGCGTTCTTCTTACCAGCACTAATTAAAAGAAGTTTCATTAAGTATTTTGTCATATAATCAAATGTGTTTTCAAATGTATTTTATTTTCATGACCATAATGGCGTGAAAATAGTTTGTATTATATCTGTAATGAATCTTGGAATGCTCCCCAAAATAATGTTAGTCACCATGTTTCAGAACCATATATAAAAGCGTTAATAGCAACTTTATATAAATTCTTTCTAATAATCGATTGGCATATTAATATTGGATCCACCAAAGATGTGTGCTTATTTATAATATATCATTTAGCTAATAAAAAGCATGTGAGAAATAATAGCATGAATGATACTACGTAATCATCTACCGCTTGCTCATTCATGCACATACTGTTTGCAATTAATTTATAAATGCATGTAAACAATTTGTCACTATATTAAACTAATTTTTATTATCCAACTTGTTTTAGTAATTTGAATTCCTCTTTTCTCCACTTCCAAAAGTACAGCCATGCTTATATATATTTTAGTTTAGTCATAGTTAATAGATGTCTCATTGACTTTTCTACTTTGCTAGTGGGCCAGATTAAAATTAATTCTCATGTGCCATCACTATTATGTTATTTATTAGGTGTTAGATCTGGGGCTTAGAGAGTGGGGTCGAATTCAAGCTAGTCCCTGACCTTAATCTTGGGCTTGACTGGGTTTGAAGTACATTTTTTGAGTTCCAGCTCATGTTAGATGGATAAACATGTTTTGACCGGTACACTAACAGCTATCAATAATAAATAAATAAAAATTATACTCAAGTTTTTAATCGACAAAGTTCATAGTGCAATATGAAATAATCCAATACATCCTGATGATTTCTGCAATGTAATCTGAAACACAATTACCTTGACAATTTTTCCTCATAGACTTTGCAAACGCACTTACAAATATCAATACATGAATAAATGAATGAATAGCCATTATTTTGCTGTTTTACACATATAAACCGAATAATTTACATTTTTTCACATTATACTAATCCAATTGGTTTAAGATATCAAATCATTTTATTTATCAATTAATATGTATTCTTTTTAATTCAAGTAAAGCTTTCTTAACACTATTTGTAGTTAGTTTTAAACATCTCTCTCAAATTGCACAGGAATTTCACATATTTAATATAACAGTTCCTTCTTATTCTATTTTCAATTTTTAATTAAATTTAAACTAGTATTCATGCAATATTTATCCAATATATTTTCTTTATCACTCAGTAACTTTTATGACTAAAATCATGACACATAATATTGCTTACTCATTTATTTGCGTAATAGTTAAGTTAAACTTTCTAACTTCAAGTATATTCAGTAACTATCATATACAGTAATTCATAGAAAATAATATTAGTTGATCTTTTAACATTTTATAATAGGCACAATTTCATATTCACCAGCCTTTAACTTAAGAAGAATATCAATTCGAAAATAAGTTTCATTACCTTTATTAATTCAATCTTTCATTTTTCAGTCAATACACTTAGTTACTTATTACTATAACAAAATAAAAGCTTGAGTATTGACTTTTACAAAATTCTGTCATCGAAAGACTCCTTACAAAGTAGACAATTTCCTTTCATTAGACTTTAATTCTTTTTAATTCATACAATCCGGAGCGTCCGTTGCAAACTAATATTCACCTTCCCACCTCCAAATCAGGACCTCATATTTATCAATCACCTTACTAAGTTAAAAAGTAAAGACTTTATCCTGTCTTCGCATGGAGACTCTTTCAAATACCAAAAATCACCTAAAACATACACAATCACACATGAAATTTGATACTAGCATTTCCATTAAAAATTATCCAGGGGATTAAACATTAGATCCATCACAGATTCTCAATCAGGATGTTAAGCTCATTTATCTATCTCCTAGAACTTCTTGCCAAGAAAGACAATGTATTCCCATATTCTTAAATAATCAATTATTTTACAATAATAAAGTTATTTTGAAATTATAACAAAATTATCATTCAAGAAAACATTTTCCTCTAATATAAATGATAATAATAATATTAAAAGTTTTGAGAATCACCTTATTTGAATAGATTATAGAATATGATTAAAATTATAGTTAGCATTAAGTTTGAAGTCTTTTTTCTTCTTTTTAAAACCAGGCATATAAAAAAGTCGTATTGAATAACAGTTCTAAATGAGTACTGATATTTTAAAAATATTACCTTTAATACTTTAAGCTTAGGTAGCGAGGGATTCATTCTGGATATATCATTAATTAACGTATTGCTGATAAATTCCTTATCATTGGCTCCAAACATTTTGATTCCCTTAAGGATGAGACCTAAGTGCCCCATAAAAAAGTTAAGTAGACATTTTAACTTAAAAAAAATATTAAAAATTTTCAATTCTTTGGATGTAGAGTATGAATTTGTCTGCAACTTTATGCCCTTCATACTCCTCTATGTACACATTCAATGCTAGTCTTCCAAATACAATTCTCCAAAAATGTGCATGCATGTCCTTATATAACTTACTGTTGTCAATCATTCTGATTTACTAGAAGCATCACTTCCAATTTGATTGCTCTACCCTTGATTTAATATCTGATTGTTTTTTTTTTTTTTTTTTTGTAGTCTGGCATCAGTTATTTATAAATAGCCAGACAGTCATGGGTGACTCTTGGAATTTGCAGATTTTAAGTTATATGATTAACTGAAAAAAACATAATAAAATGAAACTAATAATGAATATTAAATAACAATTAATTAAACTAATTTAATTTTATCAATAACAACTTTTAGAAGTTCTTTTAATTTTGACTAAAAATTTTTCATCATTCAAAATGCTTTTGAATGACACTAAATTTTATACAAAAAGCACAATTTTTTTTTCAATAAAATTACCATGCAAACAAACACACACACACACTTGAAGATCATTCCTTATTTCTTAACTATTGAATTTAAAGTTTTCTTTAACTAGCATTAAGCCTATTCAACTGAGGTTTAAACTAAACTGAAAGACCCAGAAAGAGACCACACATGAGATGGATGGATGAAATAGGAAAGTGTACAGGGATGATGTGGAGAAGAGGAGCTAAAGATCAGAGAAGATGAATTGAACTTGGAGAGACCTTTATCCTACAGTAGATTGATAATGGTTGATGATGATGATGATAAACTTAATTTACTTTCTATTTCAACCTCAATACACTTATCTACTAAATTGACTGATTAATTTTTATAACTGATCTTAAATCAAATATCTTATTAAACTTACAATAGCTATTTATTATTAAAGTGAAAGACTGAAACCTTCTCGCATGCGCATTAGAATGCTTATATAATAGCCAATAAGATGTAATGATGACTGTATAGATAGCTCTCAAGTTGCAACACAAGATAGACATTTTATAAGAAAATTTAGTCAGTATTGGCTTATCAATTCAGGCACTTCTCTATTCAACTTATATCACTAACTCAATTTTAATATGATTAGCTACATTTAAACGTTTAACACGGGCTTTAAATTATGTTTAAATATTTTAGCAAAGGTCTGAATTAAATTCTTATATATTCGTAACAGAAACATTTTAATCATTAGTTAATTAAATATATAAACTGAGGTCAATTAGACATATGTTTGATTTAATAAACTTTTCTCAGAAAGAAAAAAATCTAGTTAATGGTACATCCGCAACAAAACACTAGCTCTCTTGGCTATGCCAAAGGCCACAATATACATATAAAATCATAATTAAAATTCAATCAAAGTATTTTTGAATAAAACAATATATAAAAAAGATCAAAATAAGATGCTATTATTGTTGGTAGCATTTTTTAATTAATAATTTTTTTTTCATATGTCATAGCATCGGCCGGGAGGTGAACCTATAACCGTCTGCAACCAACTACTTGCTTGCAAGGCCGCTGTGATGACCTCTCGGCTAACAACGCTTGGCAATATTTTTTTTTAAATGATTATTTTTATCTTGGATTGTCCCATCCCCAGACCGGTTTCGACCTATGGGTCTCTTCAGTGAGGAGTTGGGACATTAGATTTAAAAAACCAACTCAAGCAAAGCATTTATCTAAAAGTTAATTGTTAGAAGAAGATCTGAAACTTTTAGACATCTACATGTCTTTAAAGTCAGCTCTCCAACTAAAAAAATCATATGGGCCTGACTTTAAAGACATGTAGATGTCTAAAAGTTTCAGATCTTCTTCTAACAATTAACTTTTAGATAAATGCTTTGCTTGAGTTGGTTTTTTAAATCTAATGTCCCAACTCCCCACTGAAGAGACCCATAGGTCGAAACCGGTCTGGGGATGGGGACAATCCAAGATAAAAATGATTTGAATGTCTTCTCTTGTAGTAGCATTTATCATAAATAAAAAATAAAAAAGCTTGTTTAGAGCTATTAGCACGCTCTTAATTTTACATATTTGTAAGTGCAAGCTATATATAAGTCATATGACATCTGACTTATTACTATTATTAAATGATTATTGAATTCCAAGGATTTTACTACAGACTCCTATCACTTAAATATTTTTACGTAATTTTATTTTATATTTCTGTTTCTTTATTAAGGTTGAAACCTTAATAAAATATCTGATTGGAAAACATACATTTCATAATACTATCCTGTTATTCTTAATAAAACTTATATATAGTCTTCTGGTCTACATCATTTATTTTCATGCTCACTGGTTTGCAACTGATTTGGATGTTTTATTTTGAAGAGAAAATATGAGCATTTTTTTTTGCAGTTACTCCAATCTTAATTTATATGCTTCATTGGAATTTCTTTCTTTGAAAAGATATAGTCGAGCTATGTTTGTAGCTATACATTTACATCTAACAGTATTCTATGTTGTTGCATTATAATATCTTGTTGATCTGTAGAAGATATTAATTAAAAGATTTTATAGCATTGTTTTGTCTGAAGTAGAATGACAGATTTTGGAGCTCATTGTCTATGGATTGGAGCCCTATTCCAACACTTCTAATGCCCAAATTATTTATGAATTTCCAAAAAATAAATTGTTTGATTTTTTTTTGGCTGGTGTGGTTTGTTGCAGTAGTAGATTGGTTAATATTGGGAATTTAAGATGATCGGATCGTGATCCTACTTATTTACTTCAAAAGCTCAAATTTCTTATAAACTCCCATAAAATAATTTTATTTTAATTGCACTGTTAAAAATATTGAAATTTAATAAAAAATTTCTCCCATTCAGTTTTATTTTTCTTATTATAACAGTTTACAAAATTCAATGATTCCATTTAGAAATGAAGAAAAACATTTTAACATTAGTGAAGATTATATAGAGTGGTTGCTAGTAATATTTTCTGCTATATCAACAATATAGACTTCAGATCTGGGCTAAATGAGAGTTTTTAAGGCCATAAATAGATTTAGTATTTTTCATCTGAGATAATATTTAGTCTCCAATTGTGCTCATTTTATGGCATTGAAGAAATTCTTACCTAGAATGTAATGCCAAGAGAAAAATATGAGATAAATATAAAGCACTTATTATTAAATTAAAATAAGGTGAATATAGTTTGCTGTACTTTTAACTAATAACAGAGTATATGCCATAGTCTTTACAAAAGCTAAACCAATGCTTGCATGCAACCTTTAATTTTTACAAATTTATTAATTTCCCAGCATTTATGACCTTAAATTTTATTAATAAAATTTCAACACCTTGAATAGCATAGTTGTAACAGAAAATAATGTCACAACATCTTATAAAACAGTGTGTTAAAAAAACTCAATTAAGCAATGCATTAAGAATTTATGACAAAAATATTTCTGAAGTAGCATCTTGTATATATTATTTATAAGTGCAATTTCAAAAATACAGTTTCATGGAATCCTGTATGATTATAGTGTGGGAGATCTGGACAAGATGTTAAACACCCATGAACCATAGCTAAATTCTAGAATATCTTACAATATTGTAATCAACTAACTATTCAGTTATATCTTTATATCTATTATTAATGGAATTTCATGTAAGGATTCATCATAATAATTATCAATTTGTGCCCAATATTTTGATTCACAATCAATTATTTATTAACTACAATGAATTTAAAAAAAACATATAAGTAACTTGTTGTTTTAAAAACAGCTGCCATTTTTTCAAAATGGTTGCCCTTGTTCTAAATTTATGATGTCATAGAATTGTGATTTCATTATGCTGGAACATCCAAAGATAAAATGGCGACAATCATGTTAAAAATGTACAGAACAGCACAGAATTTATCTCTTATATTGTATGCAGTACTACATGTTGATTAAAGAATTAAAATACAATTAATGTATTTTATCTACTTTCCATTCAGTGTTTTTATAAACCAATCAGTGCTTTTAAGAATAGCATATCTAAAGTAAATAATATTTTTATTATAATAACTACAAACACAATAAAATTTCATTTTCATTCAATGCAATAAATAATCAAAAGCATACATTGTCCATGCACAACAAAGGGTATTAATATTTTATTTTATAATAAGGTCATTACTTTAAATATTATGAACATTATTTTGTCAGTGAAAAATATATGATCATCATAATTAAAATATGGTCATGGTAATTGTAAATTGTTACGAGAAAAAAATAATATATTGCATGAGGCAATTAACAATTGACTTTATATGATGAAAGGTTACTAATCATAAAATTAAAATTGTTACATTTTAAATTAATAATGATGAATTTTTAAAATGCTTGAGTCTGGCTTACTTATATATAAATTTAAGTAGAGAAGAAGGTGAGTTCTATCTTTTTCTCAGAAAATCTTTGGTTTAAGTTTTAATTGAGAGTTCCTTGTGCAGTCATTATCTCTAGTTTCGAAAATGATTAGTAATAATCATTAGTGTATTTATCTGAAATGGATGGCGTCAAAGCTGAGAGTGGATGGAGTTTGACAGTGGTAAATGAAAATGTAACAATTTACTCTAGATAAATAATTAGCATATAATAAAGATATATATGAGAGATAGTGACCTGGGCCAACTGATGAGTGCTGGTTCAGCACAAAATGCATCTTCGGGGTCATTTGTCTTTTATTATATCTTTATTTATATGAATTTGAAAAGAATGGAGAAGTATGGAGGTGTTTGTTATATCTTTAAAGATATTACATACAGGGACAGAGAGAGGTGAATAACTCCATGTGTGTAAATTTAAAAAAATCAGATATATTAATCTTTAACTGAGGTTTAAAGTTTATATCTGTACTAGAGATAATCTCTAGATTTGAAAATGATTAGTAATAATCATTAGTGTATTTATCTGAAATGGATGGCGTCAAAGCTGAGAGTGGAGGGAGTTTGACAGTGGTAAATGCAAATGTAACAATTTACTCTAGATAAATACTTTGCATATAATAGAGATATATATGAGAGATAATGACCTGGGCCAACTGACGAGTGCTGGTTTAGCGAAATGCATCTTGGGGGTCATTTATCTTTTATTATATCTTTATTTATATGAATTTAAAAAGAATGGAGAAGTATGGAGGTGTTTGTTATATCATTATTAGTATCTGATTGGCTGTTGTTTAAGCATTTTTAAGGCGCATCTGTCAAAGATTTCAGCCTTTCACATTATTATGATAAATTTTATTGTAAAATGTAAAAAAGTATATTACCAGCGCAAAAAAAAAAACAAAAAACATCTTTTACATGATTAAAATTATTAGGATCACTACATATCACATTTTTTTATGTAATTGTTATTTAATTTTGACTACATTTAAATAAAATAAATAAATTTGTGATCTGTTGCTTTAAACAAAATATCCACAGTGCAAAAAGTAATTCAAAGCATCATGGATTGAATAGTACAAACATAAACTCTTTGATAATAAAACATAAAATAAATCAAAAATAAATTTTAAAATGTATATTGTGTAATAAAAGATCCATAGCTATAAATTATATAAACTGTGCATTTGAATTGTATTTTATATTGGACAATTTCCATCATCTAATATGAGTATTGAAAGTCTTGAGAAAAAATTAACTTCTATTTAAATATTCCAAATACATTCAACTGTTAGTAAAAGCACATCAAATAGGTTAGTATGTGCACAATGTTTTGAGAGGTATTATTCTCCGCTCTTCTTGAGGTGTTGCTGGCTTGACTAGTGACAGTACTAGCATGGTATTCAAACCTGGAACTTAGATTCTTAGCCCAATTGGTTAAAGCATTACTGAAAATTCAATACTCAAGAATCTAAGGGTCCAAGTTCGAATCCCATGCTAGTACTGTTACTATTCAGGTCAGCAACACCTGAACAAGGGGGAAGAATAATACCTCTCGAAACGTTTTCATATACTGATCTGTTTGATGTGCTATTACTAACAGTTGAATGTATTTGGTTTCTAAAGACATTCAATACTTATATTAGATGATGGAAATAGTCCAATATAAAAATACAATTACATTGTGTAATTTTTGTTTTAAATTTTAAAATGTACATTGTTATTAGTTATTTTTTTCTACATGCTTTAATTTTATGAATTGTGATTCAGTAAATATTCTCTTAGGGCATAAGAAGCAAATTGATGGACTGTCAATAAAATATATATATATTTAAAAAAATATAGCTACTGATATATTTTTATATACTATAGATTAGTACTTTTTTTTTTTACTTAATTATTTTTTAAGAATTTTCTAAATTTAAGCTTCATTTTTTTAAATCCGGATTTTATGTAATTTGAATTTTAGGGAATAAATTAATTTTTTTCTTATAAAACTTTTTATAATTGCTTTTTTTATGTAAAAATTTTGGTTTATATGGCACTTGTGGAAATCAACCATGAGTTCACTATGTGGGGGTAAAAGTCTTATTACGTCTAGTTGGAAAGCTAAAATAAATTGTAATATTCTGGTGGCAAGGAGTGATAAAACAAAATCCACATTAGTTAAAGCTTTTCACTCTCTGAAAGGAATATTTTTTTTAATCTTAATCTTTAAAGAGTACTTAATAATTTCTGTATTAATGAACAAATTTGTGCAGTCCATTTTTTTTTTTTTTACTAAAATTATAATGATTCCTAGCTCTAGCATGTTATTTCAGCAGTAGATAAAATTTGCAAAATATTTTGTTAAATTTTATTTGAGAAAGAGTAACAAAGTTGTGTATTCTTTCACCAAAACGTACCATAATTTTTACATTAGAATAATAAAATATATTGTTGACAATTATTTTGTACTTTTAATTTTAACGCACTTTTTTTGTTGTCATATAGATATTTATTCTTTTAATTCTTTTTAATAAAAAAATATGCTCGTATTGTAAATAAAGAAGAAAATATTGTTATTAATAAATGTTAGCATTTAATATTATTAAAAAAAAACCAATACGATAGAATTTCAGAAATTCTCTCAACCACAAAGGTCAATCGCTTTATTTCTTTTCATCAAAACAGAAATAAATAATGATAAGATTTTTTACCATCTTATAGAAAAAGCAGTGGCTTCTAACTCGTAATTATTTTTTTAATTCGTTTCTGCAGAAAAAATACGACTGTTCTTACGATTCGATTGAAGAAGATTCTATAAATCGGTATTGTGAGATGAAAAAAGGCTCAGCCGGTATCAAGGAAAGAATTGACCACGCTGTGATCTAAATTAACACTCCTGCGGTTATTTTGCGGTGATGGAGATGTTATTTAACACATTTTTAACACCTACTGTCATCTTCACACTGATAAAAACAGTGACTTCCCTTTACCTGTTCACATGCATTCTTAGCTAATGGCAATTGAAAAAAAATAAATAAAAAGATCGTGCCGATCTTTTAAAATAAAGTCAGAAAGAACTTTCAAACTCCTCAACACAGACTTTTTGTATAACAAATTTGAACAGAAAAAACAGAAAATCGAATATATATTACACATTCTTTTTTCTGCTTATTTGAAATATATATACACACCCTCTTATAAATAAGTGAGAATATATAAGCCTACCCTGCAAAACCAACTTCAATGCCGTATATAATTGTTTTTACAACAATATTATGACTAACTGTCGCAAAACTGCTGGTAGGAAGTAAACAATTATAAATTAGCTCACTTTCGAAGGTAGAAGTAGGCGTTGTGATGTTTATTTATTTTTTGATATGTCATAGTATCGGCCGAGACGCGAACGCACAACTGTCTGCAACCAATTACTTGCTTGCAAGGCAGCTGCGATGACCTCTCGGCTAACAATGATGTTATAGTTACAAACGCGCAAACCCTAGGAAATAAAATATTGCGATGTAGTGATAGACTCTCAGCTAAGCATTTTGTAACCGATTTTCAACCGAGTAAAGCAAAGAACAGTTCTGGATCACTTGAATAAAATTGAACTTAATACTTGGATAATCAAACTACATATGGCCCTCCATTATATTTTTGTCGATAGATATCTAACTGCAATTTTAAAAATAAAGTAAAAAGGTCAAAACCCTCCTTCACTCTGTCTTTTGCTAACCTTGGGGATAATATCTTACTTTTCACATATCCCTTTAGTTCGAATCTGTTGGAAAGGTCTTTGCTATGCTATAAAACAGGCTATGTAAGTAAAGTCAGATTTAGCTTATATATATATTAATAATTGAAACAAATTTATTTAATACAGTATTCAAAATTAAATAATTTATTCTTTATCGGAAGTACTTTCGATTGTTTCATTGACAATGTTTATCAACCATTAATTAATACAAATGTACAGAAAATAAAAACTTGCATTATCCATCATTCAATCCATTCAAATTTCTCACAATTCTGTTGTTTTTATATTAGCTGATTGTCTATTCATTAAACCATCTCTATTCTTAGATATCATCATTGCCTCCTTAATTTTTTGTTTTTCATTACATCTTTCAAATTGAATAATTTTTACATCTCTATTATTAAATTTAAAACCATAATTACATGCTTTATTATGATAAAAAATAATTGGTGGAATATTCATATTTACTGAATATACATTTTCTTTCTGTACACGTTTATATAATGTCTTATGATCATTATATCGTTTTCGTAATGTACATTTTGATTCCTCTATATATTACTTTTAAGTAGGTAATCTATCTCTCTTACTCCAGTTCAGAACTAGTGTCAGATATTTATAACCATGTAAGTAAGTTCATTTAGATTCCAAATATTAAGATGTTTCCCAACTTTAGTCTAAAAACTCAATAATAAAAAAGGAGCTAATAATAACTATTGGAGGATTCAGATCTCAAAATTGTCATAGATAAAAGTGATTTGCTTCTATTTTGATGGACAGAACTGAGTAGAAATTTATTAAACAACAGATTCTTGCAACTATTGATTATTTAAAGTCATACTAGGTGGAGTGCAATAGCAAGGAGAAATAGATGTGCTACTTATATTTGATTGTCAGCACTGCAGGTTATTATTTATCTTGCAGTTTCTAAAAATTGGAATAAGAGAACCTTATTTAACTCTGACTGTCACAACTTCCTATGTTTATAATGTTAAAGGAAATCCAAGAATCTTAAAGAGGAAGTTATTATCAGTATATTTTAGCTTTTCAGGGTATTTTCTTGAGATCTGTAATGATTCTTTTTCCATGATGATAAACATCTATTATAAGTCATTAAGATAGATTTCTTTGATTAAATCTAAATACATAGCTGGAAGTGATATAATAATAATAATAGCTATAATATAAATTTTTGCATCAATTTCAGAAAGTGATTAAAATGATTCTTCTAATTGCTTTAGATATCATTATTATATTTTAAAAGCATAGTGTTTATTGATTTAATCAAAGTATAATATCATTCATAAGGAGAATAAGTTACATTCAGAGTACCAAAACCAAAATTTAGAAAGGCTAGAGCAGCAAATTATTATACATTCATTGAAAAGAATACATTATTAAAATGGTTGCTTATTGTATATTATACTACTAATAATTTTCAAATACATTATTTTTACGTTATTTTTAAAATTTAACAGATGTTCATTCCAATACATTTCTAAAGATTTTAAATAGTTTTCTCTTACTACACTTATCAATTAAAAGCTTGTTTGAGCTATTGGTATGCTCCTTATGTTACATATTTGTAAATGCAAGCTCAAAAAAGCAATGCTATGCTATATATGACTTGCTTTATTGATTTAATATAATTTTGCCTTTAAGGCCTTGACAATGCTACATGTAGCTATCTATATTAGGTAGCCAGAGATAAAGACATTTTTTTCTCATGTGTCATAGCATCAGCTGGGAAGCGAACCCACTAAGCCAGGATAACTGCTTGTAAAGCAGCTGTTGCTGATCTCTTGATCACCAATGCTTGACAAAGACATTTTTATGTCCAAAAGTTTCAGAGTTTCTACTTAAATGTTATGTATTAAATAAGTGCTAAAGTTTTGAGTTGATATTTTAGATTTAGTATCTGAATATTTTAGCTGGGGTGAGCCAAAAGCTCGAAACCAATTGGACTGGTGATGGGAATGTTCTAGATGAAGATTTTCAATATCCTTCTCTTATTGCACTTACCAATTAAGGGCTTGTTTGAGCTATTGGCATGCTCCCTATATTACATTTTTAAATTTTGTTTCTATTTTATAAAATTACATTAGTATGAATTTACCTTGTATAGTCTAAGATTTAAGTTACTTTTTTGGAGTTGATCTATGTTGTGTAGCATGTAGTTCAAATAAAAGTAATTTTGTTCCTCTGTTTTTGTAATTTTTTGGAAGTAATTTTTAGAATAATGAAAATCAAATTTATTTTATTATAATACCTGACTGTAATTTTTTTTAAAAAGATGTTGAATTATAAAAATGTTTTATGCAGTAATGTCTTTCATGTATGGAATTGCTGCATAAAGTTATTATACATGTGTTGTAGCACTGCAAAAACCTAAGATGGCTGCAGATTAAACTAGAACAAGACCTTGGTCAATGACATTTGCCTTCTACATGTTAAATATTTCAAATGTCAACTCATTCATTTTATATAAAAATTTTAAGCAGTCAAAGAAAATACAATGTTTGGACTTTTTGAATGCATTAGCAAAACTGCTTCCAATTCCACTCTTCAAGAAAAAAATCCTAATGTATTTTAAAAGCATTGGGATCTGGAGTTACTGATAATGGCAGTAACAATAATGCAGAGAACAAAAGACTTAAGGTAATTATTTTTCTTTGTTTTACTTTAGTTAGAGTGATAGTTATAATATTTGATAACAAGTATCATGTATACATCGAACTTTAGATGTAATTACAGGGGATTTGAACACACATTTTCAAATTCCCTTCAGATATTCACTCCACCTGATGTAACCAATACACATGACCACATAAATGTGGAAACAGATAAATGATTTCCAATATAAATATTTTATGTTGAACCAACGCTCATCAGTAGTCCAGATCATTTTCCACACATACATATAATCAGTGCTCAGTTTATATTAAGATAGTGACTGTTCAAACTTTAGTGAACAAACTTCAATCCTCCATTCTCCAAATCATCATCCATCTATATTATTGAAATATGATGATGGAATGCTGAAAACCCTAGCTGATGCCATTACTGCTATCATAACCATGTTGACTTGAAGTCACTCTGATCCCTCATGTAGATAATCTTAATTGGACATTTAAATAAACAGAGGGATGAGCAGAATTCAGGCTGAATCTGTAATATTTGACTACAAGTATAATGTATATACTGAATTTCATATGTAATTTGAAAGGATTTTAACATATACTTTAATGTTCCTTTCAGCTATTGACTCCAGCTTATATAAATGATACACATGTGTATTGGTTATATATGATGGAGATGGTAGCTAAAGGGAGCTCAAAAGTATCTGTTCGATTCCTCTCTAAATTATAATTATATCATAAAATAATATTTCTCTATTGAAAAATATTGTTGTATCACATGTTGGGTTTACTTTATACAACTGCATGTTCCTGTTGTGAATTAATGTGACACTCATTTTATATCTTTTTGTCAGTTATTACACCTTTTACATTCAATCCCTAGTTTTTATATAAATCTTTTTTTTTTCATACTAATTAAGTTGCTACTAACATACTATAAGCAGAAAATCCACCAATACTTTATTTTATTGAGCCGAATGACAGATGTACAATTTGAGAAATGGAAATACAAATTAGTGTCTTTAGTAAATAAATAAATATATAATGAAATGGCTTTATTACTTAAGAGGACTTTAAGAAGTCTGAGTACTAAAATTCCAGATCTGGAATTGATCCAAAGACCTTAAAATTTTACAGTTTGACATGCTATTACTACAAAAAAAAATCAAGTCAGATGTCACATGACCTAATTTAATAAGCTTGTATTTACAAGTTATATATAGAGATCACATGCTACTACTGTACACAATCACATTTTCAGGTGATAGTATTCTCCTCTCTTCTTCAATCATTGACAACAATAACATAAAAATTGACCATGGGACCATTTGAATCGATATATAAATTCAAGGTAATGCTCTAATCAATTGGCTCTTCTCTACACAAGAAACTGCTTAAAGCTTTATCTTAAACTTACTATTTCATAAATCAAGAGGTTCAATTTCTTACACTGGTACTTCACAGGTGAGATTAGGAACACAAGGAAAAAAGCTATGTACTGCTATTATAGCTGGATATTTAAAAAGTTTTCTTTAGAAATTTGACTATTAATTCTATATGTATAGAAATAGTTAGACATATAATTACATGTATTTACTCTTATTAATACTATTATCTGCTGCTGGTTTATTGCCCTTCTATATAGACATCATTTAATTTTATTATTTAATGATGATTTTACAACTTTTAGACAACCTTTTTTATGAGCTTTTACGTTCATGGTGACAATCCCTGATATTGATGTCTTTAAAAGAATCAGTAAATTAAGATTTTTTTATAGTTGTAATTGATAATAACCATTCCACCACTGATTTTTGAAACATATGAATAAAGAAACCATAAAATATAAATTGCATCCAAGCTGCATTTATATTGCTTTGTACTCATCATTTGGTCCCAGTCACAAACTCTTACATATATTTATATCATATATTTAATATTTATCAATACAAAATTCTTACATTTTGATTTACACGTGTCAAATTGGTGGGTGGAGTAAGTTTGACAATAGTAAATCAAGATGTAACAATTCAGTTAAGATTCCTAAATCTATAACCATTTTCTAAGATATTTTTTAAATAAATACTTTCAAGTAGAACCTTAATTGATAACCAATCTTTTGGGGGAATCACGATTAAGAATTTCCAGTTTAGGAAACTTTTCCAGATTATTGACTTTTTATATCTAAGAAATATGCATTAAAAGATGAGGAAATGACTAAGGTGAATATTTCTGTCATTATATTACAAATGAAAATGTGATTAAGTGAACAGACAATATATTTGTCATATGCACATAGTACTTTTAAATTTTATTATCAATTAGCCTAAATAGAATGAAAATAACTGCACATTACAACCTTAAACAATTATTAATTCTAATTTACAACTCTCTTCATAATAAACTACATCTTAGTCTAATTTGATATAATGTTTAAACATTAATAACTAAATAGATGGTAATACATCATCTAATTACCCATACCATTCGATGGTGCTGTTGCTAATGAAAAACAAATAAATATAACATTACTGGGCTGTTTTTATTTTGTTGGTTTATGTTTTTAATTTTTGGATTTGCTTGATTTTTTTTGTTGTTGTTGTTGTTGTTTTTGTAGCCCGTTTTATGTATATTTCTTAAAAATAAAAAATGTTTTTTTTTTTTGTTTTTTTTTTTTTGGCTTTTTAAAATATTCTCTCTCTTTTTTTTAAAAAAAACAAACATTTCTTTTTTCTTGTCTTTTTTTTTATTTTTAAGAAACTTTTTTTTTTTTTTTGAGAAACAAGCCTTTTTTGACAGACATCTCTAAGACTTGTCATCATATTCCTTACAGTGTTTTGACACATTTCCAACTCAGCTCTAATACGCTTCACTGTAAACTGATCCTGGCTTCATTAATAAATTAGCCATACCACTTGCAAAAAATGATTCAGCAGGCCTCCAACCCCATTCCATGAGTGAATGGAACACCTTCGGTGATATTGACACAATTGACATTCCATTTAAAATGTTTGACAATGCCTTAATTTCTTTAAACCACAACAAAGACAGTTTTTTCTGGGTAGGTAAAATATTTTTTTTGGTTGAAGGAAGGCCACAGCATTTGCTTCTGCAGCAAGTAAATCTAAAAACTACAATGCTGAATGGTCATCAGCCATTTAACTGTTTTGATCTGAAAAAGTATCGGAAAGTGCATGACTTGATCGTGAACTTTGCCAAATTGTGATTTACACTTCTCATTTAATAGATGAAATACACAGGCTTATATATACCTGTGTCTATATATGTAATAGACAGGGTATGAGCACAGACTTTCACATGACTTACCACTCTCCACACTATCTCATAACACTGATACCCCTGAGAATGAAAGTAGGGGCGTGTGAGAATTCATTACAATTTTTACTAACTCACATAAATTACAATACATTTAACCAAAAAAAAAAAAAAACCGTTCTAATATAGTTTTCATCATTACAACTACAGAAACCTTCATATCATATGCCGTACAATAGTCAAGAGTAATGTCTATAGAGAGTGTTGCATGCTCATCGCTAAGAATGTTCAACATGCTAGAGATGTTGGGGTAAGGGAGCACTTCAACATCTTAATGTTTGAATAGTTTACAGGCCATAAGATCTATGAGTGACCTTGTAAACAGCATATTTCTGTGCTTTAGTGTAGAAACAGCACTATCATGTGGTGTGGATTAACATACAATGTATTACCAAATAGACTGGCTGGTGTTATCTTGAGTTTTAAAAGCAAATTATTCTTAGATATTATATGAAAAATAACTTTGCACATTACAATGGGATATATCTCTTAGGTTTACTACCAGATAAATGCAGTGTCATGAGCTGTAAAACAGTTCTCCTTGAAGAACTGGTTACTGATGTTAAAGATGATGCTTGCCCATGAACTGATGAGTCTGTTCCTTTAAACTGCATGGTTTAGCATAAGATTAGAGTGGCATTTCTATAGTACTTAACATACATGAATTGACCAGCTTTATTATTGTTTTATAAGGAATACCTAACTTATATTATTACTAGTTTATCAGTATAAACATTTTTTTTATATGACATGTTTGTAAATTAATGTATTTTTAAAAACAACAGCAATGTGATAATTATCTATGTCAGAATTTGATAACCTTTTTCGTTATGTAGTATCATTTCATTTTATATTTTGTGTGTATGTGTGTGGAAGGTGAGCATGTGAGAATTTTTTTTAAAAGAATAGAACCATATTCATATTAACTTGCATCATCTACTTGCAAGGTTTCATCATCACTAAAAATAGGCAAGGGATGAGTGCATTTCTTTGCTATATTTTCATATTCCATTTTTGCCTATTATTAATTATAAAAACAGAAAGTCAAAACCATGATTAGCAAATCAATCAAGGTATTAAAATTTTATATGAATATAATTTGCTAGTCTTATTTCGAACACTTTGTACCAAAATTTTGTATATATACACACACAATTTGACATTTTAACCATCTTGCAGTCTTCCTCAAAGCTATATAGCAATGAAAAATAAAATAAAAATAAGTAATTATAGTTTTATTATATTTTGTGCTACTTATTTTTCCTTATTTTTTTGTCAATAGTTATTATTTATGTATTTATTTTATTTATCATAGTATAATAAATACTTATGAGGAAGATTGCAGGAAAGTCAAAATATCAGATTGTATGGTATTTATATAAACATGTTTTTTCTATAAAGTGTTCACAGTAAATGTACAGATTGCATTTATATAAAATATTGTGCTAAAATAAAGGAAGTGGTAGATTTGATGATATATTAAAATTTTGTTCTTTATCATCTTTTATTAAATTCTTTCACTTATTCATATGTTCTCTTCTAATTGTATAAGTTTTTAAAATTTGTTTCAATCGTTCATAAATAACATGGTAATACCATCATGAACTGAGAACTTACGGTAGATGATTAAATGCAGATTTACTACAATTAAACTAAATCAAAGAAATAGTTATGACTAATATAATATTTGATTAATAATACAATAATACATGCCTGTATGACTGTTAGAATATCACTTAATAAAAATGCACTTTTGGTTTCACTAAGAAGTATTTCTATATTCAACTTGTAACAGATATTAGGTGCCTAGATAGGATGGCTGTGATCCAAACAAATGAAATCTATTTCATATTGCTTAGTACGTTCTCAGATGCTTGAAAACATTCCTAATCTGCATTACAAATCTAAGGTCATTTGTAAGATAAGCTAAACATTTATTTCTCTACATAACAGTTTTTCTAGTTAGCGTTTCTCTAAAAAAAAAAAAAAAAAACTTGTTCAAACATGTATATATACGGAATATAAATTTATTTATTGTATATTGCATCGACATAATTTATCTTTTAAAAACTTTGGATGCCAGCTAAAATTCCGCAAGGCTCGCTTTTCTTACTCGCCGCATTTATTTCAAAACTAAGCCCTAATTGTTAAAGGTCGTCAGATGACGGGGATTTGACGATAAGCTTTCTGGGGCTCATATTTTAATCTTTTTTGATTCTTTCTTGCCGGAAAATTCTATTCGCAGCTTTCACTATTTAAAGCTGGCAGTCAAAGAAGTTGATCGCCGATAAATCCTTTCGGTGCAAAGGTTCATCTAGGTCATTTTTTAATATCAAATTAAAAAAAAAACAACTTCAAAGTTAGATGTTTAATATAAAACTCAAATCATCATTAATATTTTTAAAAATTTGATACTATAAAATAATAATTCTTTATTTAGATTCATTAAAATTCAGATACATATATAACTGTAATGGGGTGAATTATTTTATCATAAAAAGGAAATTTAATATTTATAAATTATATTTGAAAATATTTTACATAGTAATGCCTTTGTTTTTTATCTTTTTGCACAGCTGGTTCAGTGACAACTCATTAATTATCTAATATTGGTTGGTAATTGGGTGTGCAGCTATTATTAACTAAAGAGTAAACCTAGGATAAAAAAAAATGTTCACTACCTAACAATCCAGCAATTAACAAGCCTAGGCAATATTGTCTTTTTTTATTGCTCTTATATGAATAAAAAATAATAAGTGCTTTTATTTATTTCTAGAGAGATTAAATTACTACATGTACTAGATAAGTTATTATAAGAAGTTTAAGCACAGAAACCACAGATCTCGACGCGATCAGTAGATCGTAAACTTTCGAGTATGTCACTTTATCATCACACTCAAAGATACAGGGTAATGACCTATTTAAAAATTATTTTTTAACTATGATTTCTACCTATAAAAATATGAGTTCAATGAAGTTAACACAACCACCTTGCAAGCAAGCAGTTGGTTGCAGACGGTTGTTGTAGGTTCGCCTCCCGGCAGATGCTATGACACATGGCAAAAAAAAAAAATAAAGTTAAACTATTCAAGTGAATGATGTTTTTATTTAGAACAGAAACAGATGAAGTCAGATGTGAGCATATCATTGTTTATTAATATTAGTTAACCTTTTCGAATATGTGTAATGTTTATAGTTTATTTGGTTTTTAATCCATTCCACAAACTTTTCACTAATCTACAGAAATCATTATTTGTTTACAGATATATCAGATTAGTTATTTTTATATTATATACTACTGATTTCTGTATTCTCATTGTTTTATTTCTCTTTATTCAAATCTTGTGGGAGAATAATTTGAGATTTTATTCACTATTCTATGACTTGGATTCAAGTGAAAAATATAAACTTTGAATGTTTTGAAGTCACAAGAAAACTCAGGCTTTCTTTTTCAAAACCTTATAATGGATTGTTTTCTACACAATAGTATGGCCCTAGTATGAGTTCTACTAATCAATAGATGGTAAAAGGTTGTGCACTTTAATCTCTATCCAGTGGCATTCCATTCAACCTTTTAGCATCTCTTGTTTACTGGGGTGTATACTAGGTGACACTATTGGATAGAAGAATTACTGATAGTTTTAACAGCTGGGATATGTATAAAGAAATGGTGATCATGTAATATTTTAGTGGATTTGGACAGTAAATACCTAATTAAGGCAGTCATCAGCAGTTAACTAATGAGTCTCTTATGTAGAGAATGAAAGTGCCATGATAATCTGGATTACTCAGATAACTGTCATGTGCTTACTGTAAAGATAAACAAAAAATTGATTATGGTTTGTTGCAACTTTTACCACAAAGAGAGATCAACCATATTCGAGAACAATAAAGTTACTTTTTTTTTAACTTCTGATCATCATCCCTCTCAATAGACTCTGTCTTTTCTTCATTGTCTTTAAGTTTCAATTTCATGAAATAAAAATTCTACAACTGTTTTACATGTATGAATTTATCAGATATATAATGATATGAATATAAACCTACTTCACAGAACAAAAAAAATAATGCAAATATAAATTTATTTCAAAGAGCAAAAAAGTTGAATTCATTACTAATGCAATTTCCAAGCAAGGCTCCCAAATAATCTCTTAGTAAACCTGTAAATAATGATTACATTTTATTATATCAATACCAATCTATTTTGTCACATAAAAGATTGCAATTATTATAAAAATGGTGGAGTTTATTAAAAAAATTATTTGGGAATTCTACTTTTAAGTTGTTTTAGTAAAGTATTAAGTCTTGTTTGTTCCCTGAAATAAGAAAATTGTTAGAGATTAAATTTACATTTTTTAAAATTACTTGCAATTTTTTTGATATTTATTAGTGTTTCTTTCACTTCTATCCAACTCTATTGCTACCATCCATCAGCCTAGTAATTTCAATCACCCTCTCACACTATACATATATTTTATGAACAATCTTTACTTGAGACATCAAACATCTGAATCAAAGAAGAAAGTTGTTTGCATGCTTAGTGTGATATAGTTGTCTAGGTTATTTTTCTGTTGGTGGGTATTTGTGATGGGATGGAGGGGAAATTCTGAAAGTACTGACAAAAATGAAGCTATATAATTACCATATATTGGCTGTTTCCCCTTTCACTAAGTATCAAAAGTACATATAAATTAGTCCCTACTTGCATAAGATTGGTCTAATCGAAGATATAGAACTGTCATTATGAATGCAGAAATTCAGCTGTTTGATACACCTATGTTATCTGAAGAGTAAAGGTATGGTGTAAGCAAAAGTATTAAGATAAAAACATGGATTTGGAGAATCAGGTGTTTGATATTTCTAATTCAACTGAAGAATAAAGATGTGGTGTGTCATATGGGAAAAGTTATTAAAGTATCAATGTGGGAGTTGTAATTCACGTGTTTGGTAACTTATCCAAAAAATAAAGGCTAATCACAAAATGCATGATAGTGAGAGAGAGTGACATGTGTCTTGGGATAACTGAGATTAAGATTTAGTGGTGGTAATATAAAAAGTGCAATGATGAAAAGCACAAAAAATTGAAAATCTGAAAATTATGTTTATTCTCTATTCAATCAAATGTTAGAAGAAATAAAGGCAGATGTCTAATATGCATTTCAATCACAATTGTTTTTTTTCTTTTTCTGTTAAGTAAAATCAAATAATCTTTTTATGTTGTTATATATGTTGTATATTAATTTGTTTAAATTAGACAAATTTCTAAACAATTTACGAAGTTTCTCCACCAATCTTTAGGCATACCCTTTAAAATAAAAGTCAGTGATATATTAAAGTCAGTAATCAATCTAAGAATATAAAAATATTTTATATAGTTAGTCTGACTGGAAATAAATAAAAACATTTTTGTATGCCACTTTAATTCAAAAGTTGATTTAATTAATAAAATAGCATTAATTTTTTTTAAGATAAATGCTTCAAGAGAAAGTACCTGAAGCCTTTATCTATAATTGTCCCCATCTCCAGACGAGTTTTGAGTTATGGCTCTCTTCAGTGAGGAGCTAGTTGTGGTAGAATTGGAATACAGATAATAACAGTTATTTGCCATGCCATTTTAAAGCCAATATTCAGTATAAAACGTAAAAATGCTTTCATGTTGAAGATTTGGATGGAACTAGGAAACATTTTTGTATCCTAAAAGTTTACTTATTAAAAAAAAGCATTAATGATTGCATGGATTGAAATAGAGCTACTTAAATCCAAGATCTTTAGCTAACAAAACCCTGCTTTTCACATGAGCACTTTTCCACAGAAAGTTCCAAAGCTACTAACTCAACGTTTTAAAAATTAAATGGAAAAAAAATACCAACACATAGAAAAACTTAATAATAAATAAACGGTAAAACTGTAACTTGTACTAAGCCAATGAACATCACATGACCACCACCTATTATGCTTGTGCATAACTGTTGTTAAAACAGGCAAAACTCACTATATATGAGTAGGCACTAGATGGGGATTTTATGCACAAGCCTTCTGGCATCCATTGATTACTCTAGCTTTCTGTGTGTGGCAATATATATAGTGAGTTTTGCCTGTTGTAACCTGTACTGTGAAATTTTGTTATAAATTTCCCACTGCTAAATATTTGTAATCTTAAATTAAATTTTAAAACTTTTTTTTCTTCTCATAAATATTAAAATCTAGTTGCAGGCTTTTAACAATTAAAAATACTGCACAGGAATCCCTAGTATTAAATGCTTTTGATCTGTAATAAAATTTAAAATCTTGTTCTGGAAGTAAAAAAATAATTATCACACTTAATAATATGTAATTCAAGATCATTTATGCAAATTTTATAGCTTATTATATGAAATAAGTGTTTTTAAAGTTAAGGCATTACCAAATTAAATTGATCTAATGTTAATTTCATTTGATTAGTTTTTTTCTTAGTATAATTAATTAATAAATTGTTTTGATAATTTCTATATCTAAACAAAAAAAATGGCCACGTGTATTTTTAAAAAAAAAACTAATAAAAGACAACTGTGATGAATACAATTTCTAAAGCATCTTACTCATCATATATAAAATCAAGAGATAGATTAGAACATATGACTGAATACTTTACCATTTTATATTTGAACTTCAGTTCGTTAATGTAAAATTTTCCTTTCTAAAAAAAGAAAACTCTTCTACAAATCGAATACATTTATTTACAGAAGATGTACAGATATATTCACAAATAAAAAAAAAAAATATTTTTAATACTGAACTTCATAAATACATTTCACAAATTAATTAGATAATAATGTAATTTTTCATAACATAAAATTACATTAGCTTAACACTGGCTAACATTAACAAACACGAAGAAAATGTCAAATGTTTATAATTTAATTTAAAACCTTTTTCATACTTTTATAGAAAAAAAGGTAAGATATCTGTTTATTAAGCTAAAATGAAAAAATTAAATGCGTCTTATTGCTTCAAATTATAGTGTTATATATCACTGAAAGATTTTGCAATTACTAAGTGGATATTAAAAAAATATGTATTTTACATATTATATAAGTGACCGAAGAATTAAATATCGTTTTTGAATATAATGAAAAAAAAATTACTCATTTAAAATAAAATTCTTCTGCTCAATCATAATGTCACATGATAATTCTCACAAAAACTGATCAATTTTTCCTAAAAAAAAAACTTACTTTAAAACATTAAATATTTGAAAAATAGGCACTTTTCCCAACCTGGATCTTAATTGCAAGTATAGGGTATTTGAACTCAGATTTTCAAGCACCCTCCAATTATCCACATTATCTCATACAACTGATACATATGACCACACATATAGAGAAAAGATAAATAATCACCAATATATTTATTTTGTGCTAAACTAGCACTTATCAGTTGGTCCAGATTATCATCTCCCACACATATACATATAATCAGTGCTTAGTCTATATTAAGATAGCAAATCTTCATACTTTAATGGACAGGCTTCAATCTATTCCAACTTTTCAGTCATCCATACCATTGAAAATCTGATGATAAAATCCCAAATCCCATGCTGATGCCAATATTATTGCCATGCCCATATTGACCTCAAGTCAGTCTGACCCCTCATTTATAGGACCTTGTCCATTTGAATACTTACAGTTAAGATCCAGGTTTGTGAAGAGTGCCTGGTTTTCAAATATTTACACATTAAGCTTGTATTCTTCTATGTATTTAAATAGATAAGGTCCTATAGATGAGGGGTCAGATGACTTGAGGTCAATATGGGCATGGCAATAACATTGGCATCAGCATGGGATTTGGATTTTTATCATAATATTTTTATCGGTATGGATGGCTGAAAAGTTGAAAGTTGGAGTAGATTGAAGCCTGACCATTAAAGTATGAAGATTTGATATCTTAATATAAACTGAGCACTGATTATACATATGTGGGAGATGATAATCTGGACCAACTGATGAGGGCTGGTTTAACACAAAATCTGTAAATTGGTGATTATTCATCTTTTCTACATGTGTGTGGTCATGTGTATCAGTTATATGAGATAGTGTGGATAGATGGAGGATGCTTGAAATTTTGAGTTCAAATCCCCTATACTTATTAAAAACATTAACTTTAATTATACATGTCAACATAAAATCTGACTACCAATTACATTTTAAAATTAGTTTTAGTAGGCTTACCTTAGCAAGAGAGATGTTTGCTTACTATAAAATACTTTTTGTAAAAACCATTTGTTTAAACATAATTAGATGAATTTTGTTTTTGTTTTAGTTGAGCGACTAAAAATACTTCTGGTAGCCTAAGGATGATTTTTGTCTAATGAAAGGATGTGATGAATAACTATAAAATTTTTGATATTAGTATTAAGTTTTAAAACTTTCATGCATACATTGGATACTATATGCAAAGTTTATTCTACTTTGAAGGTTTTCTAATCATCACATTTATAAATAGTCAAAAATGATATATTTGTCTAAATTTTGATATAATAACGCAATTACAGTCTTGCGTTGTTAGCCGAGAGGTATCGCAGCCGCCATGCAAGCTAAGTAGTTGGTTGCAGACGGGTGTGGGTTCGCGTCCCGGCAAATGCTATGACATATAAAAAAAAAAAAATAACGCAATTACATCACTCTATAATAATCTTTTATGAAACAATGATATTTTGATAAAGAATGTGGAGTCTCTTAAATATTGGTAAAAACATTGTCTCATTTATTATTATATCAATCCGTCCAGTTAATTGTTTGTGGACAAATTTAAAGCTTGGTGACATTAAAAAAATATTAGTAATCATAGAATAAAACAATCTGTGGATTTTTAGCATTGTTGCCATACAAATTTTTAAGCATTCATTACTCATATTGTTGTTTATAAATATTTTAAATATATTTTACATTGCAGTAATTTTTAAAAAATTATCAAAATTAAAATTAATTATTAATGAATATTTGCGTGAAAGTTTGTGATGATGGTATTTTAGATGTGATAACATTTGAACTATTTCCATCATTTATCATTAAATGTTAAATGCCTAGAAAAATTTAAACTTTATTTAAACTTTTCAAATACCAACAACTATTAGTAATAACGCAAAAATAGGCAACTTCATATATATATATAATGGTCATCCCATTTACTATTTAATTTACATCTATATTAATCATTAAAAATATTAAATTTAAATATTATATATAGAGCTTGCAAAATAAGCTCCTAACAAGCTTTGAGAATATCCCCAATCCCAGACCGGTTTCTGGTACTGGTATTATCAGTGAGATTGCTGGATATTGAAGCATTAGATTAAAAATACCAGGACAAGCCCAGTATTTTATCTAATGTATAACTATTAAATAGAAAATCTGAAATTTTCAGACATCCATATGCCTTCCAATTCAGCTATCTAACTTAAATAGCTATATAGGATTGAACTTTAGCAATATAAAATTGCCAAAGCCTTAATAGCAAAAAATAAAATTACAAAAACTCAAATCAGACATCACATGACCTAATTTAATAAGCTTGTATTTACAAATGTTATATATAGAGCTCACAAAACCTAGTGAAATAAAACCGTACTGCGGTTGTGGATATTCTCAAAGTTTGTTAAGAGCTTATTTTGCGTGCTCTATATATAACATTTCTAAATACAAGCATATTAAATTAGGTCATGTGACATCTGACTTGATGTTTTTTTTTTTTGTAATTTTAAATTTAAATATATATAATATTGTGATGGTTATGTGTCTCATGGCATACAACATAATAGTAGTGTATGTGCAAACACATAAATATATAAAATTGTTATTTGAATTCCATTTCTAAAAACACAAAAAATTATTGTTAAAATATCATAAAGCAACACAATGCTGGTTTCAAATTTATAATCTTACATATAATTATTAAAAAAAGACCAAAAATAATTACAGCAGTGTTTACGAATACATTCCTTTATCAGCGATCATAATTTCTGCTATACCTAAATTTTTTTCTATAGACTTGTTTTCTTAAAAAACAAACGTTTTTGAAATCATAAATATACAAAAAAAACTATGTAAAGTGTACAGTTCTTTTTTTGAACAGAAAGCATATTAATTTCAAAAATATGGAGGTTGATGGTAGTTAATGGCAATATTATGTTAATATCAATATAATGCTTAAACAGCATGTGTGTTAATACAATAAAGATACTTTGAATTTTTCTATGATGTCAATATGCTTGGGAGCCAAATCATTTATTTAGTCACATCCAAAAATCCTAGTGAAATACAAGTGGTTTGTAATGAATGCAATGATAGAAAACATCAAATTAAAGAGCATTGATTTATTTCTAATAATAGCTTTGTAATGACTAGAAAAGTCTAATAGTATTTAGTTGAGTACTGCTTGAAATATGCACAATTAGACTACTGATTTAATAACTTTTTGGTTGAGATTTGATGTATGTAATGGTTAATATTTTTGAAGTCAAACAAAAAAAGGATTTGTATAAGTACTCTTGTAAGCAATCTCAGGGTTTGAGAATAAAAAAGTACCAATCAGTGGCCCTTTCAGTTTGTTTGGATGAAGATTTCTGACCAACACTATATTATTCATATTTTATTAAATTAGTAAGCCAATATATATTGTAGTTTCACATTTTACTGCAAATTAACTTTAAACAGAAAAACAAATGATAAATATTACTGCAAGAGAATAAATTTAAACTAAAGTAACCAAGCATCATTAAACTGTGCTGAAGAAATGCAATATAAAATAAACTATTTAAATTTTAAAAAAAATCAATAACAAACACTATAAAAGGCACCACAGTCATTTAGATGTAAATAAAAAATCTTTACAGTAGATGAGTCATTGTTAGCAATCTTTAAATATTGTCAGGTATAAAAAGCATAAAATAATTTCAAAATAGCCATCCGAATTATATATATATATATATATATATATAACATGTAGCATTTGCAAAACTTCTTATGCAGGTGTGAGCAAAGTTGCATCAATGACTTTGCATCAATGATAGAAGACATGAACATGTTCACGCAGTTAAGAAGCTCTCATCATCATCAGCACTATCTCTGCATGCTATAGATACAGGTCATAGTATTGATTTTTGTAATACCAGAATACTATCCATATGTGATATTCTTCAATAATGTCAGATCAGAGAAGCCACTGAGATTCATGCAAATTACCTTCTATTTAATAGAATTTTTTAAAAAACTCATTAATCTAAATAATTTTTGATATTTATTGTTTTTATCTGTTTCCTGTTAATAGAACTTTCATTAATATGACACGTCAATGTTTACAGCTTTTCTACAACTATTTTTATAATATTTACTATCCATTTGATAGCCAGTGTGACTTGGATGAAACGTTGGTATATATATATTTATTACAATTAATTATAGATAAATGTACCTAGATAAAATTTCATTTATATGGGTAGCCCGTGAAAATATTAGTCTCAATATATATATATAAAGAGCGATATATAATTTAGAAAGCTTTTTAGTAATTTCATAGATTATTTAAATTAAACATTGTAAAAGATTAAAATATTTTATCATTATTGACATTAGCTTCAAGGGTGTAAAAATTTGAGCTTACATTTTATTTTAAAGTTCATTATTTATATTGAAATGATTTTAAAGTACAGAACTTGTTTTTTTCTTTTATCCATTTTAAATGTTCTCGATATATGTTGTGATGGTGATAACTTTATCTATGTGACAAAAAATGGCATAGAGGAAGAAAGAAGATAAACACTTCAACACTCGTATTAAACCACTTAAACTTATGTTATGTTAATATAGTACGATTAATAAATAAAAGAAATAATTAAATAAAATTTAATAAGAAATTTTGTCAAATAATAAACGCAAATAAAACTTTTAGAGGTCAGTTTAAATTATTTATGACGCTTCAAAGCTTAATATCGACTTAGGAGATGATGGACGAGATTAACATTTGAATCCATAAAAGGGACAATCTTAAATATGTCTAAAATGTTAAATCCTACATTTAAATTTCAAATTACTAAAATAGATGATTATATTATTATACAAAAAATACAAACAATTGTATACAGTATTACCATACCATTTAAAACCATTTCATTGTTTTTAAACCATAAAATCAATATGTTTTTTTAACGGGAAAAAAAAAAGAAATATATTTTTTGAAAATTCGTGCAAAAACGAGCAAAAAATTAAAAAATAATTTTATACTCAAGTAATTTTAACACTTCTGTCTTTTATCTTTGGGAGATTTTCTCTTCTTTCTATTGATTTATAAATTTAGATCGTTAAGTGTCATTTATGTAAAAGAGATTTTAAGACCAAAAATAAATAAATTTCTCTCTACTGAGAAAGTACAAGTGTTTTTGAATATAATTTTTATTGAATATATATCATCTTTTTTTTCTATTTACTTCACGTATATATGTTTCAGAAATGTGTCGTGGAATGAAATTTTTAAATCTATCTATCTATCTATCTATCTATCTATCTATCTATCTATCTATCTATCTATCTATCTATCTATCTATCTATCTATCTATCTATCTATCTATCTATCTATCTATCTATCTATCTATCTATCTATCTATCTATCTATCTATCTATCTATCTATCTATCTATCTATCTATCTATCTATCTATCTATCTATCTATCTATCTATCTATCTACTTATCTATCTATCTATGCATATCTATGTATCTACCAAGATAATTAAAAGTAAAAAAAACTACTTTCAAAAACAATAATATATATGCAATGTCCCCATCAATAAATATAAAAAGTAGATGAACCATCTAATTAAATGTTGGTTTATAATTAAGCATTTATTTAGTGATATTGTATAAAATAAAGTGTAAAAATATTAGCCAAATAGTAATTGGCCCATCTGTGTCTTATATTTATTGACATAGAGGTCTGTTTATTTTTCATAGCTTTTGGAATTGCAGTTTACTTCCATTTATTTACACTTATATTAAAAGCGATGCATATTTAATATTCACATATATCAAATACATTTAAAATCTTGCTGATTTAAAAATATCACATGTTATTTGCAACAATAGCAACAAATGAATGCTTAACCACCAGACAAACTTACGAGTTAACTGGTCCACATATTTTTAAATTTTATTTATTTGCAGTATTGTTTATTTTTTATAGCTCATGGAAGTGTAGTTTAGATCTGTTTAATTATAGTTACATTAAAACCTATTCATATTTAATATGTACATATTATGTTTAAATATATCTATTTTATAAATGAAGTTTAATTTTGTTTCATATATTCAATTTATCTGGAAAATAAAATGGTTCCAAAGTGCACACATAGTTAAAGGATAATCTGTCTTTTTATGCTTGTAAATAGTTACAATATGTTGAGATGATGATGCACTGATAAAAAATTGTTTATATATATTGAGACAGTTATGTGTTTTATAAAATACAACAACATAGTAGTGTATGTGCACATACATATATAAAGCTGAAAAGGAAAACAAAAATAAACACAAACAAAAAATTTTTTAAGATTTTTTTTATGGAATAAAAGTTAAGGATTAAATAATTTTGAATTTTAAAAAAAATTATCATAAATTAAACATTTCAAAAAGGTCTAATTAATATTTGATTAATTCTGATTTCAAATTCAAAACATGCATGTTTTTATGTTACAATAGATATACTGGTAATTACAAAATTCCACTATATATTTTGATTAAATTAAATTTTTTGATTAATGCTTGTGTAATGTATTTCATTGTTAAAATTATTCCAGAAAATTTATTTAATTCTAAAATATTATATGTTTGTATTACATCTCATGCACACAGTAATTGTTATAGAGCTTTTCTCATTGATCTGGATTCATACATAATGGTCTGTTATATTAAAGGGATTTATGTTTAGTGTTATGGAGATCCAACTGGTGATGATCCTGGTTAGTGCGAAGGGGATATCCTTTAAAGTCCATACACTACATTTGATTCTAATTATTTATTTAGAAATTAAATTTAGAGTAGGTCAGTATATTAATGGTACTAATTGCCAAATTACTGATGATGATCAGCATGTTTTAGTGTTTCAGTATTATTTTTTATTTGTTATATTCTATGAATTAGTACTTACATTTGTGCATACAAATTATTGTTTAAATAATCTTCTTCAAGATGGCAAAGGCTAAATAATTAGCCTGGTCTATAGTAGACTCATTTCAAATCCAGTCACAACATTGACTGCTGGTTTATTTTTATTGTTGATCATTCATGATGATGATTATTATTGCTTTTATATAATATTGGGTGAAGTTATAGTTACTTATAATTAGTTCTATGCTGATCTCTCATGTTCATCATATTGATCTCTCGAGCTCATGTCATCATTCCTCATGCTCATAGTTATTCTTATTATTTTTATGTTTAAATTTGAGTCTTTGACTTGGGGTTGATGATGATGGGTGTCATCATCCCAGGTTCACCAACTATTTATTTGTATTATTACAATATATATGTTCTAAATTGTTATATTTGATTTACAAATATTATACTTACATCATTCATAACTTTGATGCAAATGTTGTTATGACTATCAGTAATTGTACATTAATCCAAAGATTATCTCCAGTGCATATATAAACTTTAAACTTTAGTTAAAGAATAATATATCTTACTTTTTAATTAAACACTTTATGCATGTGTAATAATTGAAAAATGGTGACCCGGGCCAATTGATGAATGCTAGTTCAGCAGAAAATACTTCTTGAGGGTCATTTGTAATTTATGGTTTTTATTTATAATTTTTTTTTTAACCCCCCCCCCCCCGTTTCCCCTTCGGGGGGGGTGTAAAACCTGTTTTTAAAAGATTGTGTGATGGTGTAAAGATTACTTAGCACACATACAAATTTATTTAAAAGGGACTTGAATTCAGACTTTTAAGCTCCATACAACTATCCACTTCATCTTGTGTGACTGATAACCTGATTACATACATGTGGCAGAGATAAATAATTTCCAATATATGTATTTCATGAGTTATTTATTTATTTAGTTGTCATTGATATTTTACATTTGTAGGATATATTAAAATTATTATTTAATCCAACCATGGATTATTTCATTTACAAATAAATAAAATAATGTTTGACTTTTGGTATAAGTTTGTAATATTATCAACAGTGTTTTGACTCATCAGGAATATTAAAGTTTATCTGTCAAATTCTTAGTTATTATTTTTATTACATTATAAGTCGATTATATAATAGGCATAGGTTGTTATTTATAAGATAATAATATTTGGTTTTATTCTTTTTCTTCAATACTTATATTTGGGATAGGTTGAAATAATGATTTTTTTATTTGTTCTCAATGCTATTTAAATTCGTGAGTTTACAACAAAGATTATTATCATTGTTTTATTGAATTAAGTGTTAGATTGCTATTCAGTGATTGATATTTACTTTAGATTAGTTTATTATTTTTATTCTGGCATTATTAAATTAGAATTGTTCTTTCTTGGTTCATATTTTTTATTTTGTTACAAATGATGATCAATAATTAGGTTATGGCTGAGGATGCAATATGATCCGGAATTTTATGTCGCTATAAATTGCATTCAACATTAGAATATATTTTAGTTGCAAATTGTGACCAATTATTGGGATATATTTTTATTCAAATTTTATTAAAGTTTTCATTTCCCATGGTCATGACAATTATTCACAGTAATAAATAGCTCCCAAATCTGTGAAATGTTAAAAGAAAGGATACCGTCATTTTTATTCTGCTCAAATGCCATCACAATTTGCAGGTTATTATTAAACAAGAATCATTCTTTAATGGCCCACATTTTATTCTGTTACAGTATATATGCTTCAGTATTGACTCAAAGAAGTATGGAGAGATGCATATTGGGAGTAACAAGAAGAGATCAAAAATGAAATGTATGGGTAAGAGAACAAACAGGTGTTACTGACCTCATTGAAAAAATTAAAAGACTAAAGTGGAATTGGGCTGGACATATTGTTAGAAGAGATGATAATAGATGGACATTTGAAATTGTAAAGTGGATTCTAAGAGATTTTAAAAGACCCAGAGAGAGACCACATGTGAGATGGATGGATGAAATAAGAAAGTGTGTAGGGATGATGTGGAGAAGAGAAGCTAAAGATCAGAAAAGATAGATTGAACTTGGAGAGACCTTCATCCTGTAGTGGATTGATAATGGTTGATGATGATGATGATGAATGGATGCTTTCATACATATATATACTTTTTAATATTTTTATGATTATATAAAGAAAATAAAGACCTCTATATATACACAATAATTATTAATTTTAAAGAAAATATCAAAATATCAGTATCATACAGAGAATAATATAAAGAATCTGAAAAGGCAGGTCATTAGATTTTTGTTCTCAAAGTAGTTCCTGTTTTTGAAACTTGATTTTTATTAAAATTTTGAAATAAAAATTGTATATTTTTCATAGTTTTATTTTTTTATATTAATGATTATTTTTGCAAAATATTTGTGAAATATTTATTTTTGATAAGGATATTAAGATTTTATTGCCATTTTATTCAAAAATGCTTATTTTTTTATGAATAAAAAATTAAAAAAATAATAATATCATAATGCAGGATGTTATATTGGTGGAAAATAAAATGCCCTAATGATTAATCATTGTTACAGTTATTTCTGTCTTTTTTAAATAATCACAATTATAGAATTTTAAGTTTTAAAATATGATTCTATTGTTTTATACAGACTCTATAAATATTTGTTAACCTTGTAGAAAAGGAATTCAAATAAATTTTATTTTGTTCCAAATACATTTTATTAACAATTATGACATAACAAAAACTATTGTTCTGATTACATATTTCAGTTTATTAATTTTTTTTCTATTTGCAATGTTGAAATATTATTTTTAAGAATGGTTTTAATTTTTATATATATATATATTTAAAAAATAATTTGATAATTGTAAATATATATTCAGAATTTAGATGAACTTTTAAAATAAAAAGTTGGAAATGTAACCCAAATAATCATTAAGAGCTGAGAAAAAATGGAGTTTTTAAAAGTAATTAAATATAAAACAATAAAACCTTTTTTTAATTTGCATAATTAAATCATTTAAGTAAAACAAATGCCTTTATAATTACTCTGATCCTTGTTGGGAATTAACATTTGTCACTATAAAAATATATATTTGATTAAAACAGAAAATAATTTTAGTAAATAAAAAAACATGTAAATGGTATTGTATTTGGAATTCTTGATCATATACCATTTGATTATCATTTATTTTAATTATTTTCCATAACTCCTTGGAACAAGCTTCATTCCTTAAATAATGAGCCAAAATCTTTCAATTATTGATCATTGTTTCATTTAACTTTATAAGAGATGATTTCACAAATAATTCTGTGATGATCCATTAATTATAGGATTTTGTGAAATTGATAGAAAACTTGATTTGAGGCTGGGTGATCCCAAAATCATTCTTGCACTCATAAGTCTAGCAGTGAAACTTCTTATGAACTCTTGAGCAATAAACCCACATGCATTTTTTGATCCTTTCATGTTTTATCATTTTTGGGGGCATCTCTATTGGTGGTTTGGTTTATAGTTTAAGATTTTGTTTAGTACTAAAATCTTTGTTCTACATTATGGAACAATAAAGTGTAATTGATTTATTAGAAAAATAAGTATGCAAACAAAAAAAAATCTAAAATATATTTGAAATTTAAAAATATAGAAAAAAACAATAAAGTAAAAATAAAATACGTGATGAGAACAATAACATTGCCTTATTTGAGCATTGTAGCAAAGCCAGTAAACAAAATTAACCAAATCTTGGTTAATTGAATATTATTTCTAATATCAAATAAATTATAGTTAAGTCATCATAAAGCATAGTATGAATTTTTGTTTTAAAATTTAAAGTTGCATTTATAATTATTAAAATATCATAAAACATTCTTAGCACAGTGTGGGGCAAACATTTTTTTTACTGTTACTACAAATTTCTAAACTTGTATGTTTTAAAATAAAGTATATTCAACTTAAATCAATGTATAATCATGTATTATTTCTTTTAAATAATTACTACATAAATATTTTATCCTCTTTTTCCTTTTTTGTTTGTGTTTAACAAAATATTTTTAATGACTGAAAAGATTTTATTATTTACTTTTTAGATACAGCTAAGCATGCTTATGGTGCATAACATCAGTGTTACAATTGCATTGTTACCCACTGAAAGTATGTTCAGCTGTATATAAAAAGTAAATAAAACCCTTTCAGTTAGAGATGTTAAACATATTTATTAAATCTATTACATCAACATTTTGTAAGTATAATAATTAGTATTTAAACAAATTATGGTGAATATACAATTATAATGCATTTTTTAGAATAATGAAAAGTTAGTTTTAAGTCATCTCTCAAATACTCTCAAAGTCTAAGACCACAATCTACCAATCAGCAATGTGGGAGGCGGATTATTGGTCATTTAAAGTACTTTATTTGTAGAATACTGACATTTTCAGATTTTATTTGAACTAATAAATCAACATATATTTAAATTTTATTTTCTAACACCAAATTAATTCAAAAGTTCAAAAATAATACTGCAGGTGGTGGCAGTGAAAAAATCCAAAGATACCACAGGGCTATTTTCAATAGAATAAATCTGTTGGTATTAGAGCAAAAGTTAATAATAAATATAAGTTACTAAAACAAATAAATGAAATACATTTTGGTTATATTTTGTAATATTATGTGTATATTTAAAATGTTTTCAATCCATTTCATTTTAATACTTATTCAATTATTGCCATGTTTTGATTTTAGTAAAAGTAGAATTAGTTATAGCAAAGAAATTTTATAACCAAAGTTTAAAAACAATAGATTTTAAAACAAATATTGTCTTTGTCATTCCAGATTATCAGTAGCAAAGATAAATTTAACTTTTATGTATAGTAGGATATAAAGATATATTTTTTTTTTTTTTTTTTTTTAGCAAGAGTTGTCATTCATAAAATTAAAGTAAATAAAATATGATTTCCATTATTTAATGAATTAAGTTACTATTTGAATTTAACCTATAAAGATTTTGGTTTAATAATTAATGTTGAAAATTATTAAATTATTTATCAACCAGTGATGAAAGAAAAAAACTCTTCAGCAAATTTTAGCTTGAGTGGCTATCAGTTTGAAAATATAAATCAATCGAAGTATCTTACTAATTTTATAAATAGAAAAATAAATTTAGATATTAAAATACAACATAGACTTCAATATATTGCTATTTTTAATAAGTTAAGATATTAGAAGAATAATTCATCACAGGTAAATAACTACTTCATATAAGTTGGATGTGTATAGAACAATTACTCAACCTAATTTCTTGAATGAAAATGAGTCTTGAACACCCTATTGATACAATATAAAAGCACTTAAGAAGGTTCATTTAAGGATACTTGTTACGATGTTAAAAATAAAATGAGAGGAACATAAAATTAGTCAATATTTTCTTTAATATGGTGAATTTGACACTTTAATGTTTACTATAATAAAATAATATCTTCATTGGATTGGACATTTAAAGTAAAGGATCAATGCAAGTCTTGCAAAAGAATGACTTATGTTAAACTTCAGCATGATTGTAGTGGAAAAGGTATACCTCATTTACATTATAAGGAATATATCCAAATCATTCTGAAGAGATGCAATGTAGACTGTTTTTATTAGAAAGATATGACAGATAATATAATATAATTAAGAGCTACAATTAGACATAATATTGAAATATTTAATAAAAAATGTTTCTGCTGAACTAATTAAAAGACAATATCATAAAATATTAAAAAAAAAATTGATCAGTATGACCCATATGTTGACATATTTGTGTTGCACAGATTTATTTTTATAGTCATCACAAAACTTATTTCTAGAGCAAATTTTTTTGCCTCTCTTTTTGTTATTTTTTCTTGAAGTTAGAATGACCATATTCATTTATGAGCACTTGATTTATATATGTATGTATTAAAAGAATATTTTGTTATTTGCTTAGATCTGAAAATTTGGAAAATGTAAGACAATATGCTTCAAGAAAAAGAATTAAAAATTATAAATCAACTTTAAAAATAATTTCTTAAAATGAAGAGAATATTTTGGTACATGCGAGTTTTTCTGTAAACTAAGATGGCTGCCTTATTATTGATAAATATCTAGTTTTGAGAGCCTAAAATCTACTGAAGATGTTTTAGTTGTTAACTTAAGTTAAATTGAAAGACTGAAATCTCTTGCATGCACTTTTTAGAATGCTAGTATGACAGCCAATCAGATGGAATCATAGCTATCTGTGGAGCTCTCAAGTTGCAACACAAGACAGAGATTTTACAAGAAAGAAATGGTTCCACCCTTTTATTTACATAAATTTCTATATATACAAGCCAGTCTAAAGCATTTTGACTTGAAAGTGTGAAGCTTTAAATATCTTCACATTTAACTCACTGAGTCTTATTTATAAACATACAGTACAAAATCTTACGATTTACTATGCAGTAGTTTTTTAGATGTTATGAATTGACAGTAACATATGTAAATAATATTTATTTATTTATAAAGCACAGACAGTTTGAAATTAAATGAAAAGGCTGAAACCTCTTGCATGCGCTTTTTAGAATGCTAGTATGACAGCCAATCAGATTTAAAAAAATAAGTTCCAATAAATTTCATTAAAAAGCTTAATTTCAATTTTTTTTATCTTGGTATTATAACATGGGAAGTGAATTTAGTCTGTTTCTTTTTGTCAGCAGTTTTTCTTTTTGTTAAATTTTTATATGATAAAAATTTGGGACTTTCCTGTCACAAAGCATGATGCATGACTATTTTCTTTCTGGAACAATGTGCATTAATGCTCACAATATAATTGCACACCACTAGTATAAATAAAATGTAAATATTGTATTTATATATATTATTGTTCTGTTACTAAATTAATCCAAAAAATTATATTGTAAATATTGTAATTAATTTTTTCAAAATGATGTCTTCTTGTCTTGCATTGGTGGTCAAGAGGTCAGCGCTACTGCCTTGCACTTGCAGGCAGTTGCCCGGGTTGCAGGTTCGCATCCCGGCCGATGCTATGGCACTTTAAAAAAAAGATGTCTTCTTTTAAAATAAGAGCAATAAAAACTAAAATATAAATATTAAATACTACATTTTCTAGCAAACATGAACATTTGTGGGGGGCTCGCCGAAATTGCAGATTTGTCACGGATATGGGCTGCCATCTTGATTTACTGGAAAACTCACAAGTATGAATACTTCATTATCTGCAGTAGTAGACTCAGAATGTTTATCAAATAAGTTGAATGACAACTCTTTTGAAAGAACTAAGCTGACTACGTGATATTACATTTTTAAATCTTATTTCATTTCCCTATAATTATAGAAAAATAATTTTACAGTAAATTTTAATATTAGAGTTTTCCTCTAATATACTTTTCTGGACGTTCCTTTTTATTTTATAAAGTCTGTATTCAACTACCCACTGTTTCTTCCCAAATTGTCATTATATACAGACCATAATATTTTTATAGATTTACAAATCTATATTTATGTGCATCTAATTAAAAGTTCCCAATAAACTTTTAACCCAATAAATTTTAAAATTTGGTTTACAACAAAATTTAAATGTAATGCTTTAAAAAACAACTATGAATGCACACACACTAGCACATAGGTGCATGTAATGTAAAAAAAAAATTGGAAAGATTATAGTCATTATTGATATAATTAATTGTCACTAATTAAAATTAAGCTATTCTAATGATACTATACTAAATTTTTAATATTTCATCTATATGAGATTTGAACTGTATATTAAAATATACTGATTTTTTTTTTTAAAAAAAATTAATTTGAAGAATGATGAACTAACCACCACCTCCACCCCACTCCTCACCCACCCCCAATGCGTTTTTAATCACCATTTTGGTTGTTGTATATAACTTAAAATAAAACTGTGTTATATTCATAAATTAATTATTCAAATAGTGGAACATCTTAAATTAATAAATTCAATCACTACTGATTGAATTCATTTATTTATGGATGATCCACGTTTTTATTTTATGTAACCAAAATTGTGATTGAAAAAACAAATATTTACAGTTCTCATTAAATTAGAACATTTTTTTATAAAAGAAAAATAATCTCTCTCTATATTTTTAAAATTAAAATGTTATAAGAAAGGTTTATATATATTGTAACAAATAATTGAATACTATATATATAGAAACATTTTTTATATTTCTTTTTATTAGTGATATAATTTAATAAATATTTATTGATTATTCCTTTTTTAAAATTTTAGGCTGTCTTTTAACCAATATCATCCATTTTGAATCTAGGATGACAAATTTAAGAAAAATAATACACAATTGTACCTAAAAAAATACTTTATTTGTGCACGCACACACACACACATATGTGATGTGATGTATTTGGCTTCTCCTTAAACGAACATATGTGATGTGATGTATTTGGCTTCTCCTTAAACGAAGTCAAGAATATCTCAGCAACTATGCCCAGATAAACCTGTTAGCCACTTTATTTTCCATTCCCCACTCTAAGTATTCCCATATTCTGCCCCATCCCATTTCCACAACATAATCTTTGTCAACTCTAGGGCCTTTAAATCAAAATCCCCCTTATCTTTTCGCAAACCCAGCATAAAAACTACTAACTCACTTTCTGTATTGTCACTTTGTTCATACCTATTCTCCCATAACTTCATTATCTGTACCCTTTCTGCTTTCAAGCATTTACATTCAATCAACAGATGCCTAATATTTTCTATACCTTCCTTACACAATTTGCATGTTAAATCACCCATAGTTTTCCATTTACATGTATATTCTCTTATTGCTAAAGATCCCGTTCGAGCCTTAAACAATAAACTACTTTCCTTACTATTATCATAAATTAACTCGCTTCCAATATTCCGTTTACTTCTATATATATTTAAACTCTTCTTACCCTCCATACTACTTCTCCATCTCTCCAACTCCCTATTTTTTATTAATACTTCTATTCTTTTATCCCATTCCTTACCACTATAACACTCAACAATCCTCCCACCTTTTATACAAGTATACCAATAAAAATTCTTTATCCATATCTTTTGCATACCGCATTACCTTTCTCACCCATCTTGTTACCTGCCCTTTACTCATAACCCAATTAAACACTATTTTGGCTATTCTTTTACTATCCATAAACTGCAACCTACCAAACATTTTCATTTTACTTTTTGCATCTCTCATATAGAAACTTGACCATCCCATTTCTTCTTGAATTGCCTCCTTTGCTGTCCACATCTCTGCATCTAATGCATGTCTTCCTACTTCCCTTTGTACTTTCTCTAAATAATCTAAAATCCTTTTACTAACACATAATGCATCATTACCATATGTTAACCCTGCTACTGCAACTCCCTTCCATACAATTCTAGCTACATCATATTTATTATATGAAAATACTGTTAGTTTCTTTACCAAACCTTTTCTTTTCTTTGCTTCATTTACCAATTTTTTCTCCCATTCAACCAAGCAATTTTCCTGATTACATAAGATGATTCCCAAATACCTATATCTATCCACCACACTTAACTTTATATCCCCCAATAAAAAAACTACATCCTCTCTTTCCCCAGTATTAACCATCATTATATTTGATTTTTCTTCACTAAATTTAATCCCCATCTCTTTACCCACCCTTGCACATGTCCTCAACATAATATCCATATCTTCTCTTCTTTCTGCACATAAAAAGATATCATCTGCAAAAAAAGACCCGACAAAGTATATACTCCTTTGCCACCTATTAATGGTATCTCTACCCCTCTTCCTAGTCTTTCTATTGCTTTTTCCATTTCACTCAAAAACAACAAAAACAAAATCGGTGACATAGGGCATCCTTGCCTTAATCCCACTCCATTTTTAACTTTAACTGATTCTATATCCCCTAATTGGTAAGTATAATAATTATTTTCATATAATTTCTTAATAATATTTACTAAAGCTTCATCCATTCCCAAATTGGCTAATCTTACCCATAATCTATTTCTATTTACTCTATCATATGCTTTCTCTATATCTATAAAACTCATATATAATGATCTACCTGAATTCCTACTCATCTCCATAAGTTGTGTAACTACAAACAAACTATCTCCTATACGCCTATCTGACCTAAAACCTCCTTGCATTTCCCCCACTACATTATTCTCTTCCATCCATTTTACAACTCTTCCAGCTACCATATATGCGAAAACTTTATATAAAACTGATGTTACTGCTATCGGTCTATAATTATTTAACTTTCTATGATCCTTACCCTTTCCTTTAAATAATAATCTTATTCTTGTATTACTCCAACTACCCGGAAAAACTGTCTTCTGCGCCATCTTATTAAAACATGATAATAACTTTGCTTTTGCTCTATGCCCTAAATTCATTACCATCTCTGCTGCC
Organism: Epiperipatus broadwayi; assembly: GCA_028023455.1. Classification (NCBI taxonomy): domain Eukaryota; kingdom Metazoa; phylum Onychophora; class Udeonychophora; order Euonychophora; family Peripatidae; genus Epiperipatus; species Epiperipatus broadwayi. Next base: position 485,855 of record JAQFVV010012827.1, read on the forward strand.
CATCCATCTAAACCTCTCGCCTTTCCACTTTTCAATCTCTTTCCTGCCTCATTCAATTCATTTTTTGTGAACCTAATATTCCCACTACTAACTGCTTTCATGTTTTCTATCACTAATTCCTTCACATCTAACATCTTTTCTATATCCATTACATATCTATTTAAGATTTTCTCTAGCTCGCCTCTAGAGCTACATTCTATTCCCTCATCATCTATTAATACTATCTCTCTTTCCCCTACATTTCTCCTTTTAATGTAATTCCAAAATTTTTTACTCCCATCTCTTCCACTTTTATTAATATCCTCCAACAATTTATTATTTAACTTCATCCTCTCTCTATAATTATCCATTTTAGCTAGCTTCTTCTTTTCCAAGTACTTTCCCCATTTAGCATTAATATCATTTTCACTTTCTTTATTCTTAATAGCACACTTATATTCTCTGCATGCTTTTTTCCTCTCTTTTACACTTTTACTAACTCTCATTTTTTTATTATTTTTATTCTTCTTCATATTCTCGACTAAAACCCTATTTGCCACTTTTTCTACTTCACCACACCAGTCCTTATACTCATCCCCAACCAACTGCTCCATGATTTCTTCAACTTTTATTTTATACTCTTCCAACTTATTCTTATCATTCACTCTCCATCCACATCTTTCACTATTATTTCTACCTTTATTTCTATCCTCCATCACATTACTAACCATTTCTATTACAATAAAGTTATGATCACTATTACACACTCTCTCTTCATTATCAAACACCTTAATTTTTCGTATTTTATTCATTCCCTCTTTCTCTACCAATACATAATCTATTGTGTGAAATACATTATTCCTAGACCATGTGTATTGTCCATCATATACATTTGATAAATTCCCAATGCTCAAATTTACTCTTTGACAAAATTCCTTCAAAAACTGACCATTCTTATTATCTACATCATCAATTTCTTCAATATGCCCATTCATATCCCCTATAACCATTATTCTCTTCCCCTTTTCTTTAAAACTCTGTATATCCTTAACTAGGCATTCATATATACTATTGTTCCACTCCATTACAGTTTGACTATCTCCAGTGGCGATATACACTACAGCCACCATCCATTCTTGTCTACCCAACCTTATTTCAAACCACAAATGTTCTTGACATTTAACAGTATTTAAATTTTTTTTTGATATAACACCTATACCACCACCCCTTTTTTCTTTTTCTTTTCTGTTTATACCCTGCCATACTACCTCTTCCAAAATAGGTTCTTCTTCTTCTCTTAGATGAGTTTCCACTACTGCTAATACCTCAAGCCCTTCATTTTCAATTGCTTTATTTAATTCCAGCCATTTTTCTGGTCTCCTACCACCTTGCATATTCAAAAACCCAATTTTAACAATTTCTTCTTTCCTAACTACTCTTTTATAAATTCTTTTGCTTCCTTCTTCTCCATTACATTTATAACAAACTTTCTTACCACTAATCTTACAAAACCATTCCCTCTCCACATCTACACTTATATCTAAATCAACCATCTTTTGCTTATTTCTTATATCCCCTCCATTCTTCTTCTTTTTGATAATATTACAATTTAAAAGCCCACCCCCCTTTAAAGGTTTCCCAAATTATATTCTTTAAATATCAGACTCCCTAAAACTTCACTTCCTTGTTTTCCTAAGTGCAAACCATCTTTACTATACAACTCCCTCTTTCCAATAAACCAATCCCATACATCCACAAACACAACATTATTTCTCTCACACAATTTTTTCACTCTCTCATTTATAGAACATGCCCTATCTAATAAATGCCTCTTATCAAATCTTGGTAATAATCCCACTACTCCTACTCTTCCTTTAATCTCTCTCAAATTCCTAATCAATTCTACATACTCATCCATTACTTTCTCTGATGGCTCTAACAAATTATTAGTTCCTACCATTACATATACATCTCTACTACCTTGCTTTTTTACTTTATCTGTCACATCCCTAATTTTTGCTCCAGGCAAACATACTCTAACATACCTGCTTCTATTTTCTCTTGCAATTATATCCCCACATTCTCTAATTAGTGAATCTCCTATCAATACTGCCTCATAATCTACTTTCTCTACTCCATCTTTAACTTTTTCTACCACCTTCTGAATTTCCTTATCCATTTCTTCCTTATCATTTCTACTCAATGATTCCTTTATCTCCCCACACTTCATCTCTAACAATTTTAACTTTACTTCTACATCCTTCATTTTTTCTTCTATCTTACTTATTCTCTGTCTAACCATCTGCCCTCTGCCGCCATGATCAACAACTTTTTACAGTAATAAAATTAACTATAATATATAATCAAATGACTTTATTCATTAAGAAGTCTAAGTGCAGAAAATGGTAAACTGGGATTGATCTAAGGAACTTTTGCTCCAAAAATTGTCACCATACCACTGCACTAACAGGATAAACAAATTATTAATGATGATAATAAATATTACTAATATCCATTATAAACCACAAAAATTGAAAACCTATGAAATTTATCTGGAATTATAATGGTTATTAGTAATACTTATTACTATCTGTTAATAATTTATTCACTTTATTATTATAATAATAATTATTCTATAATTGATATTTTATTTGATTTATATCCACCTTGATTTTTATGATGTTTGTTTCTGATAAATTTAAAAGATTTCCGGTTGAGAATGGGTATGCCAATAACCAAATGTAGTTTTGTAGTTTATCATGTTCAACAAATGTTAGCAGCTTTCTCATTGGGTAGCAGCTTTCTCATTAATTTTAAGGCTTTGGGATATTATGATGGTGCTGCATTTGCTTTGGATTTTGTTTACTATTTTGTGATTATCTATAATGTTAGTTTACTGATTCACTTTTTTGCATAGAAGTAGCTTCTAAAGTGATTACTTTTAGAAGAAAAGGAAGATATCAGTATCATATAGACCTCATACATATATCATTCACTATAAATTAAATTTGAATCTTAAAGCAGGCTGCCAATGTCTAACTGACTGTATTTTGATACAAAAAACTAAGAGCATTAGTGATTAATATATTATTTAGCCTCAGGAATTTCAGAGTGTGCTTTATTGTTTTAGTATTTTTGAAAAAAAAATTATAACTTTCGGTAATATATTTACATTTTTTTTTTTCCATATGTCTAAGCATCAGTTGGGAAGCGAACCCGTGACAATTGTCTGCAAGCAACTGCTTGTTTGCAATGCTTGACATATATTTACATATTTAAGCTTATTTATGTAACATTTTTAAAAATAGTTATTAATACATTGTACAAGCTTAAACCTGCATTTATATATGTAATATATGCGGGATTCGAACTCAGACTTTCATACGAGCCACTATTATTTTAATCTTTTTAACAGATAACTCCACCTTTTTATTTTGAATAAGATCTAGTGAGAATCTATGTACATATTTTCATATTTAAATATTTTATTTTTACTATTAAGCACTTTTACTAGAATAAATTGATAATCTTAACATTATTTTTTACAAATGTAAACTTTCAAGAAATAGGTATTTTAAAATTTAATATTTGATGTTTTAAAAAATATGAAAACACATATCTAAATGAAGTGCTAATCTATAACAATTGTGTTTGACATCATTGGTTGCAATATAGATATTTGAATTTTATGTTGCGAAAAAAATAATATATTTAGGTTATTTATTATCAAGGTGAGGAAAAAAATTAAAATTAAATATATTATTTTTTGTTGTTAAAACTTTAAAAAAATATTTTCTTCACTATTTTGACCTAATTTTAATATTTTTTACTAGTCATTCATGAAAATAGAGATTATCCAATAATGAGTAATATTTCTGTAATGTAATTTTCACTACACCACACCAGTCCCTACCTTGTGAGAGTGTGGTGTAATAAAATTTATACTACAGAAATATTATTCATTATTGGATAAAGCCAATTTTATTTTACCAAGTAGAAAGGCTTCCACAGGCAATCTCTTATTAGTGATGTAGTCTTTGGTTTAAAAATTAAACTTTTACAAAAATATTGCATATATATAAAATACATATTTTGCGGGTTCATCCGTGTTAAAAACTTTTAATATCAATACACTGACGTTTCGACTTGGTCACACAAGCCATCCACAGAGTTATAAAAAGGTAGAAAGACGGTTGTAGAGGCGCTACAATCACTGGTTTGAATAAAACATTAAAAATCCCACCAATAGCAAAAATGTTAAATTTAAGAATGTTTTTTAAAGAAATCTTTCCAAATAGGAGGAAGTTTGCACGTATCATCTCGCTTATTGATACAATCTGGCCTTTTAAGTATCTCAATGGCTTCTCTGATTTTGCATTGGTAGAGATTATCACATCTGGATATGATCCTGGTACTAGAAAAATCTATTTTATGACCTGAATCTATAGTATATATATATATATATATGCTTACATTATGGTGTGTAATTTCTTTGCAATAGTTACAATTTTAATATATTAGTTAAAAAAAAAACATCTTTACATGTTTTTAAAAGTATTATGTTAAAATTGTAACTGTGAGCAAGGAGTTACACATCATAATTCAAAGTTATAGATAGATTTAAACAGGATAGAAAATATATAGCAATTACAGTAATATAATAATACCCAATATCACAATATCTGAGCTAGATTACAACCACTGAGATTTAACCCATTAAACCAAATTAACTATGTAATGACAATTATATTTTATTTGAAACTTTGTTTTTAAGAAGATACACCATAAAAACATCATTATAATAGAGTAGAGCCTATTTTTACTACATAACAAAAATTGCTTTTATAAACACTGATGAATTAATTTTTAGTGAAATTTTAATAATAAGTTTAACTCTATAATCTTCATTTTTTCTTTAAATATGTAATACTTTGAATAACATTAATGCACTAGTATATGAAAAGATTACATTCTGTTAGACATTTAAAAATATACTTTTCTTGCAATTGCTTATAAATGTTATTCCTAGAACTTTAATTTTGAAGTTTTGCAAATACTTAATTCTTTTACATGTGTCAACTAAAATATGTTACCATTTTAAAAATGAAATTAGAATGAAAAATATTTTGTTCAATATTTTTTATGAATAGCTAATATTACGATCCTTGACAAAAAAAGCAATATGAATGAAATTGTCCTAGGGTCTTTTAAGTAAGAATGAGGGAGTTAAATTTTAAATAAGTTCTAATGATTATTAGTTAATATTATGACTGTTAATAATTTATTGTTTTATCATTATTAGAATAATTGATCGATAATGGATATTTTATATGTCTCTCTCTCACACACACACACACACACACACACATATATATATATATATATATATATTGTTAAAAGGTTGCCTTGACAACAGTTTGAAATTGTTGATTGTTATTGATATTGGAATTGTCTAAGTGTTGACTCGGTTTTAATGATATATATATATATATAAGTAATCATGTGGAAAGAAAATTAATTTTCAGACATGCTCTATTAGATTGATAATAAAATTTACGTAATTAAGATTAATTTCCTTCTACATGATTACATATACATAAATCCTTAAAATATTTATTACATATATATAGGTATTAGTAAGTCTGTTTACATGTACATGAATGTTTATATAATTTTGTTTATACATGCAGACATTTTAGTTGCATTGGAGCATAATACGAGGAGAGCAAGTTGTGCAACTAACGCTGAATTTAAATCTTGTTTATCTAAAACTGATTTTTTTCCCAACATTACTATATTAATAGTAGTTCTTTATAAGTACGCTCAAAAATACTCTTGAAATATTAATTAAAGTAAACAAACTTATATTGAAGTGAAATATTTTTAAAAAACACACACACACAAAATATCACTACTACATCATGATTTTTGAAGGCTCGTCTTTCAAGTATTATTCTTAGTTTATACTAGTATCTTTTTATTTAAATAAATTATTAACGACGAGATATTCCAAGAGGGGTAAATATTTTTTTTATTAAAATTATTATTAACTATATATTTTATATTTTTATTATTAACTATACATATATTTAAAATCAAGTAAAATAGTTGTGCATTTATTAGTAATCTTAATGTTTACTAAGAGACCAGCATTATATATATATAATATCCGTATCAACCGTATCACTATACATTTTCTATTTGTTTAATGAATGTGTAGGAGTATACACATCTACATTATTACATTATGACATAAGCCTTACTTTTACTTATTTATGTGAATAAAGCATAAATAATAATTTTCTTTTTTTCTTTTTTAATGTACATTATCCAAGTAATAGAATTACGTTACAATATTCTATAGACAATATTTTCCAATGTTTTTGGTGAGAATCTTTATCTTTTTTTTTCTTTTAAAGTTTACTTTTTCTCTAATAAAATAAAAATTACGTTCACGTTTTCCACTAAAGATAGAACTATTTACTTAATTTATTTAAAATGGAAAAGATACGCAAAGCAGTAAACAAATACTTATTTAATTATTTTCTTATCGATTTTGATCATTTAAACATTTAAAAATTTGCATCATTTAACAACGAGTAAATTATAGGGTAATATGAACACAGACTTTCACACGACCCACCGCTCATCACTTTATCTCATATTACTGATACACTTGAACACATATATGTCGAAAAGACAAATAATCACTAAACATCAGTTGGTCCAGATTATCATCTCCACACATATATGCAATAAGTACTCAGATATATATTAAGATAGACAATCTTCATACTTTAATGGGCAGGGTGACCTTTGAGGGTTCCATCATCAGATTTTCAATTCGATGGACGATTGAAGAGTTGGAGTGTGGAGTGGATTGAAGCCTGTCCATTAATGTATGAAGATTGGCTATCTTAATATATATCTGAGCACTTATTGCATGTATGTGTGGAGATGATAATCTGGACCAACTGATGATTTCTGGTTTAGCATGAAATACGCATATTGGTGATTATCTTTTCGACATATATGTGTTCAAATGTATCAGTGATACGAGATAGAGTGGTGAGTGGTAAGTCTGCAAAAGTCTGTTCTCAAATATCCTATGTATTACATGTATTGATACAGGTATATAATAAGCCTGTATTTCAGTTAAAGATGTAAATTGTAAAATACAAATATTAAAGCAGCCCCCAATCCAAATAAATATAAATATATAACCATAGTGATAGCGTTAATAACGATGTAAGAAAATATAATCGTGAATTAGCAGGGAAAGCAATAGAAGAGAACATCTTGGTATTGATAGGAAACATTTCTGCAATAAAAAAAAGGATGGAATTATAACTAGCAAGAGAAATGACATCATGGAATGTGTAGAAGAGGTCTATCAAGAATTATATAGAAATAAAGAACAATAAAAAATGTCTCCTACCAAGTACGATATTTTATGAATTGCCCAGGATATTAAATGAAGAAGTGAATCATGCAATTAAATCAATGAAATACCAGTTTATTAGAAACATGCAGTAATGATATTAATATTTAAAAAAGACGGTAAAGAAGATATTAAAAATTACATACCCTTCAGTCTTTTATAAGTTCTATATATATTTTTTTCCCGTGATAATTACAATTTATCTGTGAAGAACTTAGGATTTTTTTCAACCAAAAAAAAAAAGCTATAAATTAAAAAAGGATTTAATTAAAATATTAATAGAAATTATAGAAAGATCAATAAATATGAGTTGCCCTTATGATTTGGATTTGTACATTTGTGAAAAGCCATTTGATCCAATGAGCATTTCCTCAGTGATTAAAGCATTGGTTCACCAAGATATGGATCCAGGATATTATATTTTTAAGAATATTTATAAAAATGCAACAGCAGCACTTATATTATATAATGATACTAGAAATATTAACATTGAAATGGGTGTATGACATGGTGACTCCTTATCTCCAAAACTTTTTACAGCAGTTTTGCAAGAAATATTTTGTGGATTAAGGTGGTAAACAAATGGAATAAAAAGTATAAGAATGTTATTTATATAATCTATACTTTGAGATAATGCAATTGTTTTTGCAAATAATGCTTCAGATCAAGAGTTATCAGAAAGACTACAGTAAAATTCAGTGGATCTTCTTGAAAGAAAAAGATAAAGGTTGACAGTGATGAGTTAAAAAAAATTATTAACTACAAATACCTTGATCAGATAATTACTACAGAAATAAATATAGTTGATGAAATTAATCATAAAATTAAACTTGGTTGAATGCTTTTGGTAAAATGAACTTAATATTAAAAGGAAATATGCCTATGCATTTGAAAAGGAAGTTTTTAATAAATGTGTTTTAGCAGTTTATGAATCTGAGACTTAAACACTTAAAGGAAACAATACTAAGACATCATACCACTCAATGAAATATGGAGGGATGTATGTTAAGAGTAACAAGAAAAGATTGAAAATGATATAAATAGAATAATGTAGAGAAGAAAGTCTAGAGATTAGACAAATAGATTAATGCAGAGGAGTCCCTCATACAATAATGAATAAATTTAAATCTGCAGTTAAACTTAGATGAAGTGACATTGGTAGAAATATCCCACTATTATATGAAATATGCATGTGGGCTGATAAGAAAAGATTTTTAATAGATGCGCTTATTATTTCTTACTTATAGATCTGCGATCTAGACACTTAGCAGAAGAGGAGTACATACATTTTGAATGACTCAACACTATATGGAATGGTGTGTATTAGGAATAAAAAAAAGAGATAAAATATGAAATAAGAAAAAAATAAGCCTTATCACTAATAAAGAAACCATTATAAAACTAGATTAGACACATTGATAGAAAAGAAGATAATATTAGATCAGTTAATGATTTAACTTGGATCTTAGGAGATTGTAAATGATCTAATAAGACACCACATGAGAATTGGAAAGATTAATTAAAGATGTTGTTTTTTTCATTTGTTGCAATAAAAAGAGGTTAGTGATTGGTTAAATTGAATTAAACTTTTAGAGTCCTTTATTATGCAGTCAATAAGTAATGGCTGAAAATTATGTTGATAATGTTTTTAATAGTGTTAAAATGATTTGAATGGATAAGTGTAATAGCTTTCTATTTCAAAAAAAAGATTTGTTATAATCTTTTTTTAATTACTATCTAACAGCCAATCAGATGTTCTTAATAGTGATCAAATCAGAAATACAAGACAGAGAATTTAACAAGATGGTGGATGCCTTCTTCTTGTTAAATTCTCTGTCTTGTATTTACGATTTGATTGCCATTAAGAACACCTGATTGGCTGTTAGATAGTAATAAGTGTGAGAGGTTTTCAGTCTCTTAATTTAATTTCAAATACTGTTTGTGCTTTATAAAATAAATATTATTTTTTTAATTACATAATGTGAATTGAAAAATTATTATTTTTAAAGTACATACAAAAATCTATAGTTGGATGCAACAATAAGGGAATCATGATTGGATTGTAACTTATAGAAAAAATAATATATTTAATAGGTATCCAAATGTGAAGAATAAAGTTTTGGTACCAGTTTAAAATGCACTCTCCACCATTTTGGTTTCTATGCGGAGCTTCAAAATCACTGCTGATACAACCAAGTGAAAAACAAAGTCAGATAATACCATTCACTATTGATACAAACATTTCCAGTTATTGTATTCATTATAGTTTAAAAATCACTATTTTCCTCAAAGATGAAAATTACTGTAAGTCTTTGTATCAATGGCAACTGGTGTTATTTGACTTCATTTAGTGTTATGTTGTATCAGTGGTGATTTTGGGACTTCCTTAGAAATCAAAATGACAGACAACACATTATAAATCAGCACCAAAATTTTCCTGTTGTGGGAAACTAATAAATTATATATTTTCTGATCAATATAACATGATTTTAATTAGTAATTATTTAAATTTTATATTGTGAAATCTCTGCCTTGCATTGTTACAATTATATCAGAAATGGGTGATTTTAAAATAGAAGTCACGCTGTAAAAATTTATTTTCTAAACATTGTGAATGAGTGATTTTTAAGGCATTAGAAAGTTTCTATTAATTTAGGCGGTGATTTATTATTTCTAATTTAATATTCTTAGCTATAATGTTTATTGATCTTGTCAGGATAGATTTATATAATAAGTTTTACAATATTTCATTTTCTTTTGTATTTGATTAATGCAGTAATCATATTTAGAAATGTCAATTTTCAACCACATAAAATTCAAGAGATTTAAATGCTAAGAAGTCTCTAATTGAGCACTGATAACTTGTTTTAACTCTATATAAAGTAAGGGTCATTTTACACATCTTTTAGGGGCTTCAATTTCCATAAATAATTATATTTTTTCCCTCTGTCTCCTCCCTCTCCCTATTTATATGTGGGTGAAATTGATATATAATTACAATTTAGAAAATTCATATCATTAAAACATATTGTTAAAGTCACATGTTATTTTATCATTTTATCAGGTAGGTAAACTACTTTCAGATTCAAGGAATCTTCACCAATAAAATCCATTAGCTAGAAACTAACCTGGAGAAATTAAGTGCAGGGATTTAACACACTAACCTCCTAGCATCCCAGGTGACAATATTATAAGGAGAATGTTGCTACTGTGATAACAGATTATCTAATCATAAGAAATGGTAATCATGAGATATTAAATTTGTTTAATATCAATCATAGCCAAAGGATGTTGGTGACTATAATTATTAAAAACCAAAGACTCAAAAATATATAGATACTGAACTGGAATCAAGTTTCTGTCATTATACAAATGAATTAACCTGAATTGAAAGAGTTACTATGTTTTTAGTTTGGGTTCATGGCTTTATAGTTAACTAAAAAGGTAAAATGTGAATGTTGGAGAGATGTATTAGATCCAAAAATCTTGATGCAGTGCTCTCAGATCCAAGGCTCCTCACTGATGTAAGCTACAAACTAGAATCTAGTCTGGAGATATTAAATGAATGGGCACTAGATATGGAATTGATGCAATAATGTTCTAACATCCATTGATTACTATGGTTTCCCCGAGGTGACAATAATGTTTTAAAAAAAGATATTATTGTGAGAAACAAAAGTTTTGTAAATAAATCACTAAACATCACATGATTACTATTTCTTAACTGAACTGATTTCAGACCCATGTGACTATATAAGCCAATGAGCTTGGATTGAAAATATTGTGTTTTCAATTTTATTCCCATACTTTTGTATTTAAGTAGAGATAAAAGATGGCTGCTGGAGGGTTGCATTAAATCCTAAGATCTAGGTGCAGTGCTCCCAGATGCAAGGCTCCTCACTGATGAAAGCCATAAGCTAGAAATTAGTCTGGGGATATTGGATGAAGTAGGTACTAGATAGGGATTTTATGCACAAACTTTCTGGCATTTATTGATTATTCTAGCTTGCACTGAGTGGCACTACTGTAATAAGAGTTTTTCCCTGTTTTAATAACACTTTTGTAAATAGTGGTTACTTTTCTATTTTTTAAATTGTTGTTGTTAAAATTGAACTATAAAATCTTTCTCCATTTACCGACAGATTTATTCTAAGATGCCTATAGAAAGATATAAACATAATTTCATAAAAAAAAAATACATTTTTCCATTCTATTTTTTTACTGTAAATATCTTTTACTTATAAATTCTAAAAGCATAAATTTTCGTTTTAATTACTTTCTTTATAATTCTGCTTATTTCAGAATAGAAATCCTAAGTCATTCAAACATTAGCATTTACATGTGATAATTTGAATTTTTTTTAGATGCAGAATTTTAGATAATATATACTTAGTACATTCTAAAGGCTTAAACCTGCATATATATATATGCAATATATGCGGGACAATTGATGAGTGCTAGTTTCGCATGAAATACGTATATTGGTGATTATTTATCTTTTCAAGATGTGTGTGATCAGGTGGGTCAGCAATATAACATGGCACTGAGAATAATGGATCGTGTGAAAGTCTGAGTTCGAATCCCGCATATATAATATATAATCTAACTGCTAATAAATATTTAAATTAAAATGATATCTGTACTGTAGTTAATTTTTATAATAATTACAAATAAAATATTAAAAAAGCAAAGTAAATACATTTTATAAGAATTATTATATTCATACCCCAATAACTTATAGATTACAGTAGTGATATTTAAATAAAAATAAGGGTGTTATGTTTGTGGAATGATAGGATACATCAAAGAATCAAAGGTAGTTGCTAAAGACAATTATTTGCCTAAACGTATGAATTCCGGATTGGTTATTTTTTCAGTGTGAGCTATATATATATATAATACATATAAACATTAGAACGAAATCAACACATTGAACATATAATATTGCTTCATTTTGTCTAATTGTTTATAATCACAATATCATTTCTATGATGATAACTATATTTCTTAACATACTTTTTGAATATTACTGTTATTGTAAGTTATGCCCTACACGGTTTGGGGCAATTGATAAATCATCCGACTTGTGATCGCTCTTTTCGCTGGTCTGGCGTTCGAATTTACGTACTTCCAAGCAATAAAACCATATGCGCTTTTTTTTTATTTATTGTTATAAAATTATATTTTTGTTTAACTCCGAATTCGTAAAAATGTAAACACTAAGAATTATTATTTTCCATCTTTTGTAAACATTATTTAATCTTTAGTTTATAAAATCCAAAAAACTTTTCTATTATTAAAACTCCAAATATAATCAAAACAAAAATTAATATAAAATGACAGGATATTGACTGACAATTTTTAACCTCGCTAAATGTTTCAATTTAGTTAGTTGAAGCAAACTTAATAAAAGACAAATTTTCCAAATTTTCTTTCTAGCCAATATTATGATAGCTGAAATAAACATTACCTGAGATATAAATCAAAACTTTGTCAAGATTAAATTGTGAAAATGACAAGAGATAAATATCTCAGAAAACTTTTAAATCAGTATATGATTAAAAACAAACAAACTATATTCTGATATATTAATATTTTTAATATTCTGAACTTTGCTTTCGTAGATCAATAGAAAACGTAAAAGTACAAGTCTACTTTTAATAAAATATCTTGTTATATTTTATAATGTTCACATAATATAAATTAAGATACAGATAAACATGGGCTTTGCAACTGACAGAAAGGGTTATTGATTCCTAAGACTGAAACTCACATCGTTTGATGTTTAAAACACATCTAGTTATTTTATATAAATTTAAGAAATCGGCCTTCTAAATACTAGTTTCTAGAAATTTATTTCAGGATTTATTTACAATATGATTGATTCAGTTACTTTGGGCAAGTTGTTTTCACGGATTAATGATTATTTTAAATAAGCTTCAAATAATTTAGAACAGCTAGCTATTTATTATCTAATCAGTGATATTATCTTAAATAGGCTCAAATAAATAATTTGAATGGTAAATTAATAAATAATCATTTCATAGCTTTGCAAATAAACTATTAATCAGTTCTTTAAATTTATTTAATAAATTCTAGGCAGTTTTAACCTCAACCTGCTTTAATCAATTGTTATTAATTGTGGTCTATTTAAAATCTTAGACCCTGATAAGTGGATTTTTATTTATTATCTGAATGAAACCTTGACAACAGATTGCTAGTATTTTATTGGTTGAATTTAAGCATTATCTATAGCCTTGTAATTTACATGTGAACAACCAAATTAGCTATGTGTACATATGGTCAAGTAATATAATCATAATTTTAAGAATGTGGAAATATCTCTTCCTATTACATCTTATACAAAACACAGATGATATAGACAATGACCAATAAAAATGTAAAACTGTAAAACTTTTTGTATCTAAAAGGGGAACCTGTTATAAATGCAATGTCTTAATATTTATAAAGTGTTATGATACAAATATAAATGTACATGGAAACAGAGTCTTACAACTTTCCCTATTTTTTTTTATTATAATAGACACTTCCACCAAGTGTTGAAGGTTATAAATTAATAATTTCATTTTCAGTGTAGTGTGAAAATTTGCGCTTTATTTAAAGGAGGAGTGTGGCTGGAATAATATAGCTATGAGGCATTTCAAATATTCTATATATAAATATATATTTATTAGCAAAAATTAATAATATTGTAAATATAAAAACTTAATTTTTCTTGAAGCATGTGAAGTTTATGAAATTTCATGTAGCATTCATAAAGCTTCTTACATAGGTATGAGCAATTATTACATTGGCAGTAAAAGAGATGAACATGTTAATGCAGTTAAAAAACATTATCTCCATGTTATATATTCAGGTCATAGTATTTATTTTCTAAACAAGGGAATATTATTGAGATGTGTCACTTTTCTTCAAGGTCAGGTCAGAAAAGCCATTAACATACTTAAAAAGCTAGACTGTATTAAGAAATGTAATGGTACATGCAAATTACCTTATATTTGGAATAATTTATTTAAAAAAAACTCATTAATGTAAATATATTTCTAATATTTATTATTTCTAATTGTTTTTTATTAATAGAATATTCATTATTATTATGTTTACAGCTTCTCTACAACTATTTTCCTAATATTTATTATCCAGATGATGACCAATGTAATTTGAATAAAGCATTAGTATATATATATATATATATATATATATATATATATATATATATATATATATATATATATATATATATATATATATATCATCAACTATTATCAATCCACTTCAGGATGAAGGTCTCTCCAAGTTTAATCCATCTTCTCCGATCTTTAGCTTCTCTTCTCCACAACACCCCTGCACATTTTCTTATTTCATCCATCCATCTCACATGTGGTCTCTTTCTGGGTCTTTTACAATCTCTTGGAATCCAGTTTAAAATTTCAATTGTCCATCTATTATCATATCTTCTAGCAATATGTCCAGCCCAACTCCATTTCAATCTTTTAATTTTTTCAATAAGGTCAGTAACACCTGTTTGTTGTCTTATCCATACATTGCGTTTTCGATCACTTCTTGTTACTCCCAACATACATCTCTCCATACTCCTTTGAGTGGTCTGAAGTCTCTGTATTGCTCTTCTATTAAGTGTCCAAGTCTCAGATCCATAAGTAAGAACTGGTAAAACACATTTGTTAAAAACCATCCTTTTCAAACACATAGGCATATTTCTTTTTAGTATCAAGTTATTTCTACCAAAAGCACTCCAACCAAGTTTAATTCTATGATTAATTTCCTCCATTATGTTTCCATCTGTATTAATAATCTGATCAAGGTATTTGTAACTGTTAACTTCTTCTAATTCTTCATAATCAATCTTTATTTTCATATTTTGAGCAAATCGATTAAATATTACTTTAGTCTTTTTAACATTTATCTTTAGTCCTACTTTTCTACTTTCATCTGCTAACTCCTGCAACATTTCCTGCAGCTCTGAAGCATTATTTGCAAAAACAACTACATCATCTGCAAAATCTAAATGACTTAAATACTTTCCATTTACTTTCACTCCTTTAGTTTCCCATTTTAATCCACACAATACTTCTTGCAGCACTGCTGTAAAGAGTTTTGGAGATATGGAGTCACTTTGTCTTACACCTTTCTCAATGTTGATTTTTCCAGTATCATTATGTAATCTAATTGTTGCTGTTGCATTTTTATAAATATTCTTTAAAATATGACAATATCCTTGATCTATACCTTGATGATCCAATGGTTTAATCACTGAAGAAATGTGTATAGAATCGAATGCCTTTTCATAATCTACAAATCCAAAACATAATGACAACTCATATTCGTTTGTCCTTTCTATGACTTCTCTTGAAACAGTAAGATTCGTATTCGAATCTTAAGTTTCACCTTTTTCTGTCTTCTCTCACTGACCGGTCTATCCCGCCCAAATTTAAACTTTTTGATATCGAATTGTGTGTGTAACAATATTAAAAATGGGTAATCAAGTATTTACCTTGCAATGACGTATTTCGCCTGAAGGCTCACCACTGTAATTATCCGATATTTGCGTCGTCGGAAGAACACATCAACGTTGTCATGGCAACAAAGACACTGACATGACTAATTCTAGAAATTTTATTTTTTGTTACATTGCAATGACGTATTTCGCCTGAAGGCTCACCACTGTAATTATCCGATATTTGCGTCGTCGGAAGAACACATCAACGTTGTCATGGCAACGAAGACACTGACATGACTAATTCTAGAAATTTTATTTTTTGTTACATTGCAATGACGTATTTCGCCTGAAGGCTCACCACTGTAATTATCCGATATTTGCGTCGTCGGAAGAACACATCAACGTTGTCATGGCAACGAAGACACTGACATGACTAATTCTAGAAATTTTATTTTTTGTTACATTTTAATTTTTTTTACATTGCTATGATGTCATAAGCCTGAAGGCATACAGCTGTAATTATCCGATCTTTGTATCACCGGAAACGCTGATATGACTAATTCGAGATATTTGATTTTTTGGTCCACGAGATTTTTTTCGACCCGCGAGATTTAAAACTGGATTTCTTCCTATTTGTTGCATCGTATTTTATAGAGCAACAGCGTTTTTTTCCAGTGAGCAATTTTTTTACCGCAGTGAGCAATTTTTTTACCATTTTTTTAAAAGAAATTACTTTCTCAACAAAATTGTAAGTAATTTACATGTTATTTCTTCTATGATATTAAGTGGATGTATTTTATATTTTATTAATTTTCCGGATTTTCCATTTTTAGACATCAAAATGGCTAATATTGAAACAAGGGATCTAAAGTTGTGGGATCTCCCAAAATCTGAAGAAGAGGCGATAGCTTTCTTCCAACAAGAAGGAGTTTTACACCGGGTTAAATTGTGCGAAACGGCCATGAGATGAAGAAGTACATCCATGGTACTGAAAAACAGTGGCGGTGCAATTTGAAGGATTGTCTTAAAAAAACTCCCATAAGAAAAGGCACGTGGTTTGAAGGCTCCAGAATATCCTTCGTAACGGCTCTCCGTTTTATATATTGTTGGTCCAGAGAATTAACGTCGATCCAATTTTGTGCTGACCAGTTAGAAATGGCGGACAAGACTGTGATTGACTGGAACAACTATCTCCGCGAAGTATGCGCATGGAAGCTGCTACATAATGAAAGGCGGAAAATCGGAGGCCCTAACACAATTGTGGAAATAGACGAAACTCTATTCTCCAAACGTAAGAACAATGCCGGCAGAGTACTTCCACAGCAATGGGTATTTGGCGGTATCTGCAGACAAACAGATGAATGTTTTATAATAGCCGTTGCAGATAGAAGTGCGTCCAGTCTCATGCAAGCCATTTTGGAGAATGTGCACCAAGGCACTACTATATATAGCGATTGCTGGAAAGGGTATAAAACAGAAGAATTGGAGCTGGCTGGATATGAGCACCATCGAGTTAACCACACATATAATTTTGTAGACCCCACAACTGGCGTTCACACGCAAAATGTTGAAAGGTTGTGGGGTTTAGTCAAATGGAGGAATAAGAAGCACAGAGGAACTGCACGTCAACACTTAGACTCCTATTTGACGGAATTTATGTGGAGGCGGACCTACAAAGACGGTTATTTTGGTGCAATTCTACAACATATAAGCCAGTTTACTCCACCGCAGTAATCGTTATTTGGGTAAGTACGCATTTTGTTGTGATATTCATCTTTTATTTTACTTATAAATTACAGTAGTTTTTATTCCTAGTTATTTCCACTAAAAAAATATTCATATGTTTATATAGTACTTTTAAGATCACTTTATGATAGGTTTTTTTTTTAAGACGACAAAATTATTATTTGAATACTTGCAGAATTATTAATTCAGGACTCGCACTTTAAGATACGTTTTTTAAAAAAGAAAATTAATATTTGTAGACTCGCAGTTATTTGTAGATTTGCAGTTTTGCTTTATGATAATTTTTTAAAATTTATATAGTACTTTTAAGATGACTTAATCTTTCATTTGTAAAATTTAATATTAGTTATGAATCAATCTGTAAAGTTCTTACCTTTTTGTTAATTGTACCTTGTTCTCTCTCTATATAATTTAGCTGTAATCTCTCCTACATTAAACCTCTCCTGAATAATTATTAGTTCTTAATTTCACGTCTATGCGGCAATATTTTATTTTCATTATTATATTTTATACTTTCAGATACTAAATTATATGTCGATAATTTCCCCCCAGAATCGCAAATGCTTATGCTTACGCTATCTCTTTTAATAAAAGAAAACCCTCCTTATTTTTCAGAGGGTAATTAACCTAGTAGTTTTTAAAAACAAATTTATTATTCTTAGTATAGCGGGTGCCTGCCAGTCTGGGGAAATAAAATCAGAATTTGATAATTATTGTACAGTGTTATTTTCAAAAACTAAGTAAAAATCTATTTTCTTAGAAATGTGTTTTTTTTTTGGTTAATTAAATAATAGCGCTAACTTCTAAAATCTGCAAATAGATTTATACGAATTAAATTAATATTAATTTCTTGAAATCAATAGCCACCACTGACTTTATATATAATTATTCATGATGTATATATTATTTTTAATCTTTTTTTTTTGCCGCATATCACTATTTTGTGTCCTATTAATTTTTTTTCCCATGATTTGTGGACTCGCAGTTTTTACTTATTAATTTTGTAGTGATATTTCTTGAAATCAATAGCCACCACTGACTTTATATATAATTATTCATGATGTATATATTATTTTTAATCTTTTTTTTTGCCGCATATCACTATTTTGTGTCCTATTAATTTTTTTTTCCATGATTTGTGGACTCGCAGTTTTTACTTATTAATTTTGTAGTGATATTTCTTGAAATCAATAGCCACCACTGACTTTATATATAATTATTCATGATGTATATATTATTTTTAATCTTTTTTTTTGCCGCATATCACTATTTTGTGTCCTATTAATTTTTTTTCCCATGATTTGTGGACTCGCAGTTTTTACTTATTAATTTTGTAGTGATATTTCTTGAAATCAATAGCCACCACTGACTTTATATATAATTATTCATGATGTATATATTATTTTTAATCTTTTTTTTTGCCGCATATCACTATTTTGTGTCCTATTAATTTTTTTTTCCATGATTTGTGGACTCGCAGTTTTTACTTATTAATTTTGTAGTGATATTTCTTGAAATCAATAGCCACCACTGACTTTATATATAATTATTCATGATGTATATATTATTTTTAATCTTTTTTTTTGCCGCATATCACTATTTTGTGTCCTATTAATTTTTTTTTCCATGATTTGTGGACTCGCAGTTTTTACTTATTAATTTTGTAGTGATATTTCTTGAAATCAATAGCCACCACTGACTTTATATATAATTATTCATGATGTATATATTATTTTTAATCTTTTTTTTTGCCGCATATCACTATTTTGTGTCCTATTAATTTTTTTTTCCATGATTTGTGGACTCGCAGTTTTTACTTATTAATTTTGTAGTGATATTTCTTGAAATCAATAGCCACCACTGACTTTATATATAATTATTCATGATGTATATATTATTTTTAATCTTTTTTTTTGCCGCATATCACTATTTTGTGTCCTATTAATTTTTTTTTCCATGATTTGTGGACTCGCAGTTTTTACTTATTAATTTTGTAGTGATATTTATCTTACATTTTCATGTTTTGCCACTGACTTTATATATAATTATTCATGATGTATATATTATTTTTAATCTTTTTTTTTGCCGCATATCACTATTTTGTGTCCTATTAATTTTTTTTTCCATGATTTGTGGACTCGCAGTTTTTACTTATTAATTTTGTAGTGATATTTCTTAAATCAATACCATCTTTATATATAATTATTCATGATGTATATATTATTTTTAATCTTTTTTTTTCCGCATATCACTATTTTGTGTCCTATTTATTAATTTTTTTTTTCAGGATTTGTGGACTCGCAGTTTTTACTTATTAATTTTGTAGTGATATTTATCTTACATTTTCATGTTTTGTGTCCAATTTTAGTTAATTATTCATGATGTATTATTTTTAATCTTTTTTTGCCGCATATCACTCTAATTTGTGTCCTATTTATTAATTTTACCATTTTTTTTTTTTTTTTCAGGATGGACGCCGCCGGCATTATTCTGTACCACGTGTTTGTTTCCGGTTTGACCTCATGAGCCTGTACCACGTGCCTTCCCCCAGCTCTTCGTTTCTATGACAACATTGCCCTGAGGGCATACTACTCTAATCTACCGATCTTTGACGTAACGTCATCACGTGATATGCCACAAAATTTTTGCGATTACATGTGTCGGCAAATCACTAGGTGACGTTATCTTAAAAATCGGGTGGTTAGAGTAGTATGCCTTCAGGCAAATGACGTCATAGCAAGGTAAATACGTGACTACCTAAAAATGTATAAATATATGTAGAATTCAGCATAAACACGCACACATTTCGATCTCAAATTAAAAGCAATAAATAGGGATAAAATAATATAATTTAGATTTCTTTTAGTTATATAATTTTGTATAATTTTAATCATTTATTTTGGATTATAAAGTTCGTATTTATTGCTTTGTTTAAATTTCATTTAATAATAATTCTAAAAATATCTGATGTAATATTTAATTAAAAGTTAAAATAATGTTATGTTCCCTTTTTGTTTTTGAAATTTAAAAGCATCAGTCAGTGATAGATAATAGATTAATTAAAGAAAAATTCCCCAAAATTAATTAGTAAATGTAAAATGTAAACAATAGAACGGCAGCTTTGTTTAATTAAAAACCAACTAAATGCATTGATTATCCTCAGGGCAGATTAAATAGAACCTAAAAATATCTTAACAAAATGTGAAAGATCAAGATAAAAAAAGAGGCCATCTTAGACTTGCTGGAGACATTCACTTAAACTTTAGCTTTGCTCTCGATCACTGAGAGTCTCCAAAAATAATAAAATAATTTGTTCCTGCCAAGGTATGACCGAGTAAAGCACCTAGATTATTCTCCATTGGTAAATGGCCTATTGGATGCTGAACTTTCATTGCCCGTCATAAATTCACCATGAAGATCTGCTGCCTGAAATGAATGAGAAAGCTGTTGCTGCCATGAAATTAAATGAATATCTAAATACAAGAAAGACTTGCCACTCGTGAACCTTTTGCTGCTAAACTCATGGAATAAGAAAACTTCTTATAAAACAGGTACCTGTCTGTGTTCAAACTCTAGAGTACTCTAATAATATGCTATAGCTCTTCTTTATAATACTTATCTAAATTATAAAATGTAAAAACTACCATATGTATAGCTAAAACTGAATCATTAACTTAATGTGTAAATTTCTCTACTAATCTAGCTTACCTCATTCTATCTTGGATGCATATTTCTATAATCTACATTTCTATCTATAGTTATTAGTTAATTATTGCATGCTCATAATTATTTCAATTTTCAAAGTTTAAATCTATGATCGCTTAAAACAATGAATGCGTGTCAAATTTTCATTAATATTTACTTTCTTTAATAACTTAACTTTCATATAAATCGACACGCATTCAATGCTTCATTTATTGTAATGCAGGGTCTACTAGTTTGCAAATGGCTGACGTATTAGTTGTAATAATTCCAAATTTATATATGTTTTGTATTTATTAAATCATTATGAATAATTCCAGAAAATTACGTTTCTTTGAGAGTCGCCAACGTTCTTTAGTAAATGTTGATAATGTGGGGCCAAGCCAGAAATCTACTTAAATCTTATCATAATCATTTATACTTATACATGTGTTACGTTTTAGAGACGTGATGACCCATTCCACCGTAAATATTCCGGATTCTTCAGGGTTGAAATTAACCCCCGTCGTCCTACACAAGCGGACATAATAAATGCTCCCGTAGGATTTGACAATGTCATGCAGCCAGCCGGCAAAATGCGCCACGTACCGCTTGTCCCTGGTTATGCTTATGTGACACCTTACTTCATCGGGCCGCAGCAGAGACCAGCCTGACAGTTTTATAAACTCATTCGCGGCATTGCAGTTTCAATATATTGCCATTCCATATCGCCTTTCTAAAGCGTACCACGTGTTCCTTTACTTAGTTTTATTATTCTATATATCACTCCGCCTCTGCATTATCTTCATAATTCACTCTCAAATAAATGTTTGCCCTTAGTTATAAATAAGTATTTTAATTAAATAAATATATGTCCGCCGCTACTCTTAAATCTTACTTTAGATTCTTGCATTGCAAAGGTATAAATTCCCCAAGGCATGCATTAGAAATACTTACTCGAGAATTTTAGGTAGCTAAATTACGCCTTCAAATAAATGTATTCCTTTTGTAAACATTTCAGTATCGGAAATACCGCTGCTGAAATCCTCAATATAAAATAATGTCTAAATAAAAAAATGTACTCTTTAAAATATTATCATGTCGCAAATTCCGCTACTGAAGCTTTCAATCCCTAAAATATTATTAGTCAATGTTTTATTAAAATGTATTAATAAATAATTTCAAACTATATGTCTGCAGTTACGTTTCATTTATTCGATGCCCATTCTATATAATATTTCCTCGATTATGTAAATATGAATGTTTAATTAATATTAGTTTGATTATTGGCTAACTCGAGAATAAAATCATGAATCTCTTGCATATCCCTGACCACCGTGCCTAAGGAAATATTTACTAATGTCGCATCAGATGCGTTGTTTCATGGATTGTATTGTGGAACCGATAAACTATGTTCGAACTCAGTACCACGGGTGGCCTTGCTACTCGATGGTGCTGCTGTTCTTATGGTGGTCGAATTCTGCACTATGTTTACGAGTCACACGTTTTCTGACCGTTACACTCTCAATACCTGGATATGATCTATTGTACTAAAACCACTTTTAAATCCAGCTTGTTCTCTTGGTTGGTTGAAATCCAAAGTTCTCTGTAGACGAGTTGTAATTATCTTGGTAAAAATTTTATATAAAACTGATAAAAGGCTGATAGGTCTGTAATTTCTAATATCTTCTTTATCACCTTTTTTAAATATTAATATTATTACTGCATTCTTCCAATCTTCCGGTACATCTTTATCATTTAGACATTTGGTATATAACTTTGCTAAAATTGTTTCTATTTCTTCACCTGCTTCTTTTAATATATCAATTATAATTCCATCATTTCCTGGAGCCTTTCCTTTCTTCATACACTTAATTGCATGTCTCACTTCTTCATTTAAAATTCTGGGCAATTCGGAAGATGTAGTAGATATAGGAGGTACTTGTTCTTTATTACTATATAATTCTTGATAAAAATCTTCTACCAATTTCATAATGTCATCTCTCTTTTTAGTAATAATTCCATCTTTTTTTCTTATTGCAGATATAAATTTCCTACCAATACCAAAATGTTGTTTAACATTTTTGAGACTTTTATTTTCTTCTACAGCTTTCCTTGCTATTTCACAGTTATACTTTCTTATATCATTTTCAACTCTTTTCCGTACCATTTTACAAAATTCGAGATATTCAATTCTTTTTAATACATCATTTTTGTATATCTTCATATTCCTTCTTTTCTTCTTAAATTCTCTAGTCTCAGTAGAAATTTTATTAGTCAATTGCTGCTTTTTTCTACCAGCTATGTTTGTTGCAGTTTTTAAAAGTGTATCAGTTATTTTCATATTAATTTCATTCAAATCTGAATCATGTTCAAAATCTCCTAACACTTGAAACCTATTTGTAAGTTCTAATTTAAATTCATTAGAATGTTTCTGAAGATTAGGAAAATCAACTGTAAATATTGTTTTTCTTAATAATTTTTGTCTCTCTAGTTTTACATTAACACGTAACTTACACCTTACTAATCGATGATCACTTCCTGTGTTAAATTTATTAAGAACATTACAATCTTGAAATATGTATTTTCTGTTAGTCAAAATATAATCCAATTCTGCTGTACCTTCACTTGGATGCTTCCATGTCCATTTCCTTTTAACATTTTTCTCAAAAAATGAATTCATAATATAAAGTTTTTCTTTTTCTGCAAACTCCACAAGTCTATGTCCTCTCTCATTTCTATTACCATAACCAAAATTACCTACAGAAATTTCATCTTTCATTTGTCTACCAATTCTAGCATTAAAGTCTCCCATAACAATTTTAAAATGTTGTTTACTCTGATCAAAAGCCTTTTGTACATCCATATAAAAATCTTCTACTACTTCATCACTATGAGAACTTGTTGGGGCATAAACCTGAATTATCTGCATTTGGTATCTGCTATTAAGTTGTATAACTAATCTTGCCACTCTGTCTGATACACCATCACTCTCCACAATATTGTTCTTCCACTTTTTATTTATAATGAATCCTACTCCACTTGTATTTCCAATATGTGTGCCTTTATAATAGAGTATATGTCCACTTTTTAAATCAATTGTTTTTTCTCCTTTTCTTCTAACTTCACAAAGTCCAATAATGTCCCATTTAATATAAGACAGTTCTTCTTCTAATTCTTGCAATCTTCCTTCACTTGAAAGTGATCTGCAGTTGTAAGTACCTAAATAAAAAGTCATCATCAAATGGCAGCCTGGGTCCGCAATCAAGGGATTCTTAGCACCCTCCGCCTTCGGCCACCAACTGCTGCCTTGGTTGGTGCCTTTACAGTCTCCTGGGAATAAGGGCCATGCTTTATTTTTGTCTGTCATAAACATTCATTCTGCCTTATCAGGCACTGAGAAGAAAGACCATGGTGTTTCTTGATCTTAAACTCAAGGTAAAAAGCCAATAAACTCACCACGCTGACTAATGCGTGTTGGTGAGCAGCCCATCCATGTTCGTATACTATATGAATAATCACATAGTAATAACAGCTGCAATGACAAGAATGTATGGAGTGGACATTAGGAATTTGCCCTGCTCAGTTCCTTTAAGGCCTCCAAGAGGAATCAAAGGGTCTCCTTTCAGTTAATAGCAAACTCCTTTCTGCAGCCATATATATATATAACAAAACTTAAATATATTTCAAACAACGGTAAACAATTTATAATACAATATAAATAAAAACTCAATAAAAACTCATAAAGAAATATTTTCGATTATATTCATAATCATTTTCAACTCAACTTTCAAAATGGAATCATTTATTACCAACCGGAAACACATGTCGATTTAAATATCCCACAATTCATTAATCCTAACATTTGCTGACTGTCTGTTTATTATCGTATTTTTATACCTACTAATAAAAACTGCCTCTTTAATTTTTCTTTTTTCATTATCTCTCTCTTGTCCTAAAATTTTTATTTTATTTATATCAAAATTAAACTTAAAATTACAATTTCTATCATGATCATAAAAAACAGATCCCGTATATAACTTGACTTCATTACTATTATCATTACATATCTGTACATTTTTCAAAACTCTTTTATATAACAATTTATGTTCTTTAATTCTTTTCTCTATATTACATCTAGATTCCCCTATATATGATAAGTCACACCCACAAAAAATTCTATAAATTATATTACTCACGTTATTTTTTTCTAACTTATCTTTTGAATTATTAACCATTCTATTTAAATTACCTGATCCATAAAAAGAAACATTATATATACCATTATAAACTTTTTTCATAAATTTTACTTGATTATTATTATAAAAAGGCAAAGAAATCCACTTCTTACTCTTAATTTCTTCATCACCAGTATTTCTATTAATTTTCTTACTAAATTGACAAACCACTTGATAAATTTCTTTAATATTATAACCTACACTTAATAATTCACTTACATAATTTTCAATATTTTTCTTTTTATCACATGCATATTTACACAAAATATTATTTCTATACAAAAAAGACCTAAAACCAGCCATCTTATAATTATGTGGCACGTTAGATAAATATGGAATATACCCTCTAGTTTCAATAGGTTTAATAAACAATTTATAGTCAATCATATAATTGTTCCTTGAAATTATCAAATCTAAATATTTAATACTGTTATTATATTCTTTCTCCATAGTCCAGATAAGATCTTTTAATTTATTATATTCATCAAAAATTTTATCAATCATTTCTGAAGAAGCACATATAAAAACATCATCCACATATCTCGTATATATCTTAATATTTCCCATAAATATAAATTTGTTTAAAATTTTCTCTTCATAATATGACAAAACAAAACTGCATAACTGTGCCACCATTGGTAATCCCATTGGCCTTCTTTTACTCATCTTATAAAATTTACCATTAAATGATGCAACAATATTTTGTTCAATAAAATTTAAAGCCTTCATCAGAAAACATATTAATTGATTATCTACTTTCTTTTCCAATAAAGCTTGATGAATTATCTTAATTGAATCAAGTCTATCAATAGATCCATACATCTCAGAAACATCCAATGACACTAAAACATCATCACAGTCCAAACTTAAATCTTTAATTTTTTTCAACAAAATCAAATGATGACGTTACAGAATATTTTCCAAATCCAAGTAAATCTTGTAAAATTTTAGCAATATATTTACTAGTCTTATACACAAAAGACCCTCCAAAATACAAAATTATTCTAAGTGGATAACCTTCTTTATGTAATTTTACATTAGCAAATACATGTGGACAAATAGCACTTGAAGGATATAATGAATAGTACACATTATCATTTATTCCTTTATTCTTTACCTTTAATAAAATGTTATTAATAAATTTCATTCTTTCTGAATCAATGTTATATTTATCAATCAATTCAAAATTTAATTTTTCCATTTGTAAAATAACTCCTTGAACATATTCATTATTTGAAATCAAGCACATCCGTAAACCTTTGTCTTCCTTTAAGCAAATCAATTTATCTTTCATTAATTGTCTTTTAAATAATCCAATAACTCTTTTCCATGAATTATCATACTTATTAGAATTTTGTAAATTAACATCCTTAACAATTTTATTAAACTCGTCTACAGTCATTAATTTTTCATCATAAGAATTTTGAACTGATGATATAATCTCCAGTTTATAGTCATCAACTATATCACCTACATATTTAGAACCAAATCCTAATACATACTTTTGTATTAATTTCAAATCACATGATGATAAATTGACATAATTTACACTTTGATCAATCTTTGAATATATATATATATATACACTATAATTATTTATACATAGATTCATTCAAATAACATTTCATTCATATATATATATATAATAAAAATGGATGTGTACTTCATATATTTCAAATGCTTAAGTGAAATTCTTTAAGCATATATATATATATATATATATTGTAATGGAATATAATATTCCATTACATTATTTTAAAATTAAAATAAAAAGGATCATAAATAAAAATTGATTTATTAAAAAGAAAAAAAATTAACTTAAAAACTGAAATTTAAAAACTGTTTAACGTATATATATATAGATCGCATGATGGACAACTTTAAAAACTATTTTAAAAAATAAAAAGTATTTGAAAGTATTTTTTTTTTGTAAAAAAGTAAAAATATAAAGATTGATATTTTAAAAATAGAAATAATGTTGATTTCTATAACCTTAGAAAATGGAAATGATTGTTTTATTAATTAAATGATTGTTTGAAAGCAAACTGGCCCTTGAGGCATTTAAAATAAATTAAAGGATCAGATAAGAGAGTACAAAGAAATTAAATGACCAATGCAAACACCAGAAATGTCAGCACGGACCGTAATTGAAACACCAGAGGATTAGTGACGTCTTGCCGGTTGAATCCAAAGATTGGATGATAAGAGACTAAGAAAAATATAAAAGCCAAATGATTATTATAATTCTGATCTGAGAGCTGACTTTGAATGTACCCATGAACGGTAGCTGTATTGCAGACTTCACACGATGTAGGAGTCTGCAATAGATTTAATTTCTGGACAACCAGCTGAGACCTCTCTATGACAGTTAGGGACCAAAAAGGAATGGCAAGTAGCAGCTTCATTTTTAAAAAGGAAGAACAAACAATCTACATAAGTGATCACAAAGATGGACCTCAAAATCTGCAGAATCCGTAAAGTATAAACTTTTACCAATTGAACTTTCTTTTAAATAATTACCGTATAACGTCAATAAGTAATCAATCCAAAAAAAAAAAAAAGAAATATAAATGAATGTACTCTTATCTGACCAAAAATAGAACTCTAAATCAATTATAAATATTTGTTTTTATATATGTTTGCTATTTCAATCATTTCCATTTTTTTTAAATTTAATTATTTATGTTTGTATTTAACTAGGTTATTTATTTCTATCTGTTAAATAAAATGTATTAAATTTAAAGTTGGGTGTAGATAGCTGCATGGATAAAGATTAATAACTATGTTTAAATTTGTTTATGTTTAATTTAAGGGATTTTAATTTCAGGCTATTTGTTTCGTGGTTAGGGCAATGCTTGTGGAGGGATATATGGGTGTTTATATTAATGTAATGTGAAGCGTGTTTAGCATACAGGGCAACGTGCCCAACTGAATGCATGACCCCAAAGAGGCAGTCATATCGTTGAAATGGTCGCAGATGTATTTCCTGCACCATTGACCCCTTCTAGCTCTATGGACAGGGATTTATAAGATGGCAGAAAGACCGCTCTCCCCCATATGTAGCACTCTTTAAAAAAATTATATACATGATTCCTTAGTCAGGCAGATGCACTTTCCTGTTCTGGACACGGATCATTTCCTTCAAATAATATCATGCTGTCAGATGCACATTCCTGTCAGCATGGTTTTATGCTAGCATCTTCATATTACATTGGTTGCAAATATATATCTGGAAGCTGACATTGGGTTGGCTACAAACTTTTAGTCTGAGATTGAATGAATGTTTTGATAAGTTTTTAAGTGGGAAAAAAATCTATGTAGACTATCTATGCTCGACATGCTAAAGTAAAATATAATTTAAATATCCATCTGTGCGGTCTATTAAAATAGTAATTTAAATTTTAAAAAAAATTAATGTTAAAATCTAAAAATAAATTTATTCCTCAATTTTAAATGTGCGTTAATAAAATCTATTTGTGTGTTAATTACTGGCAGTGGCTTCTTTTATTTTATTGTTTTAAATATTAATATATTTTGAGAATCTAAATCTATTAAAACTTATAAAAATGTTTAAAATCTCTGCTACTCTATGAGCTAGTGACATTGGGCAAACGGTCAGAATAATACATATAAAACTTTTTTTTAATCTTAACTTATGTATCTGCCTACTATATAAATTTTTCTAGGTTCAAATGCCTAGATGGCGCCCTCGTACGGCAGATACATTAAAGGCTAATTTCATTGACCGTTAATATATATATAAAGACGTGTTTAATGTTTCATTTGTATTACAAATAATATTAATAAGTTAGTGAATAATTCTAAAAGTGTCATACCTGTCAAGCAAAAAAGTAATTTTGTGTATCAATTTTTTTGTGGATGAATGTTATCTTACATAGGTGAATCAAAGTGAATTATTGGAAAAAGGATTATAGGAGCATGAATTGTTATACAAGCATGTGAAAAGTAAAACTAATAGTGATTTAATGATTGCTTCAGTCTTTTTGGATCATGAAAAGACATGTAAATATAAATGTGCTTGATCTTGAAAGTGTTAATATTCTTCATGAAGAGAGAAACCATAATAAAAGAAAAAATTAAGAAGGCAATTTTAATAAATATAAATAAAATTACCATAACTAATAGACATGCTACTAATGTTGAAATTTAGGATTCATAGAATTTGAGTCATAATGTTTGCTTCTGTAATGTTTTTTTGAATTTAACAGGAGTTGAGGAGGGTTAAAGGATTAACTGAATGTACTTTTGCAGATTGAAAGACTGTATATAAAAGTTAATTACCATTATATTTATTATTTTTATTGTTATTACAATATATATATATATATATATATATAATAGAAAACTAAATCTAATTTGCTGAAATACAAATATAATGTATATACTTAACGTAGAGCTTCCTACAGTTGTCCACTTCATCTAATATAACTGATACACATGACCATAGCATGTGAAAAAGATAAAAAAAATGATCTGCAATACATGTATTTCTTGCTGAATCAGCACTCATCAATTGATTCAGATCATCATCTCCCACACAAACACATAATCACTGCTGAAGAATTGGAGAGTGGAAAGGATTAAAGCCTATTCATTTAAGTGAGTAGATTTGCTATTTTAAATAATCTATGCACAGATTATTTGGGAGATGATGATTCAAGTCAACTAATGAAGGCTGGTTCAGCATGAAATATGTATATTGGAGAACCTTTATCTTTTTCACAGGTATATGTTCATGTATATTGCTTATATTGGATGGAGGAAATGATTGTAGAGAATTTGAAAGTCTTACTTCAAGTCTCCTTTAATTAAATATAATTTAATAAATGTGTTTCTATTTCATGGTCATGAAAGAAATACTTTCCATGGTTTTTATTCCACTAATGATGAGGTGATTTATAAACAAAAGAAATGACAAAAAGTGAAAGACTGAGAAGGATTGAAATTTATTGCACTAAATGAACATGTAATAAATCAGAAAGCTAATAGTGTTCAAATAAGCAAAAAATTGTTCATTAATTTTTTAATGATGTAGGTCTGTGGCTATTTTTGTTTGATTATCATGATTATAATGATAACGTAATGAAAGTAAATTTGGTTTTTTAAAGTTATTTTATTTTTATTTTTTAGTCTCGGTTGCAATGTTTACATATATATATATTGTAAAATGATAAAAAATGATGATGCTGGGAAAATGATCAATCTAATCTGAATAAAACGTAGCCCAATCATAGGTTATTATTTTGTAATGGACTATTGATTATAATATGTGATGATCATATAAAAACCTCACTATGTCTCAAAATTGAGTCGTCATTCATAATAATATAGATCTAGCCTAAATGTGGAATGTCATTTTATAAAAGCTCCAAAATCTATTTGACAATTTGTAATAATTGCCACATGTACATGATTATTGGCTAGGATTGGGTAGCTACTTTGTCACAATAATATTGTATTTTCTATCTCACTACCTCTCTACATTTATTCAGAGAACATTTGACATAAAAAAATGCCATTAAAGTATATATTCTTTATCACAGAGCAAAAACAGGCATAAACAAATAGTAACTCTGTTAGAACTTGTGCAAAATTATCTAGCTAAGTTATTGATCACACTAGGCAATAAAAATATTCCCCATATATAATTATTTAGATTGTCCACTACACTATCATAAAATACTAACAATCTCTATAAAAATCTAATTTATTCAGATTATATTTAAAAAGACATAAAGCAAATGAGATGATCACATCAGACATCAACAAATCTATTCACAATATCAAAATAAGCTGCAATAAGCAATGAAACCATACACCATCACCCTAAGCAATGATATATGATTAGTCATTTATTTGATTGATAATTGAATGACTAAATTTGAATCAATAAACAACTAAATTCTGACATACTTTATTAATCTAATATTATTTATAATAATGCAAATTTACTTTAATATTTAATAACATTCTGTTTAAATCAACTAGTTTCTAAATAATTATAATTACATTTTGAGAACTTTTTCTAAACTATACAATATTTATAATGTTTAAATGAAATAAACCTTTACTCAGTGTTATATCTATTTTAATAAAATATTAAATATAATATAAACATTTCATTCATATCCTACATTAGATCGACATGGAATTATTGCTTTCATTATATTCTAAAATAAAACATTCCACAAGAATTATTTACAATAAATACATTAGGTAATTTCACATTTTACCATACCCAATCCCATTATATAAAATATAACATAGGTTTCTATTGGATATTTACTGACTTATAATCACTGATATTATTCATCTACTTCAATCTTCAATCAATCAATTATAGAAATGGATTTTATAACAATTAAACTATATATGACAATAATTGGCAGTTAGTCAAACAAAATATAATATTCAGTTCTCTACTAGTTAATAAAATTTGTGATCTCCACCTTAGAGAAATTTAAGAAGGCAATTTGGTTAATGATAAATTACAAATGTATTAAGATTTTTGTAACTGAACAAGATAAGCAAATAAATAATCAACTCTGAACTAATGAAATTATTTCTAGTAATACTGACTTAGATAAGTAAGCAACCATTTAAATGCAGCAACAAATAACAAAATTTATACCTAATTGGATTTAACACTTAAAATGCATGACTCGTCTAAAAACGAAAAGATTTGACGTCACTCTAAATCGGCTACTTTTTATCGCACATATACATATGATATGTCATTCGAAAGAAAATCAAAAGTTCTGTAAGATGGTGCCCTTTTAAGAGTTATTTTACAAGTAAAAAATCAATAAAAATGACCATATATGTCAAACAAAACCAAAGCACCGCCTCCTCACCAACTTTTCTTGAATCTTATTGGCTGTCCCACTTCTGTCAGAAAGGGAAATGGCTGCCAAAAGTAAAAGTTACGTTCGTTTTGATTTTTATTACGAAAATGATAAACGAATGTTTACAACATTTTAAACAATATTTGAATTGAATTACAAATTATTATTGATAAAATAATACTAAAAATCAAATTATTTTAGAAAAATAGTTAAGATATTACCAAGAATTATTTATTTATTGCTACATATTGATCGTAATGTTAAAGTGAAAAAAAAAAGATTGCGTCAGCAATCTTTTTTGGTTGGTTGAATAGCGGTTACTTTTATTTCACCGCAATTGAATATTTTTTAAATTATAAATCAAATTTTATTTTTGAAAAGACTTTCGTTTGCTTTCGTAATCTGAGAATTCAGTAATATACTTTTTACAAACGAAACTAACGTATTTATATTATTAAAAGTGATCTATTTTAACAATAGATTTTGTTAAAGTTGTGAGTTGGCCAATTACAAGTTTTGATTTTTAACTCATTCGGCCAATTAAATAATAATCGTTGAAAGGGTTAATAGTGATTTATAAAATATACATATATCTAATTATATTTCACTTACCAAGATGGGTTTGATTTTGGATCAAACTTCAAGCACCAAAATTATCTTGTGCATTGAAAAGAAATAATTAGACAGATTCATCAGATTTTGAATCAACTCTAAATTTATTGTTATATATTAAAAATTTATATCCAGTAATAATAAAAATATAACATAACAGACAATTGAGGTTTGCAATAGACTAAAATCAATAAAAATAATAAAATCTATGTGTATGGAACTTCAAAAAATATGTTGCATGACAATAATACTATATGAAATGGAAGGAGAGATTTGAAATATCATACACAATGATAAAAAAAGTATGATAGAAAAATTGATCTCTATTTATTCATAAATGTAATCTCTAAACAATTAAACAAGCATAAAGTAAAATCTATTATATTTAAACATTTTTCTATCTAAATATTCAAGTTAAATCTTGAAAATACAAAAAAAAAATATTTGAAAACATCTGATTGTATTAACTTATCATCAGAAAAGAGCTTAAATAATAAAAATAAAATAAACCTCTCCGACTTTTTCATTGTGTGAATTCTATCATACCCTATATAGATATTATTTACCTATGTTTTTGAACTAAAATGTACTTTTTTTAACAAAAAAAAAAATATATGTATAGAAATTATACCACCTAAATGAAAGTCTATCCATTTTCACTCTCTATTGATGGATCCATCATAGCTTTTGGTTCTTTATTTCTGATCCTAAGGCATAGAGATGATTTTCCTTTAAGTAGAGAAGATAAATATAAGTAGTAGCTAACACAAATTTGAATCCAATTATTTTGCCTTTAAATTCCAATGTTTTCTTTTAAACATATAAATGAATCCAAGCATTTAAAACAATAGGTACTTATCCAATGCACAATCACATATTACTAGCTTTATTTATCTTTTCCATTAATAATAATGAACAAAAAGAATTCCTTTAATGACCCAATCCAGTTATAATCAAGTGATGAATAATATATGCTATTTTTTTTCTTTTTAGATTAAGAGAGTGAAATTTAAATTGCCTAATGTCACACATAAGTTGAGTATATGACATCCATAGACATATAATGGGGTTTATATCCATCACTCATAAGTAGGTGCAATTCTGGATTTTTAACAATGGAATATCTTTATTTAGCTGATCTTCAATATGATGTATTTTGATGTAATATTTTTCTTTCACATTCTTGCTGTTTCCCCTGGAAGTTCATCAGCAAATGCCCCAATTGAATTGGCAGATAGTTAAAATTTATTCTTCCATAGTTTGAGAAATTAACAACTTAAACAATAAAATTTGATAAATTTTTAAAAACAGATAGAAATATATCTTGCCTAGGCAATGATAAATTTACAAGAACTAAAATTAAGTCTCTCTTTTATTTATAAGATACATTTGATGAGTTATTGTTGTCACAATAACTGTTGAATATTGCTCAAATTTGACTCAATGATGCAAAATTTGTCCAAGAAAATTTTGCCTCCAATTAGTAAGTGAAATGGAGATTTAAAAAAAAATTGGATAAAAGTAAAAATAATGTTTTACAAGTTATTTGTCATTTTAAACCAAAATAAAGAATTCATATTATAATTCTAATACCTTTTCATGGATATAAATATTTTTACATATGTTTTTTAATAATATTTTTTTATATATATAATTAATTTATTAACAACATATATGAAACATAAAACATTTAATTTTATAATAGGTGTTGTTATGGTGATTGTAATAACAGAGGTTGAAATGTGTAATACTTAATAATAATATTGATTCTCTTCAAGGAAGCTTTTATGATTCACTTAACTATTTCCAAAATATATTTATTTAGTCACATGTTAATTTTTTTTTCTGAGGTTGATCACAACAGATTTATAAATTGATGCTAAATGTTAATAATAAATAAGAATGTTGTTTGAATAGTAAAGTTGCCATAGTTACCTGTTAATACTGATACTTCAATACTTCCATTATCCATAGATCGGTTGTTGTTTTGTCGACATCCATGCCGTTGGATGGTGTGATTTTTGTGCTAAAACACAATAATGCCATTTACACAGCTGAACATTTGACAGCCGTGTTTATGTGTAATTCAACAATTCTGCTGTACTACACATGACAGACCGATCTGTCTCATCACAGTAAATTATTTCTTCCGGATCACACATTTTAAACTTTTTTAGGGTGTAGTGTGAGGGTGTGTTAAATTTAAGTAATGAAATGTTGTTATTTTTATATTTTTATTGAAATTTTTTTTAAATCACATGATTGAAGTATTTGATAATTAACGGACTGTTTAGACACTTGTTTAGTGAAATTTTAATGTGTAAAACATTGTACAAGGGTATGTTTGAACGTAGTCATATGTAGTTAACGCGTTTACTTGAGAACATCCACGAGAAAATATTCATCATAATGGTGCAGGAGAATGCAAATGTGGTTCCATTGTGTGATTTACCCACAACAGAATGTGATTCAATGGACTTTTTGCAAAGCAAAAATGTTCTTCCAAATGCCAAAAAATGAGAATGTGGAATGGCAATGAAGTGTAGAGTCATTAAAAGTACTTGCCAGTTTAGATGTTCGACTTGTTCATGCAGTCGAACAGTTTCCGTTAGAAGTCAGACTTGGTTTGATGGCTCCAGAATACCACTGGTTAAAGCTCTACATCTAATATATTTCTGGAGCCATGAACAGCTAACTGTCGAAGCTGTACAGAAAGAATTGGGCCTAGGCAAAAATGTTGTTTTGCATTGGACCAATGAACTGCATGAGCTGTGCTCTGAGAGTTTGTCATCTCGATTGTGCTGTCAAATCAGTGAGCCCAGTTTGATAGTTGAGGTTGATGAAACTCTCTTTAGCCGGAGAAAGAACCACCAGGGAAGAATACTACCTCCACAATGGACTTTTGGCAGGGTGTGCCGAGAGGCATGTGAATGTTTTCTGTCATGCGTTTCTTGCAGATCTGCATCCACTCTTTTGCAGGCTGTAAAGGATAACATCAAATCCGGATCGACTATCTACTCAGACTGTTGGAAGGGTTACAAGACTGTTGATCTTGAGGTGGCTGGGTACTACCATCTGACAGTCAACCACACTTACAACTTTGTGGACCCTTCCACAGGAGCTCACACCCAAAACATAGAGCATCTTTGGGGCCTGCTAAAGTCTCACAACAGGAAACAACAAGGAACTCACAGGAAATATTTGCAAAATTACATTGCCAAATTTATTTTGCGTCGTCTCCACAAAGATGAAGATGTTTTCCTGGCCATACTTGCAGAGATGTCTTTAGCATCAAAACAGAACGTCAACACACAGTAGGCATCTTGAATGATTTTAATTTGTCCCTATTATTTGGTATAAAGTTTGTTTAATTTTTTTTTATCCTTTTTGTAAATAGAATACCGAAATGGTTTATTTTGACAATTGTTTTAAGTTTGGACTGAAACTAAAAGTTTGAAAGGTTATTTATCAGAAGTTTAATATTTGTTGTTATTATTATTAAAAATGAGTCGAAAAAAAAAAGAGGAAAAATATAAGGGTTTTAAAATTTTGGGGTTTATTTTAGTATTTGGTGGAGGAGTTCTGCCTGGTTGCAGACTGGGTGTGGGTTCGCGTCCCACTGGCAGATGCTATGACATATGAATTTTTTTTTTTTTTTTTTTTTTTTTTTTTTTTTTTTTTTTTTTTTTTTTTTTTTTTTTTTTTTTTTTTTTTTTTTTTTTTATTTTTTTTTTTTAATAATATAAACGTATTTTTAAACCCAATTATTTTTCCCATAAACCCCAAATAAAGAAATATTCTTGGTGAACACCCCCAGCGGCACAGAAGTTTAATATTTGTTGTTTTTTTTTAAAAATGAGTTTTAAAGTTAGTGTGTGTTATTTTCAAACCTTTTAAAAGTTGTTGTGGTTTATCTTTATAGCAAAAAAAAAATTGTCAAAACTTTTATTTTTGTCGATGTTAGTTTTAAAAGAAATTGGCAAGTAAAAAAAAAGCCCTCTAAGTTTTAATTTTGTTTTGAAAACCAACTTTGTCAATGTTCTTTTTAATCGTTTATAAATTTGTTTATCTTACTTAAAACAAATTTTTATTAGGTTAAACAAAGGTTACATTTTATAAAAAGACAATATTAATGGAAAAAAAAGAGGTTATACAATTGTTTTTTAAAAGAGACTGATTACTCTGATAGTTTTTGTTATGTTAAGTTTTTAGGAAACTGGAGTAACTTCCAAATCTCCTCAATTATGAATTTTGAAAATAGGAATTGATCTCTTGATTTTATCTTTTGCATAGATTACAAGAAGCATGAGTTTTGATCTGGTTGAAGCTGGTTATATATTAACTAACAACTCACGTACCAGATTGAATAAGTGATAAAAATTGAAACTCTTATAGGAAATGTTTTTTTTTAATACATTCTATTTGAGATTTTATTCTTGTAATATGGGGTGGGTGGGGGTGAAGCTTAATAAGTTTTATTTTTGTTAATGTTAAGTTTATATATAAAAAAAATGTTAATCCAAAATAAAAAAGCCAACAAAGTTTCAAATTTGATAGTGTTTATTATTTGTGTAAACGCCCCCCCGCCCCAAGAAAAAAACTTAATAACTTTGATCTTGTTGATAATTGTTATATATATATAAAAGCCAACCGAATAAAACTTTATTTGTATCATTTATTTATGTATCCAAAAAAAAAAAGCGCCATTCCAAAAAAAAATAAAAACCTACTAGGTTTAAAGTTCATTTGTGTGATTTATTTGTTACATTTTCATTTACTGTTGTCAAATTACCTCCACTCCAAACCTCGACACCATCGATTTCTGCTAAATGCACTAATGCTTATTACTAAACATACTTGAAACTAGAGATTATCTCTAGCACAGATATATATATACTTTAAACCTCAATTAAATATTAATATATCTGATTTTTTGAATTTATCACGCACGGAATTAGTCACCTTTCTCTATCCCGTATGTAATATCTTTATAGATATAATAAACACCTCAAAACTTGCCCATACTTTTTGATTTATTTGTGTAACCCCCAAAAAAAAGCTTAATAACTTTGAACTTGTTGAGAACTGTTTTTCAAAAAAGCGGTAATCCAATAAAACTTTGTTTGTGTTAATTTTTGATGTCAACAACAACAAAAAAAAAACCTTTAACTTTTG
This sequence comes from Epiperipatus broadwayi, assembly GCA_028023455.1. Taxonomy (NCBI): domain Eukaryota; kingdom Metazoa; phylum Onychophora; class Udeonychophora; order Euonychophora; family Peripatidae; genus Epiperipatus; species Epiperipatus broadwayi. Next base: position 524,072 of record JAQFVV010012827.1, read on the forward strand.
CGTTTGTTTATATTTCTTTAATTGTGTACAAAACACTGAAACTTCATCATTTTGTTTAAATTACTTTTTAAAAAAAGCCGAACGCCAAAGCACAAATTTCACAATATACCGTAGTATTTTTACAATATGTTGATTTTATTTTAAATTTATTTATTACTTGTTGATGTTAATAAAAATAAATGTTTACAAAAAATGTATTTGTGTTTTTTTGTTTATTTTGGAAAACAACAACAACAACAAAAAAAAAGTAAAAAAGTCAAAAACAAGTAATTCAAAATTCAAAAACCTGCAATTCAAATAGAAAAAAGAAAGGCCTTGGAATGTTCATAATCTATTGTTTTTCAAAAAAAAAAAAAAACAATGACATACTGTGGCGTGGATGTTGACAAAACAACAACCCATAGATCAAGTGAAATAAAAATTAAACAATACCAACAGATTTCTTTATTCTTTTTTAAATACAGTGATATACACCAATCTATTTACTTACAATATATATATATCATCAAAATTGGAAAAGAATAAATATCTTTATGCTGTTCTTTCATAAAATAATAATCATAATAATAAAAAAATAATTTAATTTTATTATTAAACATTAGATGGTTTTATGTCTGAAATAGTTCATTAATGTAATAGATTATTAACATTTGAAAAGGGCACCAAATCAGGTGCTGAAAAAGCTTTTTATGTATATTAAAAAAAATTGATATTTATATAGCTGTTGTAAAGAATTTATTTTCTGATTATATATATATTGTGACCTTCTGGTTTGGCACCAGAAATATTAATTGTAATTGTATGGTATTATATCAGTAACATCTGATATTATCTTATTTTTAAAAAAAATGAAATAATGTGAAATTTAAAATTTTTTTTTATTTATGGCTTAAAACTGTGATTAAAAATAAGTGGAGGTGTAATTTAAAAATTATTAGATGTTTAGTATCTTACTTTAGGGTATAATTACATAGTCAGTTCAGTTTGAGTTGATGCTAATTTGTTTTATTTGTTCACAAATAAATATTAAGACTTGTTTGAATGATTCTCTAGTTCATTTGCTTTACATATTTTAATTTATAGTATAAAAAGTGAAATATGTTTCACTTATCATCATTAAAATAGTCATTTAGTCATATCAGTTTAGTGTCTATAGTGCATTGTTTGTAAATATTCATGTATGCCAATATCATTATCCAACTTCATTTTTCATTCATATGCTTCATTAAATCATTAAATATCACATCTCATATCCAAATATTTAATTTCATAAATAATAGTGTTAAAAACCAGCTTAAATTACATTTTAAGTGAATTAATGAATTATTGAACAATAATTTTACTAGAAAATACTTTATTAATTAAAACAATTGTTATTAGTTTTTATTCTGTTGTTTTTAAAGTACAGAATATTTAATTCTTAGTTCAATTTAATATTTAATATTTTTTTATTTATTTAAAAGACAGAATAATCCCCCCCCCTTTTCTTTTTTTTTCAAGACAAAGTTTCTTGCATAAATTAAGTGTTATTGTAATGGGAGGAGCAATTAATTGGTCTCTGTCTGGTGATCTTTGAACTTTCAAATATCTTGGACTATTGGAAGAGAAAAAGTGTGAGGTAATATTTTAAAAATCTATAAAAAGGCAACAACTTACTACAACTACTACTCCACTCTGACTGCAACAACTACTCCAACAACTAACTATGGCTACAAACTGTTAAAAGATCTTCCAATACTGTTTCATTTTTAAATTCATTTATTAACAAAGTTTGATAGTATTTTTTTTCCCCAAAGTTCAAGCTGAAAGAATAAAATATATTATTGGTTCACAGATATGAGTACTTAAATAACACCAAAAGATACGTTGGTCCTATCCTTGGCTGACTATTTAGATTCTCCAACCATTGTCTGAAATACATGTAAGTGTCTATACTATAGTATTTAAGTTTAAATTGCCACTATTAAAAGAAAGAATGGGAATGTATAATAGTATTGTAAATTTGCTTTATTTAAACTTTAAACCTAATGGGAAAGAAGAATGTTTGTTTATTTTTCAAAATTGTTTTTCTTAAGTTTTAATTATATTATTAATGGAACAACTGCAGTGTGTGTAATTTGTGAACTGTTATTAAACATTTTCAGAACTCTTTATGAAAACTTTTATGCTAGTTATGAAGGAAGATTTAAAAGGATGTGTATGAATCATTTAACTTTATCATCATTATTATTATCAGAACATTTGCGTAATTATTTCTATTTTTACCTATTTAAAAATACAAGACTAAATGTGCAATTAGAATGTACTGTTAATATTTACCTGTTTTTCTAAACCAATAGGAGAAACGGATTTATAAAATGGATAAATTCTATGACTTTGCTTTATTAAAGGCACTCCTCATTCGCTGTGAAACTTTTCTGTCTAAAATATTGCCAACAAACTCATCTAGACAAATACTATTAGTTAAATAATTACATACGTTCTGAATGGCTCTAAAAATGTAAAATATCATTTTTGAATATCTCCTAGGAATGAAGTATGAACTACTACTTTATTTGCGTTGTAAAAAAATATATTGCTTAATTAATAAAATTCCTCATATATAATGCCAACAGCAATTCATTAGCTGATAGCTAAGAACACTGAATCTGCTTCTATAAATTAAAATAATATTGTTTTGTTTTCCTGCAGGAATGTGTTTGTTTTATGTATTTGTCAATATTTATATTTGTGTGCAAATAATTATTATTATTTAAGAGATGACCAAGGAACGTCATTCATAAACTATTAATAAACTTTTCGTTTTTATAACCAAGAAAGAAGAAGAAAAAAAGAACTTTATTTATTATTATTTAATAGTATTTAGACAGATAGTAACAGTTTAAGAGGTGTTTTATTATTTTTATTATCATATGTATTATTATTCTTCCAGAATGTCTCATTAAAGGCATAATATGAAGAAAATATTATGGTAGGTAATTTTTTTTATTAGTTTAATATAAGTTTATTGTGTGTTAGATTATAACATGTGTGTGTGGTAAGAGAGGGAGGCGTCCATGTAATGTTAATAGGGGTGATAGCTTTTCTTTAAAAGAAGCATATTATATAGGTTCTTATATTATATCTATGCGTTTTTCAACAGATTTAAACAATAATTATTTTCAATAATTATTTAACCTGGAATATAAAGTTTTATTATTTGTCTAAGCCAAATTTTTGATTAGATGTGTGCTAATGTAAATGCACTATAAAAAATTGTTTTGTCTTGCTTGCCTAGTTTTCCAACCATTATTAATATGTTACCAAGTCCCAGATAGTATATTATCAGATATGAAATATTCTTTATTGCTTTTACAATTAGTAATTGATATTTTGACAGTAGTTCTTTGCTTACTGGGATTTAAATGGTCTGTGTATTATTATGTCCATTATTAAACTTAGCTATAATCATATGTTAATTGCAAGTACAAATGATATAAAGTCAATCAGTTTTTGAGGAAGATGATGGTCAATTGTTTGGAAGGACTAGGGATTTATTTAAGTGAATTATTGTTCTTTATTATGCTTGAATAGAAAAGTATTTTTTGTGGCTATACATAGTAAAGTTAGCAATGTTTTATAGTATTTATAGGATCAAGTAATCTCTCCCTTTTTGTTATTTGAATATTTAACATGGGTAGATTGCCTAGTGAAGTATATGGGATCGAGTAATCTCTCCTTTTTCTGTGTATTAAAGTATTTTTGATAGGAGTAGATTGAATCCTCCAGTTTTGATAGTATTATATGGGATCGAGTAATCCCTTATTTTCTGTGTATTAAAGTATTTTTTATAGAAGAAGATTGAATCCTCCAGTTTTGATATTTAATATTATGAATTAAATTATATGAAGTTAAGTATATTATCTCCCTGATCATTTGGTGAAGAGATTTATTCCCACCAGTTTAGTTAGTCTCAGAAGTAGACTTGGACATTATTGTGTTGATATTTATCTGATTTGAATTGTAAAAATCTTTTATCCCCATGTGTTTATTGAATGTTTTCCTGCTTATACTATAGCCAAGTGCCAAATAACTTATTGATTAAAAGAAGAATAAAAGCAGAATAGATTTTCTTACAAAACAGCTGTAATAAAGTTAGTGATTAAAGCTTGATTGTCCATTGCCTTCATCCGTATTATGATCATATTATAACTTCATATGCAAACCTATTAGATTGATTAGAATTAATTATTTATTCTTTGACACACAGCATAATACAGACTCATGCATAAAGTGTTAATTTGAAAGATATATAAAAATCCATTATTAATGTATAACTTTAATTATCATTTAAAAACATTTTTGTAGTGATCATTTAGGTTTCATATCATCAATTTTTATCATTCAATAATCTATTGATTAAGTAAGCAAGCAAAGATAAAACATAGTTAATGAATAGAATTGTTTATTTTTATTTTGGCAAAATAAAACATAGTTATTTAATAGAATACTTTACTTCAAGGTTGCAAAGGCAAAATATATTTAATTAATGGTGTTATTTATTTCATTTTGCAAGATATAGTTTGATAAAAATATATTTAATTAATGGAATTATTTATTTCATTTTGCAAGATATAATTTGGTAAGAATATATTTAATTAATGGAGCTATTTATTTCATTTTGCAGAACATAGTTTGATATTATTCTTAGTGTAACGAGCACAGACGTTCGTTACATTGTTTTTTTTATATATATATTATTAAACAAGTTAAAATAAAACAGTTCGCATTTAAAAACTTTCTTTAAAAATTGAAATTAAAATATCGTCTTAAACTCTTATATATTAAGTCGCACAGATAATGAAAAATTATTAAAATAAAATTTTTATTAAAGAAAAAGGTATTTTTAAAACTAAATTTTAAAAAAAGATTTGGAGATAAAATTATATCTTTAAATTTGTCTTGAAATATATTTTTGATTTGGAAAACAGGTAATTAATTAGAAATGGAAATGATTGTTAATTAGTTAAATGTAAACCAGCCTTCGGCATTTAAATGTAAAAACACCAGTCAGATAAGAAAACAATAAAAACTGTTAGCAAATAAGAAGAAATCCCTATGGAATCGGACCGCAGCGAAAGGACCATCGCATCGGTGACGTAATGTAAATTCAATCCTTCACATTAATATAAAAGGAAAATTTGGAAATTATTAATCAGTGACTAGTGACTGGAAATTGATTGATTATTGACGATGTAACAGCTAGGTGTTAGCGCTGGGGGATTGAAAAAGACGCACAGCTTCAATCCCTTCAGTTCTGCTAAGAAAGAGAAAAAATGGGCCATCGTTTATACAATGAGGACCAACTACACGAAAAACAAAATCTCCAAATGATAAATAAATAAATCAACCGGATACTAATCTTGGACGACGTGGGAATTCACGTTTAAACGGCCAGGAATATAATAGGATGAACTATTTCAATAACCGTAAGAACTTTAAAATTTATGAACAGTAAATTAAAAACTTTTCATATTTAAAATGATTTTAATATTATTCTATCTGACCAACAATATTTATTAATTGGTTATAATTTTATTTAATGTATTTAATTTGTAAAATCATTTCCATTTATTTATTTATTTATTTAATTTGTTCTTTAAGTTGTTATGATTTCTGTTTTCCGTTAAATAAATTATAAAAAAATGTTAAACTTGAGTCGGGCGTGAATGGCTGTATCGATTTGTAAAGATAATTAAGGGAGGGTAATCTTGGGTTGTTCATTTCGTAGTTGAATTGGTTCAATGGATTGGATATATTTATGTAATTAGTAAATGTAATATGAAATCCTGCCCGTACAGGA